>JASAOG010000232.1:600000-1016943 GCA_030265305.1 Biomphalaria pfeifferi | reverse complement strand
GTATAAATGTTTCGTCCAGAGCCTCATTTATATTTGATATCATGATCTAGCCATCAATTCTATCTATATGCGGTAATTCGATCCTTAATATTTAATCCTAAATCTCCTCACATCTCTCGCATTCCCAACCCCACTCACCTGTCCAGGTCCTCATTATTATACTGAACGAGCTTTTTGATTTGACCTGACGTAGTCATCTAGTATCTCATCATGGATTGGAACATGCTTATACATATACCCATGTCAAAGTGGTCAGTTAGACTGCTCTATATATCAATTCCTTTAAACCAATAGTTCTTTTGTATTTACAGCGATACGATTCGTTCCCAAGAAGGTGGAACGCATGTCGTCTGGGCCAGATTTAGACTTGATAAGATCATAAGCTATTTGATAAATGGGGGCCCCTTGTAATCAGACTAAGAGAATTCATTTCCTTTCTTCCTAATAATTTTTTGGCTTCCCCCTCCAGACAATAGAGTCACCTCCCCTTGCCATTGAATGTCTTCAGCTATAGCTCCTGTATGGTCCATCAAGGGAAGGCAAGCGCTAACAAGGCGGAAAAAGAAAACGCTTTAAGGACACCCTGAAACCTTCTCTGAAAGCCTTCAGCATTGACCCAGCCACCTGGAACACGGAAGCACACGATAGAGTATCATGGTGTCGCTCTGTGAAAACTGGCGCACAAATTGCTGAGGAAAAGAGAACAGCGCTAGCAGAAGAAAAACGCCAGAGAAGAAAAGCAAGGCCAATGACACTAGCTCCAGCTGGAATAGCCTGCCTAGTGTGCAGCCGAACATTCCTGGCTCACATAGGCCTCACCAGCCACATGAGCCCAGAGCAAAGCCCATAGGCCCAACTGGAAGACAAAAGTGGTCATCATCGAATCAGGATGGACGAACTGTATATCATATTGTCTACAGATAAATTCAGGACTAATTCTTGTAATTCAGCTGCCATGATTTCCATATTGACAGGTTGACATGTTAAGCTAACAAAATTGTACTCAGTATAAACACATGTTTCACTCTAGTTATATTTGTGTGTGTGTTTGCATGTCTGTGTGTGGTGTGCGACATCTTTTAACATGCCACGCTGGCATCTACTTACAATTGAAATTTGTGTGTGTGTGTTAAGAGAAGGGAGGAGAGGGAGGGTATGAGTCATCTTTCAAGACCACGTAATTTGACTTTGTCCTCTACCTACTCCCAGTTGAACAGCTCTCTCCTCTTCTTACCTCCCATATCCGCTTCATAGAATCCCTTTTTTCTCTCTAGTCACTGTCTCCGTCACGCGCTCTCTTCCCTCCCTTCGGCTCCATTATCCTCCATTCATCATCCCGTCTAAGACTTCTACAGCTTTTCGACAGCTCGGTCCAGACATCTCCTCCCCCCCCCCTCTCTCCTTGATCCCTCGCGTCACTCCATTCGGCCATGTTGATGTACCCCACAAATGTATTTTCTTCGTCAGAAAAAGATCCAAGAACTACTCCCTTGAAGAACAACCGCCCTCCTAATCCATTCCCTAGCACATTCCGTAACCCATCCCCTAAACCATTCCCTACTTTGGACCCGTTAACCTAAAAGCCCATGTCTCGGAAAGTTCAGAAGGCTCTTTAAAAAAAAAAGGTTTAGCTCACAAAATTTGTCCAGAACTCACCCGCTTTGCAAGACACAAAAAAACAAAACTTTTTTTTTTGGGTTGGGAGAGCGGTGGGGGCGCACGTTTCTCTTTCCTCTCCCGCCTCAAACCCTTTACAAATAAACGCGACGCCTCTTGGATTAAATTGTACAGACTATTTCAAAATTCATTTGTTATTCAAATTTGTTAATCCGATCTTGAGAAAATGTGTGCCGTCGTCTGCATGCAACAGAAGAAGGAGGAGAGGGGGGGGGGGGTTGTGTGAAAATGAAGAATCATTCTATTACCACTTAAGAGATGCCTCGTATTCCATCCTTGTGTCTTTCTAAGTATTTTCAAGGGAATTCGTTCAGTTGTTGAACTTGTTGAGTGTCTGTTTGACTTCTGTAGTTTCTTCAAAGTTAGAAGATAACAAGTTAAAAGTATTTGCATGTGGTCGCATTTTTTTTGTCATAGAAAAGCGTTTTTATTTTATTACCAAGCTTTAATGAAGTCTGTCTTTTCGTCTGTCTGGCAAAAATCTTGAACCCGTTAATTCTCCATGTTCCTCTTCTCTGATCAAGTTGAAACTTTGCACAATCATTGTTGATAGCATCACATGAATCAATAAAAAAAAACTAATTTTAGCAAATTATCCGTAATTAATTAACTTTTTTATATATTTGTATATAAAATTAGATTTTGCGTAAAAATTTAAACAATTCTCAGGGCCGGACACAATTGTGAAGAAAGATGGAAAGTATTTTAATTCAATTTTATCTCGTTACCTTTTTTCTTATATATTGTTGTAACTTTGCCAAATAACTTCAACGAAAGGATTACAAAATGTAAGGTTTAATAATCAATTAGAAACTAGATCTAGAGCCAAACTAATCACATCTCAAGCGTCCTTGTTTTCATCTCTTCTATATTTCTCCATCGAGTCCCATGGTCCACAATATCGCGCCAAATGACAGTGCGCAATGTAGTCCTAGTCATAACAATACATATAATACGCATATTTATTGACAATTTATTGGAATGATAAAGTCCCGTTTAAAAGTGACGCCTTAGGCGTCTGTACAGTTTCACCTTTCGTAAATCCGGCTCTGTAGCTAATTACGTAATTACGTAATTATTGAAAAGCTAAAACAAAATATTAATGAATTTCAGCAATCAAAATCTAGAAATTGTCATATTATTTTAAATTCAAAAGTTGTGTGGCGTTTATTTTGTTATATGTATTCAATGCAAATTTATTCAAATTTTGTACTTTAAATGCATATGGTAAATATATAGGAATTCCCTAACCCTAACCCATTTAGACCAGAAATACAACTTTCAGAATATAAATATAAAATTTAGACTATAAATACACATTTCACGCAAGACTTACCGAGGGGGGCCTAACGTTGTATTCCTACCTAACCCACGGGTACGGGTACGCCGCTACACCATTGAATATCACAACGACATTACATTTTCCATTGAATCCATTCATAATTTCTGGCTAAAAATTGGCCAATAGCTTTTGATACAGAACTAAATTTCACTGTTCCGAATTATATAGAGAGAGTAGATCTTCTCTCTTTAATTATTAATGCTATTTATTTTCTTGTCATGTAGAGTAAAGATAGATCTCTTGACTCGTGGATAGAGTCCGACATCCTATTATTGAATAATACATGAAGCCATGAACTGTCATTTGATTCCATTAAAAAAAATGTAATATACACTTAATGAATTATTGATTTTAAAATATTTATTTGTCTAAATGACTCAATGATGGCTTTCTACTCTATTCTGTATGGACCTACCATGCCGTCCGATTACCTATAATTCCTTTTATTTTCTGCTCCCACAATGCACTTCTTAATTATTACGTTGCAATTTTGATCATTACTGTCTTTAAATTTGTTATTTAATTAAAAAAAAAACACTTTCCGAGTAAAAATATAATTCTAAGTTTAATAAAGTCACACAGTGACTATAAATCTAACTTCCAGGTTATAAATGTTACTTTTAGTCTATAAGCTTAATGTTTTCGGAAAAATGAATAGTTCCATCATTCAATCACTAAGTAATGCAAGCCAATAGACCAGGTCACGATTCATTTAGTCTGCATTTGCCCAACGGGAAAAAAAAAAGAAACAACAAAAATCTGCTCGCACAAGGTTCTTGAAAACGGATCCAACGATTTCTTTAGAAATGTGACAGTTAAAGCATATCTCAAAGAAAAGAATTAATACCTAATTGGCCACACTGGAAAAAAAAATAATTTTGGTTTGACTGTTATAATTTTGCAAAGAATATTTTTTAAAAATTAATTTGGATTCAGGTCTAGAAAATCTCTATCTTAAACACACCTATGTCAGCGGATATTCCCACATGCATTTGTTAAAGTGTTACACAACTAAAAAAAATTTATCGTACCGTCTATTCAGTCTGGATATATAGGACTGTCAATTAGAAGTGTGTTAAAGTTGAGTAGATGCATAATGTGTTTAACCTGGGGGGGGGGGGGGGGAGGGGAGGCATTAGGGCATGGTCAAAGTTTTCCTTTCTCTGTATTCGTCATTCATTAATTATCCCGAGCAAAGAAAAAAGAAAACAAGCAATTCTCTGTAAAAAAAATATATACTTTATTTCATGTAGCATATTTAGAATATAAGACTATAATTATCACTTTAAACTGGATCTTCTGTGTCCAAGGTTATTGGCTGTTGTTTTTACTTAAACTGACGCTAACAGAACAAACATTGATTGCGTTGGACGTCTTAGAAACGAATGCATTTCACAGTCGTATAGTATTAGAGAATAGTGAAGTAGATCTTGTTGGTTTTATTTGGACATATTTCACTTGTGTTTCAACATCATTTTATTATGTTGTTATAACTAAAGCGAGTAGCGTCGTTATTTTTTTCAAAAGTTCATACCATTTGTGACCTTTTTCTTCTTTGCTTTAGGGCACTAAAATTTAATAAGTAAGCATGGGCGCCCGCAGAAATTTTTGCAGAGGAGGTACAAGTTGACACCTATGTCTCAAAGTCGTAGCTTTTTTATTACAGAGAATATTAAAGAAAAGAACTAGTGCCCCCGCGCCCCCCATATATATGCGATATTAAATTCACTGTAAATACTTGTTTCATGAAATAAAAAAAAAATAAAAAATAAATATGTGAACAAACTATTTACTGTACACGTTGGTAAGTATATCCGTGCGGCCCGTGCATCCCGATAGTCGATAAAAAAAAATGCAACCGCTGCCAAAACTGTCACTAACTTTACTACTGAATTGCTTCTCTTCGCGATGGACTACCCGGCGATGAATGCTTATCTGGCAGTTCTGATAGTCTTCTTTACGTTGTAGCTCTTGCATCGTTGTAGGTTGAACTGAGCATTAGTATTGCTTGAAAGCGGAACGTCAATGAAGACGTCAATGAAGAAACTAACGAATCAAGATACAGAAAGTAAAGTAGTGGTCTGTAATAATCCCAAAATCCAAACATGAGGTTTTCGCTAGGTGTGTCTGTCGACTGTTAATTCTTGACAGCACCAACCCAATACCAAGTTTGACTGCCAGTAGTGTCACCTTAGTCAGGATGCCATCCCTGAAATGTTCCTCGGCATGGTCACGTTGGTTTTTTGATTATCTCGTTAATGTGACTGCTGATGTGCTGTTGAGCGGCTACTTATGTTAAGCTGGACAGACTGCAACATCGAGGAAACTGGTTCAAGTACCGGTGAATAATTGACGACAATTAAAAGACAAATTAGAAACAGAAGCAGGCACTGATTATACATGTGAAGTTTGTCTGGTTTCAAATACAACTGTTATTTTAAAATACGCCAAACAGTCAAAGATCATCTCAAACTTGTGACTTAAAACGCGAATGAATTCGTATTTCTCAGTCTATCACGTCTCACACAAAGAGGTAAATTTAGCACATACGCTCTCGTTTGGGACTGTTATGGTAGAAATAGGTCTTCTTGATGACACCAACAGCATTATGCATTACGTATATCTGAAACGTCATTCAAGCCAATAATAACAAGTTTAAGTCTGTGGGACGCGCAAGCGACAAGGTTTGCTTTTGGATATTTTTTATGAATCCTAGCCTGAACACAGTACTGAGTGCTACCCATCACAGGGCATCCATCGTAGCCTTGGCCGAGTAGTTTGTCCATGTCTATTCTGTACTTAATGTATTCGCTGACAATGACACAGACAGTGCGTCTCTCTGAACAACATTGACAAAACCAATCAATTCTTCTCGAGTACAATCGGCATCAACAAATCCAACGCTCAGAGACATCTATTTAGTGCTAGAGATATCTGAATTTTAATTACCGAAATACCAAGTAACGCAGTTAATTCATGCTGCTGCTGCTGCTCGTATATTTTGGTTTCATGAATCAGACAGGACAACCAACGACTAGGCAGATTTTAAGTCATTCATTAACATAAATGACAAGATTGACTCATGGATTGGCTTAGGATGTAATTATCTTCTCTTTTGAAGTAATAAGGCCTGTCTTTCAAAGATTAAAGAGTAGTGCAGTATTTCAGGTTACACATTATTACATCGCCTCTAGCCTTCGCTCGTATTTGTAATGTGGTAAGTGGAGCAGCCCAATACCGCTCTGTACACAAAACGTCGCTCACAGTGGCGCAGAAATCTGAGAAAAAAAAGGCGCCCTTCTGGCAGACGATATATAGGATTGCTTGATGGTGTAGAGGCAGATCTGAAACAACCTCGGGCGTGCAGACGAAAAAAAAACAGAATGGAAAGATATTCACCTTCACCTATCCCTTAGTCTGTTGAACCTTTGGGGCACCACACAAGTTCTGTCAACCGTCTTTCTCCATTCCTCTCTGTCCTTCGCCCTGGTTAGAATTTTATTGAATGACAGGCCTGTCTATTCTTTGATGTTGTCTTCCTATCACTTCCTCTGTCCTTCTCTTCTTCCTCTTCCTGGTGCTGTTCCCTGAAGGAAGGTCTCCGCTTGCACAAACGACCTTGTGATATTGTCATAGAGCTAGAGTTTACGTTTTTTTGACAGTGGTCAGCAGGTCATCGTGAGATCTAATTGCTGTATTAATCTAAGATGCTACAGAAAGATCCTAGGTCGCGTTTACTAAGACCGCATAACAAATGGAGAAATTAGAATCAGGATTAATACAACAATGGGGAAGATTATAATTATTACTATTACTATTCTGTAATTTCTAAGATAAGACACTATATAAGAATTCCTCTCACACCAAGTCTCTTGTTGTGAAATGTTTATGTAACCCTCATCTCTCACCCATCAATCGCTAGCCTCAGAGAAAAAAAAGTGTACACGAGGGAGCTATTCTATTACGTTATGGTTCGCCTCACGTCTGCTGTGATACCTGGACTTTCTTTCCTTGTGGGATCTTCCAAGCTAAAAAAAAAAAAAGAACTTGATACTCTGTTGACTTAAATGAATAAATGTGTCACAAGTGGGTTCGTCGTATGAACGCGATGTCCACATTGGCAAATCGAAGAACGTGAGTTGTGCCAAATAATAATAAGAAAAAAGTTGATTACAAGATTTGTAAAACTCTGGTCAAATGGATTTATTTTCCAAGGCGAGATTGGCAGGGGAGATTATTCCATGGGATAGTGTAGAGAAATGTACTTTTCGAGCAAAGCTTAGCGACGTCATGTTTCTCAACACTATATAAATGCTAAGTTGTCTAATTATTAATTCAAACTAGTTAAATAAAATCATGGAATTTAGCTCTTTATTCTTTTTCACATTTTGACAGACTAGTTCTTTTTTCACATCTGTACATTCTATCCTGTTATGATAAAACTTCAATAACATCTTTGTAATCAGGAAACGTTAACTTCTGATATAGAATTATAGGAGAATGCATGCTCTTTATATGTAACACAAATACAAGTTTATAAAACCAAAAAAAAATAAGTTCAGCTCAACGATGGTATCGTTGATTAGGAGGGAAGGAGTTAACAAATTGTAGCAATAAATAAATAGACCATTCTGCTTATGTAAAAATAACGCAGCATGTGTTCTTCATACATAGAACAATGCCAAATGTAATCCTTGCATTAGTGAATGATATATACTGTATAGCTATAGATCCATTGGTGATTTAGTTTGAGCTCGGATCAACGTCTATTATTTCATCTAAACCTTTTAAAATATGAAATATAACAAAAACACAAAGCAGTAACTTTCGAGTTCTATGGCCATGGTTGTTGATTGGTGGTAAAATGGTGTCAGCATTAATGATTTGTTTGTGTGTGAAAATGTGTGTCAATGTGAATACGAATTTTTTTTGTGTGTAACACATTTTTATTTTCAGTCAAAAAATGTGTATTCATTATTTTTAGGGATAGCGAGAAAGAGAGAGTGAGAGTTAGAGAGATAGATTGAGAGAGAGAGAGAAAGTCAGAGAGATAGAGCGTTAGAGACAAAATGATAGAGTGCTCTAGATCTTTAAGACTCTAGAGCTATTTGGCTGTATACCTATCTGGGTCTAAACATCTTTGGCACCAGATCTATGTGGCAATAGACCTATGTGGCTCTAGACCTTTGTGGTTCTTGACCTTTGTAGGTCTAGACCATGGTGGCTCTAGACCTTTGCGGATCTATATCTTTGTGGATCTAGATCTCTGTGGCTCTAGACCTATGTTGTTTCCCATTAAAATTTGGAGTGGCATCTTAAAATTCCCGAAATTCGAAATTCCAGTTTTCACTTGGATTCAGACCCGCGACCTCTCGGTTTGGAAAGCACTCAGCCACCATGACCCCCAAGATTTATGTGGCTTTTTAAAAAAATAATATGAATGACGTAAGTGTGAAAGTTTTGTTTTACTATGCCCAAAACCAACTGTAGATCTTAAATGTCATCACAGCATCCAGCCCATGACACTATAAAACAGAACCCAATGGTAGAGAACAGTTCACAGTCAGAGAGGCAGAAGACATAACTGAACGTAGTCCCTGAATAATTTATCTGGGCCAAAAAGCCATAGGTGTATTCCAGAATGGGATAAGGCGTTGCAGTGTTGCAGTGTTAATGTCGCTCTGGACAAGTCAACATTTTGAGACACTCCAAGACTCTTATCCAAAAACTAAGGACGTGTAAAATATTTTTTCCAGAGGGTTAATATGATGATCATGTTGGCCAGACGAAGACATGACCTAGTCAAAGTAGTGTTGGATTGGATGTGTGTGTGTGTAGTGTGTGTGTGCGTAGTGTGTGTGTGCATTGGATTTGCGTGTGTGTAGTGTGTGTGTAAGATGTGTCTGTATTGGATGTGTGTGTGTATTAGATGTTTGTGTGTGTTATGGATGTGTGTGTGTGTCTAGTGTGTGTGTGTTCGGGAATTATAATGCAACCAGACGAGAAAAGTACAACTGATGGGCCTAAGAAATCTTTACGCATATTCTATAGCAGAGGATTTTACCCATAGCATATCGCGGGAACCTAACCAATCGATATGATGTTGTGATAGGGTAGGGATCAAGTCCTAGTTTTACTTCTCGTTTCTCTTTCTAGCATCGACCACCAACCTTCAATTTCTTGTATTGACCACCAACCTTCAATTTTTTGTATTGACCACCAACATTTAATTTCTATTGACTACCAACCTTCAATTTCTTGTATTGACCACCAACCTTCAATTTCTTGTATTGACCACCAACCTTCAATTTCTTGTATTGACCACCAACCTTCAATTTCTTCTATTGACCACCAACCTTCAATTTCTATTGACTACCAAGCTTCAATTTCTTGTATTGAACACCAACCTTCAATTTCTTGTATTGAACACCAACCTTCAAATTCTTGTATTGACCACCAACCTTCAATTTGTTGTATTGACTACCAACCTTCAATTTCTTGTATTGACCACCAACCTTCAATTTCTTGTATTGACCACCAACCTTTAATTTCTTGTATTGACCACCAGCCTTCAATTTCTTCTATTGACCACCAACCTTCAATTTTTTGTATTGACCACCAACCTTCAAATTCTATTGACTACCAACATTCAATTTCTTCTATTGACCACCAACCTTCAATTTCTATTGACTACCAAGCTTCAATTTCTTGTATTGAACACCAACCTTCAATTTCTTGTATTGAACACCAACCTTCAATTTCTTGTATTGACCACCAACCTTCAATTTGTTGTATTGACTACCAACCTTCAATTTCTTGTATTGACCACCAACCTTCAATTTCTTGTATTGACCACCAACCTTTAATTTCTTGTATTGACCACCAGCCTTCAATTTCTTCTATTGACCACCAACCTTCAATTTTTTGTATTGACCACCAACCTTCAAATTCTATTGACTACCAACATTCAATTTTTTCTATTGACCACCAACCTTCAATTTCTTGTATTGACCACCAACCTTCAATTTCTTGTATTGACCACCAACCTTCAATTTCTTGAATTGATCACCAACCTTCAATTTCTTGTATTGACCACCAACCTTCAATTTCTTCTATTGACCACCAACCTTCAATTTCTATTGACTACCAAGCTTCAATTTCTTGTATTGAACACCAACCTTCAATTTCTTGTATTGACCCCCAACCTTCAATTTCTTGTATTGACCACCAACCTTCAATTTCTTGTATTGACCACTAACCTGAAATTTCTTTCATTGACCACTTATCTTACATATTTTACCTGACATTTGATTTCTAACATTGATCTTTTATTTCTTGGACATTGAGTATCTACTTTTAATTTCATGCATTGGTCAGCTACCTTTAATTTCATGCATTGGCCAGCTACCTTTAATTTCATGCATTGGCCAGCTACCTTTAATTTCATGCATTGGCCAGCTACCTTTAATTTCATGCATTGGCCAGCTACCTTTAATTTCATGCATTGGTCAGCTACCTTTAATTTCATGCATTGGCCAGCTACCTTCTCTTCCTGCTTTATGTAACTAACGTTTCTTCCGTTATAACGTTATTTCGGTGAACTCACTTGTTAGTTTTGTTGTTAGTTTTGTTGTTAACAAAAGAGCTTAGAAAAAAAAAACGTAGACAGTAGATAGGCAAAAAAGAAAAAAAACTTCAAGAGATAAAACCCATTATGGAAACAGCAAAAAAGAAAAGCGGCCACTCTAAAAGCCGACACAATTACAGCTCAACAAAACGCAATAAGTTTCCCCCAGGGACAGTATAGACCCAATGCTACATGATATCTTTATTTAATCAAGTTTTACGCTTTCAGTTTGCTTTCTACTGTTTCCTTTGAGTGTGTGTGTGTGTGTGACTATGTAAGCTGATCTTACCGCTAGACATATTTTTAAGTTAATATAATTTGGTCAACATTTTTTTTTGTGTGAACATTTTTTGTAACGAAAAGATTCACATAGAGATATGTGTGTGTGTGTTTGTGTGTGTGTACAACGTTGGTCAAAGACGGGCAACAGCAGAGAGAGAGAGAGAGAGAGAGAGAGAGAGAAAGAGATCAATAACAAAGAAAGAGATATAAAAGAGAGATAGAGAGCTAGAGAGATCTGTCTAGATCTAGGTCTAGATCTGTATCCAAATTTTAATCATCTTTCCTTTTTTATTTGAAAAATGCTAACAGCCAAACTAGAGATTTCCCCGTGTGTCCAACGAGCAAGTAAATTCTTTTCTCAGCGATATAATTCAACTGTTAGATTTCTAGGAAAATCATTAGAACCGTTTTTGAGATCAGCGTCCAGGTTTCTCGGTCTGCATGAGGTTCTGACTGAAATAAGCTAAATGTTTTCTTCAAAAGATATAACCTTGATTTTCTTTCTAAAGATATTTAGTTTCTATTTAATTATGTTTTTGATCATATTTGTATAAAGTAATTATGTAAGTCAGTATGAATATCACATAATACATTTCTTTAATGAAAACTATGTGTTTGTATTTAGCACTATTCCCTTATTTGATCTCTGTCCTGTTTTCCGACATCTCTGTCCCCACGTATCCCGAAAGTCATCCTCTATGGTCAACTTGCAACTGGCTCAAGAAAAGCTGGTCAACTCCACCACTGCTATGTAGATGTGGTCAAACAGGACCTCAAAACTGTGGACATCTATGCTGACTACTGGGAAGACAAGCCCTAGACCGCACTATGTAGAGAGAGATGCTGACCAAGGAAGCTAGTGACAGCGAACCTCGCCGAGAGCCAAAAAAAACGAAGCTGCCTTAGTCAAGAGACAAAAAAAAGTTTCCCTTTCAGCTAGCTTTAAAACAAAAAACATATATATGCATGAACTGTGGCAAACTCTGCAGCTCCAGAATTGGCTGGATTAGTCACACACGATTCTGGCCCGTCTGAATATGAAACCAAATCCAGTGACTCAACTGGGCGCATCTATTAGAAGGAGCCATATAATCTACTACTATGTAGATGTTATTAAGAGACGAAAACACTTTTTTATTTTAGCTACTTCAAGTGAATATTTACATTCGTTAATTAAGTTTGCAAGGTTGTTGCGAACCATGTCTATAGATAAAACAAGGATGGACTCAGTTTACTCATGTATTTTATTATTCACATACACGATTTAGCCCTCGGGCCTTGGACCGTGAAACACATCCGAATAAAATGTGTACGTAATACAACATGGAAGTCCCCACGAGAGATCAAATGAAGAGATTTCATGGCGGCAGTAAATACTGGATTTTACAGTCCATCACTGACCGGAAGAAGCGGCTTTTTACTACCGGGGTGGGCGTTAGAATTGTGGGAACGCTGAAAGTGTCCTCGAGTGTGTAATTGTGTGTCTATGAGTGTCTGCGTGAGTCTTGGAGATTTATGTGTCTTGAGTCATTTGTTGCGATTAGTTACATTAAAATTTGTATAATGTAATGATCCCTTTCAGACCTTGTGGTGTTTTGGGCAGATGATGTAAAGCTGCCATCGGTTAACGAGGGTGTCATGTGGCTACCACAACGACCCACCGCCTTTTACTTTTACCCAATGAATACCCTTTAAAGCTGGACTCAGAGGTGCACAATGAAAATAAAAATTGAAGTCGTCACCAGGATTTGAACCCGAAACCCCCGGTTTGGAAGCCAAGTGCTTTACCGCTCAGCCACCGCGCTTCCAAAATTGTTATACTAACAAAAAAAAGAGAGAGAGAGAGAGAGAGAGATTCTGTGGAGAAAAACACTTAATAAGTTAAAAATTCCATATACCTCAGCTATAACACCAACAAGTTAGTTGCAAAAACACTTCAGTGACTTCAGTCTGAAAGAAATAACAAATGGAACAAAAAAAAAATTGATCTTTATTTGTGTTTGATTTCATTTTCTGCTCTACGTATTCTGGGACCTGTTGACCTGTTTGATGCTCTATGCTCCCAGGACTGGACTCTACCCTAGCCAATGATTCTTACTTTCTCAGATACACAAGCAGAGAGAAGGGAGATGCACGGTCTGCTCCTCTACACCTGAGATTACTTTAAAAACGTGAAGTCTATTCAGTCAGTTCCTTGTTGAGATTCTGTTGCACATCAACTTAAGATAATGGAGGCTGGCAACAATACTGTGTCTAGCCACCCAGCGGGCCGTGGTCCTTAGACATCTGTGTCTAGCCACCCAGCGGGCCGTGGTCCTTAGACATCTGTGTCTAGCCATCCAGCGGGCTGTAGGCCTTAGACATCTGTGTCTAGCCACCAAGCTGGACGTGGTCCTTAGACATCTGTGTCTAGCCACCAAGCTGGACGTGGTCCTTAGACATCTGTGTCTAGCCACCAAGCTGGACCTGGTCCTTAGACATCTGTGTCTAGCCATCCAGCGGGCCGTGGTCCTTAGACATCTGTGTCTAGCCACCCAGCGGGCCGTGGTCCTTAGACATCTGTGTCTAGCCACCCAGCGGGCCGTGGTCCTTAGACATCTGTGTCTAGCCACCCAGCGGGCCGTGGTCCTTAGACATCTGTGTCTAGCCACCCAGCGGGCCGTGGTCCTTAGACATCTGTGTCTAGCCACCCAGCGGGCCGTGGTCCTTAGACATCTGTGTCTAGCCACCCAGCGGGCCGTGGTCCTTAGACATCTGTGTCTAGCCACCCAGCGGGCCGTGGTCCTTAGACATCTGTGTCTAGCCATCCAGCGGGCCGTGGTCCTTAGACATCTGTGTCTAACCACCCAGCGGGCCGTTGTCCTTAGACATCTGTGTCTAACCACCCAGCGGGCCGTTGTCCTTAGACATCTGTGTGCAAAACAAATATATAACAAATAGTCTGAGTGAGCGAGGAAACACAAAGACACAGACACGTAAAGACACACGTAAAGACACACTTTAAAAGCACATAAAAACACACTTTAAAAGCACATAAAGACACACTCTAAAAATGCACGTGAAGACACACTTTAACAAACACATATAGACACACATAAAGAAATACATAAAGACACTTTTAAAGACAGATAAAGGCACACTTTAAGAAACACATAAAGACAAACACAAAGATACACTTAAAGATACACTTAAAAACACACTTAAAAACACACATAAAGACACAACAAAATGACTCACACATAAATCTCGCATAGAAATTCCGAGAAACGCTAAGTTAAGAGGGCTCGAACTAAACCTTTTGGAAAAAGGGGGTTGGGTAGGGCTTGCCAGTACAAATTTGAGAAACCCCGAAATAAAGTTTCAAATAACGTTTTGGTCTTTTTTAATCTCTCAGAAACCGCGACAGACAACTCATGGGAAAGCTTCAGTTGAACGGTCCCTTGAGGGTTCGGCAGTGAGTCCCCACACTGACATGTCAGAGTCCAAGTGGACTGTCACACATCTCCATCAAACTATCCCCCCCCCCCCCCCCCCCCCCCCCACTGACAATTGACTCTCGTTCTTTATTTCTTCTTTTTAGCGAGAAAACTAAAGTGTGTGTGTGTGTGTGTGTGTGTGTGTGTGTGTGTGTGTGTGTGTGTGTGTGTGTGTGTGTGTGTGTGTGTGTGTGTTTGGGGGGTCTGGGGGGGGGGGTAGTGACTTAAAGATTAATGGAATAAAATATATTTAGAGAACGTTGAGCTGTGGGTGCTCTGCCCCTGGCAGTTTAGATATCTGTCGCCCCTCCCCCCAACGCTCCTGACATTGCCCCTTGATGCATCCTCAATGCCATTAGCCTGATGAGCTGACAGAACGCTTGGATGACTCCTCGGCCAGCTTGGCACGTGACTAGCTAAATATTAAATGAGTCAGTAGACTCTCAGACTACGGGATTTTTTTTACCCCCACCTTTTTCAATGGCTGGCTCAACAGATATTTAGACATTGCGAAATATGGATTTTATAGCAAATTATTTCACACCATTTCGACATGGTTCCAAGACAATTAATGTTATTTTTGACTATTTACAACCACGAGTATCTATATCGCTATCACTTTTTTTGTTTTGGTCTTGTTAGCTATTTGTATCCTTTCTTTTTAACTGTCTTATATACTGTCTTTTAAGATGTCTTGCTCCATGTCTATTAGGTCTCTTATTCCTTGTCTCTTTAACTCTCTTGCTTTCTTTTTAATTCTCTTTTGTCTCTTGTTTTCTATCTATTTAGTTTTGTTACTCTTTGTCTCTTTAGCTCTTTTACACTTTGTCCCTTTAGCTCTGTTACTCTTTGTATTTTTAGCTCTATTACTTTATGTGTCTTTAGCTCTGTTACTCTTTAACCCTTTAGCTCTGTTATTGTTTTTGTCTCTGTAGCTCTGCTACTTTCTATCTCTTTAGCTCTGTTACTATTTGTCTCTTTGACTCTTTTATTTTCTTTCTCTCTAGCTCTGTTACTCTTTGTCTCTGTAGCTCTGCTACTTTCAGTCTCTTTAGCTATGTTACTCTTTGTCTCTGTAGCTCTGCTACTTTCTGTCTCTTTAGCTATGTTACTCTTATTCTGTTAAGTTATGTTCTCTTTGTCTCTTTAGCTCTGTTACTCTTTGTATTTTTAGCTCTATTACTTTATGTGTCTTTAGCTCTGTTACTCTTTAACCCTTTAGCTCTGTTATTGTTTTTGTCTCTGTAGCTCTGCTACTTTCTATCTCTTTAGCTCTGTTACTATTTGTCTCTTTGACTCTTTTATTTTCTTTCTCTCTAGCTCTGTTACTCTTTGTCTCTGTAGCTCTGCTACTTTCAGTCTCTTTAGCTATGTTACTCTTTGTCTCTGTAGCTCTGCTACTTTCTGTCTCTTTAGCTATGTTACTCTTATTCTGTTAAGTTATGTTCTCTTTGTCTCTTTAGCTCTGTTACTTTTTGTCTCTTTAGCTCTCCTTTTCTCTCTGCCCCTTTAGCACATAGCTCTTAAATGTTTTGATGTCTCTATTCTTTTATCTTCCACTTCGATCTGTCTGTGTCTTTCTCCCTTTGCTAATTTGATTTAGCGTCTCTCAAGGTCTGTGTTTGATTGTTTCATCTTCCACTGCGATCTTCCCATTGGATCAATCTTCAGCCTCTGTGTAAATGAATACATCCTCTCTCTTGATCACAAAAATACATGTACAGCATTGAAAGAGATTGCACACTATACAGAAAAAAAGATAAGGCTTTAATCATTCATGCTTATGGCGCAGTCTTACAACAAGGGGAAACCCAATACCTACTATTTACCTAGATGTATAACCTTGCAGGCAGAAATCAATGTTTACGTTTTGCCAACTAATCCGCGTCCTGTGTTGCTGAAGAGATCATAAAAGATTCCATTACGGCAACGCATTCAACTCTCACATGTATTTATGTCATAAATTAGGCATCAACAATTAAACCCATGCAGAAACAATTAAACCCATGCAGAAACAATTAAACCCATGCAGAAACAATTAAACCCATGCAGAAACAATTAAACCCATGCAGAAACAATTAAACCCGTGCAGAAACAATTAAACCCATGCAGAAACAATTAAACCCACGCAGAAACAATTAAACCCATGCATCAACAATTAAACCCATGCAGAAACAATTAAATCCACGCAGAAACAATTAAACCCATGCAGAAACAACGCCATCAGTGGAGTCGGGGAGTTAAAACACTTTCTCCGCCCGTTTCTGTTTGATTCTCTTTTTGCCTTAAAATTTTGTTTTTAATCTTAGAAATATTGTTTCTTTCTTTTTTTTATTAATAGCAAAGGTTTTGCCCGTGTTTCAGTGTTTACATACATAGGGCGCCACATTATCAAGGCGTTCTACTTAAACAAGGTGTAGCCTTGGGAGACACAACGTAGACATATAAGATCGTACAAAATACGCAGGGTGCAATTAAACTATATGGTGTGTATACTTTGGGGGGGGGGGGGGGGGCTATTTTATGAGTTTAATAACACATGCTCGGTGTCGATAGAAAAAGAGTCATGTACAAATAAGTTGCCGCTGTAACGAAGTTTAGCCTTTACATATGGGGCGCCGAGGTGAAGTTAACATCAGGGCGCAAACATGATACATTTTGACTAAAAAAACCAATAACAATACACTATAACAACACTATAACAGTGTTGAACCTAAACTCAAAGGGACCTTTATAAGAAAAAGTGTAGAAATACAACAATGGCGCCAATACAAAAACAAAATAGTTTACACAAAATAAGCGCCCTTTTACAAACTAGGCTTGAGTATAGCAAGTTAATTTGTACACACATGGCGCCGAAATAGAATTTTAAAAAATATTTTACTCACACAACTTTGAAACGTGGCCCTTTCAAACCTTGCGAATTATGCCCAGAAATGGGGAGGGGTGAGGCAGATGATGCAAAGGCTCACTAGTTGTATGGCTTACAGTTCACTACGTTTCTATGTGGCCAGCACAACGCTCAACTGCCTTTACTTTTTCTAACATATGTCAGGATTCAATTGGAGTTGGATGAACTTTGGGTCGTCCTGAAAAATCAAAAGTTCAAAATGCCAGTCTTCACCGAGATTCGAACTCTAAGGCCATCGGTTCAACAGCCAAACGCTCTACCAGTCGGCCATCACGCTCCGCTGTCTTAAAGAAATAAAAACTAAATATTTATTTCTACTTTTTAAAAGGGCGATGTTTTTAAAGCATTCGAAAGAAACGAAATAATCTAAAATCTCATTTCCATTTCTCATTTATTATTTAGCGACGAAATATGCCCAGGGAAAAATGTTAGGAGAAAAATAATTTAAAGTATAAGGGCTGAGCCTTGAGGAGAGAAACCACTTCAAAAATGATTTGACCGAAGTGAGATTATTATTTCTTTCATAAGAACGTCTTATCTAACGAAAATATTGGAAATATGCCTCTAAATTTGTTTGTCACATAAAGAGATTGCAGAAGTCACATTCCATACCTTGCGGTTGTTGTGTCAGAGAATAAAGAGCATCTTACATTCCATACCTTGTGGTTCTTATGTCAGAGAATAAAAAGCATCTTACATTCCATGCCTTGCGGTTCTTGTGTCAGAGAATAAAGAGCATCTTACATTCCATACCTTGCGGTTCTTGTGTCAGAGAATAAAGAGCATCTTACATTCCATACCTTACGGTTCTTGTGTCAGAGAATAAAGAGCATCTTACATTCCATACCTTGAGGGTCTTGTGTCAGAGAATAAAGAGCATCCTACATTCCATACCTTGCGGTTCTTGTGTCAAGAATGAAGAGCATCTTACATTCCATGCCTTGCGGTTCTTGTGTCAGAGAATAAAGAGCATCTTACATTCCATACCTTGCGGTTCTTGTGTCAGAGAATAAAGAGCATCTTACATTTCATAACTTGCGGTTCTTGTGTCAGAGAATAAAGAGCATCTTACATTCTATGCCTTGCGGTTCTTGTGTCAAGAATAAAGAGCATCTTTCATTACATACGTTGCGGTTCTTGTGTCAGAGAATAAAGAGCATCTTACATTCCATACCTTGCGGTTCTTGTGTCAGAGAATAAAGAGCATCTTACATTCTATGCCTTGCGGTTCTTGTGTCAAGAATAAAGAGCATCTTTCATTACATACGTTGCGGTTCTTGTGTCAGAGAATAAAGAGCATCTTACATTCCATATCTTGCGGTTCTTGTGTCAGAGAATAAAGAGCATCTTACATTCCATATCTTGCGGTTATTGTGTCAGAGAATAAAGAGCATCTTACATTCCATATCTTGCGGTTCTTGTGTCAGAGAATAAAGAGCATCCTACATTCCATACCTTGAGGTTTTTGTGTCAGAGAATAAAGAGCATCTTACATTCTATGCCTTGCGGTTTCTGTGTCAGAGAATAAAGAGAATCTTACATTCTTGCCTTGCGGTTCTTGTGTCAGAGAATAAAGAGCATCTTACATTCCATACCTTGCGGTTCTTGTGTCAGAGAATAAAGAGCATCTTACTCTATGGCCTACGGTTAACGAGGCTGTCGCAAGACAAGCGTAACGACTTATTTCTTTTCTTTAACTAAATGATTAGTAACTTATTAGAGTTGGTTGGACTCAAGAAAAGTCTTAAAGATTCTGAAGTCAAATGTCACATTTTTTAGCGTCGTGAGACCTTTGTTCTGAAGACAAGATCTCTATATGTTGGTCACCAAGCCATCGAAACTTAGCTTTGACAAAAATACATTTCGAAATCTGTCAAGTCTTGCCATATCTGCTAAGATATCTAGTTAGACGTGAATGCCGAAAAAGACTTGAGGAGCCTTAAGTTAGCCTAGTTCCTTCAAAACATCACTTTGAATATACCATTTAACATGACATTTAGCATGAAATGTTTGGGACGAATGAATATTTTTTTTTTCGCTAGGCGATACGCGCAATTTAAATCTAATACATTTTTTTTGTGTATTTGGAGATACAACTTTTTCTTTAAAGATGAGGCTATGGGTATGAAACAAATAAAATCTTTATTTTAAACTTTCAGTCTTTAAATTCTTCGTGGAAAACAAAATACTGAAGAAAATAATAAACAACTTTTAAAAAATTAAAATGAATTACTCGCAGACAATGTAATCTTACTTTTTTACTCTTTAAGGTGGCCAGGGTACTTCAACAACAACAACAACTGGTGACTGGTGACTGGTTTAAAACCGTAGGGTGAGACAAGGCTGCCTACTTTCATCAACACTTTTATAATAATAAAAATTATAGATTTAATATAGCGCTACTTTAAAGCTTACAGCCAGCTCAGAGTGCTATGGTCCAATCTCATTTGTGGACCAGTGGGAAGGGGGTATCTGGGAGAAGGTTTTTCCGTGCTGCCTTTAGGCGCTCAGTAAACACAACTCTGCTCGAGTCGAGTGTCAAATCTCGAGCCCCCTTCATAGGTAGCCATGACAAGCCAAGTTTAAGTGTACTTAGCCTCTCGACCATGCTTCCCAGCCACTTTAAATATCTTCCTTGAAAGGGTAATGGTAGATGCTCTCGAGGGTTACGAAGGTTCTGTAAGCTTTGGAGGAAGAAGAATTACTAGCTTGCGCTTTACAGACAACATAGATGGTCTGGCAGAGACACAAAAAGAACTTGCTGACTTTGTGATGAACATTGACAAGACTTCCGCAGCATATTGGCATGCAAATCAATGCAGAAAAAAAAAACAATTTATGACTAATAGCTAACAGAGCTCAGATGAAGGAACTAAACCTGAACTACTGACCAATATTGCAAAGTTCATAACAGCACTTGCAAAACTCAAATCATTCTGGGAAGATAAAAGCATAAACCTCGACACTAAAATCAGACTGATGCGCTCCTTGGTCACGGCCACATTGTTATATGCTTCCGAATCTTGGAGACTGACTGCACATCTCGAGAAGAGAATCCTAGCAACGAAACTAAGATGCTATAGAAAGACCCTAGGTGTAACTTACAAAGACCGCTTCACGAATGGAGAGATTAGAAATAAGATTAATACTGTTATGGGACCCCATGATGACCTGCTAACCACTGTTAAAAAACGCAAACATAAACGCTATAGCCACATCACAAGGTCCTCAGATGTTTCAAAGACCTTCCTTCACGAAACAATAATATGAAAAACAAAAAGAGGCAGACAGAGAAAGCAGTAAGAAGACAACATAAAAAAATGGGCAGGCATCTCATTGAACGAAATTCAATCTAACGCAAAAGGCAGGTATGGAGAATGACGAACAGCAGGTCTTGTGTGGTGCGCCAAACGGTTCAACAGACTAAGGGATAGGTGAAGGTAAAGGTGAATTAAATCTTAAGAAAACAAAACCTTTTAATTGTGTATTGTGGATACTGTTCATTATGTGTAAGATAAAATCTACCGAAATATAAAACACCACATTTTTATCTAACTAATAATCTTTATATTCTTTTAGAATTCATTATACTTTTTTTATGGAAGAATTACGACATTGTCTATTGGCTAGAAAACTAGGTCGAACAGAATATTGTGTCCAATCAAAACGTTTGACTTTTAAAAGCTCCAACATTTTAGGGTGGAGGGGGCGGATAGAAAAAAAAAGATCTGCTGACTTCATACGGTATATACCTATTCGCCCCACACCAATCTGTTCGATAAGTGCGTACGTGTGTGCGCTAGTTCGTAAGCTGTGAAGAAGAGGGAGGGTATAGAGCCGGATGCCCAAGGGTCACTACAGGGCAATGAATTATTAAAGAATAGATTATAGGAAAGCTAAGCTTGAAAGCTGAATGTTGAAATATACAGCTTAATACACATGAAAGAGGAGTGATAGAATTAAAACAGGAAGAGAAAGAATAAGAGAGAATGGGGGGGGTGTGTTGATCTAGATCTTCTGTTGAGAGGGAGATAGAGAGATAGAGAGATAGAGAGATAGAGAAAGTAAAAAAAAAAGCAAATAAAAAATACGGAGGAGATAAAAGAGAAAGAAAGAGAAAATAAGAGGATGTGATGAGGATGTAAGAAAATAAATGAAAAACATTGAGAGAATAAGAGAATGAGAGAAAGAGAGAGAGAGAGAGAAAAGAGAGAGAAAAAAGAATGAGAAAGAGTGAGAAAGAAAGGAAGCGGGGGGAGAGAGATAATCATTTAAAGAGAGACAAAGAGAGAGAGAGAAAGAAAGCAGATGAGAGAAAGAGAGAGACAAAGAGGGAGACTGAATGACAGAGAGAGAGAGAGAAGGAGAGAGAAAGAAAGATGCTACGAAAAAAAAAAGCAATGACCAAAAACATCTCACACAAAAGGCGCAAGAAGCTTTCAAAGGGTAACAACTCTAATGTGTTTCTTTGTCTTATGGGAGCTTCCGGTCAATGGACATAAAAAAAAAAGCAAGGATGGCCGAGAAGTCAAATGAACTGGACTCAGATAATTCGCCATCCATCATGATAATCGGATCAGTCCTGAAGTACAACAGACCAAGATAACGCCCCTGCTTTTCTTTTGTCTTGGGATTCTAAAATCTCATCCTTACCCCAAATAATGACCTTTGCGAGGTACTAGCTTTGACTAATGTTCATTTGAGCCTGGACTGTAATTTTCCCAAAACCATCCTTGCAATGGTAGGGTCAGCATGGACTGCCAGAGTAAACAATAAGGATAGATGGAAGGTTTAGCAGTGTGGGGGGAAGAGGGGGGGATAGAGTTACAGCTTTGATGTATACACGAGGCATAATAGCATTGATGTATACACGAGGCATTATAGCATTGATGTATACACGAGGCATAATAGCATTGATGTATACACGAGGCATTATAGCATTGATGTATACACGAGGCATAATAGCATTGATGTATACACGAGGCATAATAGCATTGATGTATACACGAGGCGTTATAGCATTGATGTATACACGAGGCATAATAGCATTGATGTATACACGAGGCTTATAGCATTGATGTATACACGAGGCATTATAGCATTGATGTACACACGAGGCATTATTGCATTGATTATTGAACATAGGGAAAAGTGTTATTTCCTTTCTACATTACGTTTGAATGTTACTATAGTTCTGGTATAGTTCAGGTATTTTCTGAAAGGTGTGTGTTGGTGGGAAAGGATGTGTATGGTTATTGCCTTATATCAAAAAGTTTCAGTTAACTCTTAAATTACTTCAGGAATCGAGGTGGAGTCCAAGATGTTTATATCACTTAGCCTGACTGACCATATATTGACACATTCATCTATGTTGAATCCTTGAACTTTGCTCTAATAGTAAAAGTGTAAGAATATGGTTACTTAATACTTCTACATATCCAAGTGTAAATGCTATCGATTTATGTTTGGTTTTTTTTTGGTTTACTTGGCTGCTTGAGTTTCTATTCTCTATACTGTTTATAATTCTTATTTATAGTGTTTAATCAGATTTTATGTACCATTCCATCTGTTAAAAAGCTTATGTCAACTCATTCTGTTAGTCTGTCTGTTTGTCTGGAAAAAAGTTAGTGATTTCCCCACTCTCAATCTCGTATCAAGCTGAAATTTTTCACAATGATTTCTTCTAACTGATAAAACAAAAATCAATTAAAAAAAAAAAAAAAAATTAGTTCATTAACTATATGTAATTAATTATTTTATTTGGTAACAAACAAGGGATAGAAATCGTGCACCGCTGATGTAGTGGTATACGTTGAATGAGTTCCCTTTCTACTTTGTGTAAAGAATTAGGTTTAAAAGTTTGAAATTAGCAATATATAATTAATAACCATCTATTTTTGTAAGCACTTCTCTGGCGCAGTGGTTAGCATGTTGGCTTGAGAAGGATTTAGCCCTCGAGATCGAATTAAAGCCGTGCAACTTTTCTTTTGTATAAATGCATTTAAAAAGAGATCAAGATATCTTCCGCCCAGATACCCCCTTCTTTCTCCTATTCCCTTTTATCCCAACAGAAGCAGGTAAGTGAATTGATCGTAGAGTATTGAGAAAGCTAAAAGCATTAAATTGCGCTTAGCAAAAACAAGTGCTATGAATATTTCTAATCTTACAGTTTTTTTCTTTGTCAGTCTAGATCTATTCCAAATTTAATTACATGACTGATCCCAACAAATTTATTAAGAGTAACTAAAAACTAAAACAAATGAAAAATTCTGATTTTATTTATGGTAGAAAGATAACACAGACTAAAAACTCAAAATATGTAAGTGTAATAATAAATGAAAGCTATTTTAGAACAGAAAAATAAAAAGTAAAGTAGCTATAATACATAAAACACTAAACCGTGCACCCCACATGGAACAACAAACCAAATGAAATATTCAGAACGACACAAAGATAGAGGCATTTTTATTATTCCATTTACTAGGACGAATACATACAAGTGCTCCTTTTTCCCTAGTGCCATTAGAGACTGAAATGGGTTGCCTAAATCAGCCAGGAAAACCAACGGATTCGAAGAGTTTAAGTGATTCATTAACGTGCATGCCTAGTTTGGCTTATGAAATGCGTATTATATTTTTTGAAGTAACGTCTGTAATATATAAGATAACTAGTTTAGCTCATGTTAACATAGACTGATTGAAAACTTGACTGAAACAAAGAAAAACTCGTAGAGATCAAGAGACAATGACTAATGTATTGCAAAAACAGACAACAGACTCATACAAAGACATAGCGACCACCAAAATACATAACAGACTTTTTTTTTACAATCACGCAATATATTTTTTTTTGTCTAACTTAAAAAAATGTCCATGACTTCATCATCTCTTCATTTCATTGCTTCTGACACGAACTTAAACTCTAAAATATCTGATGTAAATGTCATGACATTTTAAATGCCATCAAGTAATATGCCAGACGCGTTTTATATAGAAAACATTTTTTTTAAATTTATATTTGCATTTTAAAATTAAAAGATTTTTGTTTAAATCACTTCTTCAAACTAAGTATTTGTCAGAGACTCTCACTCCTGCAGCATTAGAAGCCATGACAGTGATCTGGGAATCACTGCTTAGAGATTAGGGTACATTATTGTAGATATATGGTAACATTAGCATAATGATTTGGGTAACACAGGAACCTCAGCTAAATGTTCCAGGAACCTCAGCATAATGATCTGGAAACCTCAACATAATGATCTGGGAACCTCAGCATAATGATCTGGGAACCTCAACATAATGATCTGGGAACAACAGAATAATTGTCTGTGAACTTTGCACTATGTTCTAGAAATATCGGAATATTGATCTAGAAACCACAACATAATGATCCTGGACACTTTCCATAGAGATATGATAATCCTAATGAAGAGATCTGGACACTAAGACATATCTAGTAGCCTCAGCATAGTGATACTGACATATAGATCTGGGAACAACTATCCTAAAGCGCCAAATGGAGATCTGGGAATAAAAGATCCGAGAATCACTGGAGATTGAAGATTGCCTGACGATCATTATTTTATATCTCCGTCTGAACTCAGGCTTATTGGGATGGTGTGGAGAAAGGAAGGCGCCACTAGGACGAACCAAGACGTTTTTATTGAGAGATTACTTTGCACTTAAACATGTTTCTGCCTAGAACCGTTAGATATTTGATGGGGGGGGGGGGGGGGTGAGAAAGGAGAAGCAGGATGAGAGGGAAGGTTGAAAGTTGTTGTGAGAAAAACGAAGGCTTGTATTTGTTTTATAGGTTAGTGTACTATTCAGTGCTGGCTTCATTCGTTCAAAGTCAAATATTTTTTTTAAGTCAATTTTCAGAGAGATTGTTTCACAGCGTCGCCGGATATATGCCGGAATAGCTCAGTACATCTAAAATGACTGAAGAGAAATAGATGATGAAATGAAATAATTCATACCATTTCAGCTAAATGATATTACGAACTACCAGACCTAGGTGGTGGCCGGATTGAATGGTCTCGAGCTGGCATTCATAGTACAATCCTATGTCCTCCCAATTCTTAGGGGTACCTGACATACGATGAAAATGTTAAAGATTTTGGTTTTACATGACACCATTGTTAACCGTCAGCCATAGAAACAGTTAAGCTCTAGAATTTAAGGCAATAAGGCTTCGCTTCGTGTCTTGGTGCAGCTTGCGGCCAACAGTTGCTTTAACCTTGTTTGTTAAATAATAACTTATAATATTCAATGGCTGTCTAAATAAACAACATGTATATAAGTACGCGACTGAGACCTTGAACATGCTACTTTAAGTGTCCAATAACGAGAACGAATAGCCTAAAGTTTATATGCATAAGACAAATTCAATAAATGTGATAGGGATAATGCGCATCAGAGACCCATGAGTTATATATTAACATTTATACGCCCTATAATGCCAGCTTAAGGTTCATGTCAATTATTTATTGTCGATAGTCCTAATACTGATGCTTCAAATTTAAATAGTTATAGAAAACTCGCATTGAGCCTGATTCAAACTGTTAATTCTCAGTTTAGTTTCTCTGATTAAAATACCCACCGGGCATTTGCACGTGCTTGTGTCGGGGGTCACTTCAACGGAAGACGAGATGAAATTGACTTGAAACTATTTGATTAGAGACCCCCCGTAGGTATCTAGTACTTACATTGAGTAAGAGATATGTTCATCTTTTTTTTTTAAGCCATCGGAAAATGGCTTCATTGCTATGCTTACACAGACTCATTTTCTTGTCTCTTTTTTTGGTAAATATTCTCCTATCTCTAGGCGTAATTTAACAATCTTTTATTCGCGGCAATTCGGACGGTGGGAGTTATCCTAGGTAATGTAAGAGGCAAAAAAAAGAGGGGCAGTGGGGGGGGGGGGGGGGGAGTAGTATTCATCCTTCACTAAATAGCAGGGCCGGACTTAACCATTGTAGAGTCCTATGCAAAACGAATTTCGCGGGGCCAAGTTTGGGTAGGGATACGGATAATAAGTGAAAATTAAAAGTTCGTATTAGAAAATAAATTCGTCTTTGCATTTTATTCATTCTTTACTACGTACAGAAACACTTTACGAGCCTTGCTTGTAGCGAAGTCATACAGTACTGCATAAAAATTCTATTTCCCAAATAGATCATGCTAAATAGCAAGAATTACCAAATGTTTCAATCTATCTACAAGAATTGTTGATCTCAAGTAATTCTTCATTAGTTTGAGGCGAGAAAAGATTCTTTCAATCGATTCCTCAATTGCGGGTATTGCATAATGCCGTTTCCATATTGAATGACACCCCAAAAAGACAATTTTCGTCTATATATTTCAGAAGATTTGTATGAGTTTTCTAAAGATTTTAATAATTTCGGATATTTCCAGGACTTTTTCGTATATTTTGCAATTTCAGGAGATTTCCAGTACCTCCTGTTAAATTGACAGGAGGCCGCGGGAAATCTGTTATCAAATGGCTTAATTTAATAATTTATACAACTAAAATTGGCGCGGGTCCTAATTTTAGTGCGGGGCCCACTGCGGACGTATAGGTTGCAATGGCCTAAAGTTGGCCCTGCATAATAGCGGCGTATGTTACGCCGCCGGTCGACTAGTAATAAATAAATAACATTTGTAAATTAGAATTGCTTCGAAGTATACATATATATATATATATATATATATATATATATTAGGGTGGCCCATGCAGTATAGCAAAAAAATAAAAGTTTTAAACTTCACCTTCTCACCCTTCCAACTTGTTCCAATGTTGAAAATAAAATTTTCTGTGAAATATTTTCTGAAATTTCTCGACATTTAGAGGTGGCCCAACAATCTAGAAGTTTGAAGTACAAATATTTTAAAGTGGTTTTTATACGTTTTTGCTACTTGTACTGTGTTTGACGAAATTATGAGCAGCAAAATTATCTCATTTTTATTACAACATTAACTGTAGTGAAAACAGAGACATATTTGACAATAAACACACCTAACAACCGAAGCAGTTTACTAGTTTAGTTTATCACTGGGCCTATAGTCACTAGCCAGTCAAAGTCGACAAACTCATAAGTCGAACATTACTATCAGTCACACAGTCAGTACACATTAGGGTAAAATAACAACAGTGCATGGAACATGGAAGCTGAAAACATGGTGATTGAACACAGTTTTTAGTCGTAACTACTAACTAAGATCAGTCCGAGTTTGATAGTTAAGGTGTCGTTGGCGTAGATGACATGGCCATCATGAGACCGGATTTGCTGCAGTCTGGAAACAGCCGGCGATGTTCGCTAACGACATGCAACATGAATTGAAGCTGTTCCTCATCCTTGGTTAGCTTCTTATTGTAGTCCTGAATGAGGGCTACCCCTCTCTCAGCTCTGTCATTCACAACAGCCAACCCTTTAACAGTTCTCAGTGCACATTGGTATGTTTCATCCTCATCCCATTCTGATGGATCTTTTGACATAAATGACGTCTGTAACTGCAGAAGACGAAACATGGTCATTGAATTGGCTGTGCAGAACTGTTCGAGACCCTTGCTGTTTGTGAAGGCTGATGTTTCCACTCTGGGACGTTTAGGTGGATGCTCAGGTGCAGCATTCTCCATGGCTTCAAGCATCAGCTTCTTGGTTTCAGCTGGAACTCTAGAGTCAAACAGAGCGAGTGCTACCAGCTCTTCCGAAATATACCACAGATGCAGTCCCAGCTTTTTGCTGGTTACAGATGAAATGTTTACATCGGGGTATTCAAGGAGCTGTCTCATCAACAGGAAATCATTCAATGGTGCATTTATTGCCAGTGGTGCTGTTATCCATACTCTGAGATAGACAAGCACACCAAATGCAGCAACAGCTGGTAGTTGTCACGATCTATGAATTTCCAGTGCTCCTTGAATCTTTTGAAGATTGATATGTCAGGGCTTGATGAACCTCGTAGCATTTGGTCAAATGCTGCACCGACAATAAGTTCCATGATGTGATGACGACAGGCCAAGTATAGGAGATCTTTGGCCAACATCTGTTGAATTAAGACACAAGCACCTTGCTTATCACCAGTGTTTGAACTTGTTGTGTCAAAACACAAAGCCACAACCTGCTTTTCGATGCCCCATTGCTTTATCTCGTTGACCACGGCAGTAGCTTGGGATTCACCAGTTCCAGATGACAGTTTTGGAACTGCAAGCAGCTGTTCACAACCAACACCTGAGATGAGAATTGGTAACCTGTCGACGTGTTCTCTAGTTGTCAAATCTTCCAATAACTTTCCATCCCAGTGGACAGTCAGATGGTTTACAGATAGAAATTCTGATTTCAGGTGTGATGCTGCAATTGTTCTAGCTTTACACCTGGCTCGGTGGATTGAGTTCCTGCTGATGTTGAGGGAATCAACATTGTGACCAAGGCTGGATGCTGTTTCACACAACACATAAACAGCATTTCTGGAGGATGTCTGTGTTCTGTCCAGAGCTGCCATTAGCCCAGTAGTCAATACATCAGTCTTAGCTTTCTTTGGCACTGGCTTTGTGATACAGTCAGCAGGATCTGTTGATGAGGATGCAACAGGTTTATATTCATCATCACACATGGCAATCTGCTCTTGGTCATGGTCACTGTCTTCACCAGATGATGATTCGAGAGTTGTCAAACAAGCACTGATATTCATTTCATCTACTGACTTTTGCCGCCGCCTTGCTTCAGCCTGTTTGCGTTCACCAGCTGCTCTAGCTTTACGTTCAGTAACTTTATCCCGGACACCAATGGATCCTGGACGCCCTTTTTCTCTCTGTCGTAACAGGAATGCCCTGTCTTCTGGGTTGCTAATGATAGTTAGTGCATCCTGATGGGCTATGTCGAACAGATCTTCAAGATGAGAAACAAATTCATGCTCCTGTTTTTTGTGAGCTTCACCAGACCTCGACTTGTGTTTTTGGAGACCCTTCCATTCATAAAAGACTGATTCAAGCTTCTGAATGCAGTGCTGTTCTGCTCTTGTCGGAATGCTTGCTTTTTTCCAGAACTCCATTATCACGTTGATTGTCAGTTTACTGGCTTCGCGAACAGTCATTTTTTCTACTTTATGTAGGTGTAGAAAGTACCCGAATGTCTGATAATACGATGGCAGCTTTGCACCAAGAATTTCAGGAACATATGATTTAATCAAGTAAACATTATCATTAGATCTTGTTTCCATTCTGTTAAATCTGAAACACAATAACATGGAGAGTGGAGACGATTAGGTTAAGCAAAACACTAGGCATAATTGAATGAACAACTGAAAAATTTTTAATTTGCTGTATAGTACAAGAGTACCAGTACATTTAACAACGATGTGTTTTTGCAGTTAATTCAGCAAAGTAAAATACTGACTATTAATACATGAAGAGAACAAAGATTGCATAATTACATCTCGACTGGTGAGTAATAGCTGACTTTTGGTCTCAAAAATGAAAAACAAATATAAACATAAACAGAAGAGAATTAGCAAAGAATGTCTAATAAATTCAATAAAATACCAATAAATAAGTAACACTTAAATAGGTTAATCATCCATACTCTCTCAGTCACTGCTATATAACAAACCAATAACTCGCCCTGAATTACCGGCAAAGGAAACACTATGTCAAAACTTCATCACCAGTGGGCCACCTTTAAATATTGTCAAATTGCAGAAATATTTTGCACTAATTATTTTTATAGCAATTGGAACAACTTGGGAGGGTGAGAGTTGTTAGTTTTAACTTTCAATTTTTTGGGCCACCCTAATATATATATATATATATATATATATATATATAATATTATTATTTTTTAAACGTATTTTTAAACTATTGCAAAATAAATATATCCACAATTTATTCACATCATTGTTGGATCAGGACTATATGTTGAGAGTTAAACTTCTTGTATTCGCTTAACAATATCAATCAAAACTTTTGGCTGTGGTGAACAGCATAATAGGGAACGTTACATTATGACGGGTGCGCCCTAATAAGTTGTGGTCACTTTATTTTGTTGTCCTTTGTGTTAGGTAAAAGAAATTGATTTAGCTACACAAATACTAAATAAGAAAAAAAAATCAACGTAGATGATAGTCGCCTCTAACATATTCAAAACTACATAAATACAATCTCCTTGGAGATATTAACGACTTTTTGATGTCTGTGATTAAAAAAAGGCTTTATTTTACAGCTTCCCTCTCCTACAAAAAAAGTTGTAAACATAAAGAGAAATCAACGGAGCAGTTGGTGGTCTTTAAAAAGTCAATAATTGGTAAAGATAAAGTGGAATGTCGATGAACAATGTCTGAATAACGTTTCACGTTTGCAACAATTTCATACTTTTAAAGAACCATTAAATTGTCTTCTTTTCATGACAGTACAATTTGAAATAAGGAAATTAAAAAGTTTTACGAGATAAAAAATGGGGATTTGATAAGGAAATTGTCTTCCTTAGGATAATAATAACTAATAATGTGATACATTGATTCGTATCAGAGATAGTTGACATCTTAGATGAAGTAAAATCACTTTAATAACTTTTCCTGTGACTAAAAAGACTTGGTACACTTGACACTTGAACCTGTGACCGCAGCTGTGTATCAAGGATTGACCTCTTTAGTCACACAAGAAGTTGCAAAGAGATTTTTCTCTAAGACCTAAAATGCCACAAAAACGTAAAAAAGAAGGCGTGATTGTATCTTTCAACAAGTCACTTCCAAAGGATTTACTCATGTATTTATTTCTATACTTTCACTGTGGAGAGATTTATAGTGTCTCAATGTATCAGAATCATACTTTGTGTAGGTCTACTCTACAAGTCACATTCTTGTCATTTGTCATTAAATTATTCTATATTCTAAATTGAATTTTGTCTTTTATGAATTATGTTCATAGTATCCGCATAACGCATGGCTACATGGTCGTGCGGTTTGAGCGTTGGACTGTCGTTTTGATTTATCGATGGTCCCGGGTTCAAACCCTGCCCGCTCCCATCCCCCGTCGTCCTGCGGGAAGTTTGGACTAGGAAGTAAACTATCTTCAACTCTGAAGGAACATCCGAAACTTGTAAAACAAACAAACATAACGCTAGAATGTAAATGTGTAAATCTCGGATTGCAAATATTAGTTTAGGCCTACACATCTCTGATCTCGGATTGCAACTACTAGTTTAGGCCTACACATCTCTGATCTCGGTTTGCAACTATTAGTTTAGGTCTACACAGGGTCGGTCCTACAGATTGCGGGGCCCTATGCGAAACGGAGTGCGCGGGGCCCAGTCTGAATAGGGATAATGATAATAAGTGAAAATTAAGATTTTGTATTAGAAAATAAATGTGTCTTTGCATTTTATTCATACTTTACTAAGTAGAAAATCACTGTCAAATTAACTCTGAGCCATTTGCAGTAGATTGTAGTTTTCCAACAGAGACATTTAGATCTGCTTTTTAGATCTACTAGCACTAGCAAAATATCGCTTTTTTTTTGTTTTTTTTTTTTGAAGAGGTCGAGATAGATTAAGATTAATATTTGTATGTCAGTGTGGTATTCGAACTTCTTGTGTCAGTTAAAACTCGCCTTATTATTATGCCTACATTTTATTACATGAAAGCCGACAATGCATTTTATTTTATCGCGAGTAGGATTGGCGTTGTTCATTTCGATAACACCCCGAAATGACAATATGTCTGTTTCTAAGGAGATTTGCATGAGTTTTCAGAAGATTTTAATAATTTCAGATTTTCATGACTTTTTCGCATATTTTGCAACATCAGAAGAATTCCAGAAACCCTTTAATAATAAGATAAAATGGTTTAATTTAATAATTTACACCTTGAATTCGCATCGCGCGGGGCCTATGAAGGTGCGGGGCCCACTGCGGCCGCATTGGTTGCAGTGGCCTAAGACCGGCCCTGGGTCTACACATCTCTGATCTCGGATTGCAACTGTTTGTTTAGGCCTACACATCTCTGATCTCGGATTGCAACTGTTTGTTTAGGCCTACACATCTCTGATCTCGGATTGCAACTGTTTGTTTAGGCCTACACATCTCTGATCTCGGATTGCAACTGTTTGTTTAGACCTACACATCTCTGATCTCGGATTGCAACTGTTTGTTTAGGCCTACACATCTCTGATCTCGGATTGCAACTGTTTGTTTAGGCCTACACATCTCTGATCTCGGATTGCAACTGTTTGTTTAGGCCTACCATGTGAGATGCAGGGGAGAGGGTTGAAGAACTTGGAGTATCGCTGAGACAAGTGAATGAATATAAAGGAACTTTATGTGGAGAATTTTGTATTCATTTAAATATTTCTATTTTTCTGAAACTATTCATGTTCCGTTGGCACCTCAATTCCATTTATGACTGGGGGTGCCATTAAGTTGAGAATCACTGGTAAAAAGAAATGAAATTAAGTATCTTTCTAAACCAGAGCCGGTATTAGTCCTGGTTTCGTCCGCTAGTTGCGTAATCGTAATATTTTAAAAAATTAGTTCTAGATCATCGCGTCAACCAAGAGGCTTACCCTCCGTAAACTAAAAGCAAACAACAGAAAAATAATTCTTTCTTATAAAATAAAGCTTATCTAAGGGAAAGAACCGCTAATTACTGCCCTTTAATTAAAAATTATATGACTTAGCTCCCTTTTATGCTACATTAAAAAAAAAAATAGAACTAATTAATTTTAAAAATGGTTAATTTTCTTATTGATTAGAGTGATTATGATATATGCAAAATTTCCACTTGATCCTAGAATGTAAAATGACAGAAAAGGTGTCAAAACGTTATAAGGGGATTAAATCAATATATACATCTACATCTCTCAGTAAGTAGCATTTATGTTCCATATTTTTATATCAAACAAAATAATCAATCGCCAACAATTAATTAACTAATCGGTTAATGTTTTATTTTTATTGATTCATGTGTTGTCAGTTTTAATGAATAATTGTGTAAAGTTTTAACTTTATCCGAGAATGGGTATTGGGAGAAAAAAAACATGTTCAAACTTTTTACCAGAAAGACAGACAGACAGAGTGCGTTATGTAAGCGTTGTAAAAAGTTTTTTTTTTTTTAAATACGAAGGATTATAAGGTACAATTTTCAAGTAGGCCGACTCTATTTCTTTGTTCTATAATATGGCATACATTTAGATAGAAGCATTATTACTAATTAGTGGAGTTTTCTAAAAACTTTCGAAAAAGTGCATGAGCATCCACAAAAATCCTGACCCTGAGACTCAACTTACTTAAATCCGGCCCTGTTCTATAGCAAATAACGTTTTTTATGTTCATAAGAAAGTCTGTGCTCTTTTAGTCAATTTACGAAACATTGGGTCTTTTCCTCTAAAGTTTAGAACCACCGAGAGCTCGTGTTTCAGCTGCATTAAAGAAAGGGCGGGCCATTAAAAGGGACAACAACTCAATGCTCGACCGTTCACCCACGTAATGACTGCCATTTGGACTGAATGTATTTCTGTTACCACATGGGGTCGAGTGACTTAAATTGATGACCAATTGACCATCATCTGTCACCAGGCTTCTCCTGAAGAGACGGATAATGGCTTTCTAAAGGGTCCTGGTGTTTGTTGTCCACCCGTCAATCATTGACGATGTAGTCCCGGATGTAGTCAGTATTGAACCATAGTCAGATAGTATATGAAGGCAGTAGGAAGCTCAAAATAGAAACAGATGGACAGAAAGGGGGGGGGGGGAGTGGGGGGAATAATGAAATTTGTAGGTCAGTGATTTTGAGAATGAGAAAAGTAATTGATTAAGAAAAACAGAGGCGCTTCCAAATAAATAAAAAAAAGTTAGACAAGCAGAAAAAAAATATCTGGAAAACTACATTTATTTTTTTAGTAATAATAGTTTTGAAAAAAAAAGTAATTAGTGACATTCAAGAAAAGAATAAGTACTTAGGGGCACTAAAAATTGTACTTTTTTAAACTTAAAAAAATAAGAGAATTTTGTAACAAAGAGTTAGTGCTTTTTTAATTTGAAAGAAAAAGTGCATATTGACTGTCTAATCTAAAAAAAAAGAAAGAGTGAGCGTTTATTCATTTTGAAGGTAAGTGGGAGTATAGAATGCCTTTTTAGCCTCTCTATGGTGCTTAATCATTAAAAGCGGTTAAATGGTTAATTTAGCGTAATTTGTGACGTCCAAATGATCGATGATAATGTGACGTTATATTGATTGTAAGACTTGTATTTATCCAAACACTTTGCTACCTCTTTATAGTCAGGAAACTCTTTGATTTTAAGTTCCAACAACGATATCTTATATAGTACGGGAGGGTGGCAGACAATCAAAAGAAAAGAATATTAATAAAAAAATCAAAGCTTATCTAAGGAAAAGAGCATTTATTACTGTTATTTATCTCAAGAATGCAGGTTATCGATTCTCATCTAGTAAGTAATACAAATTAGACTATATGAATAATTATTGCAGAGTTTCAAATTGATCCGAGAATGGGAAATGGGAGAAAAAAATATTCAAACTTATTACCAGACAGACAGACAGAGTGAGTTGATAGAAGCTTTGTACCAGACAGACAGAGTGAGTTGATAGAAGCTTTGTACCAGACAGACAGAGTGAGTTGATAGAAGCTTTGTACCAGACAGACAGAGTGAGTTGATAGAAGCTTTGTACCAAACAGACAGAGTGAGTTGATAGAAGCTTTGTACCAGACAGACAAAGTGAGTTGATAGAAGCTTTGTACCAGACAGACAGAGTGAGTTGATAGAAGCTTTGTACCAGACAGACAGAGTGACTTGATATAAGCTTTGTACCAGACAGACAGAGTGAGTTGATAGAAGCTTTGTACCAGACAGACAGAGTGAGTTGATAGAAGCTTTGTACCAGACAGACAGAGTGAGTTGAAAGAAGCTTTGTACCAGACAGACAGATTGAGTTGATAGAAGCTTTGTACCAGACAGACAGAGTGAGTTGATAGAAGTTTTGTAACAGACAGAGTGAGTTGATATAAGCTTTGTCAAAATCAAAATATTAAAATACTCAGCCAGAAACAATGCGCGAAGTTCGATGTCGTGGGACCCGCTCTCCTTAACATGCACCTTATACCCCGCCCCCCCCCCCCCCGTCTTTGAATTCCTCTTTCTTTGTCTAGTTCAAAGTGACAAGATGTAACATGCGTTCATTTTGAACTGAACATCTGCAGCTTTTAGCTTTCTGGTTGACTTAACAGAACATTAAAAAAAAAAGGTTATTAGAAGAAATAATAGAGCGCCAATTGGAAATTGTTTTTTTTTTTATTTTCAGTAATATTTTGCAGCAATGTTTTACTGTTACTATTATGTGCTATGTAGTCTCTAAAAAGTGTTGTAGTCAGAGCCGGAGTTACGTATAAGAAGACCACTGGACATGATTGTTGTGGAGGCCTTTACAACTTTACGAAAGCTTTGATAAAGATCCACTTATGAATAAATATGCTTATGTTGAATAACATGCTATATTTTAAAAGAAAGTTATTGTAAATTTAATTTCATTTTTCTTTTAAGACATATTTAATATGCATATTTTAGTTTTAAAAAGTGTTATTTTTGAGTTTTTTTGGAGGGTTAGGCCCTTGGTAGACTCACTGTCGTAAATCTAGAGCTGTATTTATTTTTTCCGAGGATGATACAAGCGTACACTTCTTAATCATCACATTTTTGCCAACGTAAAATGTTAAGGAAAAAAAGTTTCTGATCCATCCTATTCCAATATATTTTTACATATTTTTTTTTGGGAGGCTCTTTTCTATTGGGCTGTAGCGTTGTACCGTAGGAGTTTCAAGATGTGTTGTTCTACTTTATTTAATGTGTTGTTTTATTTATGTGATGTGTTATAATGGCGTCCTGATTTGCTGTTTTAGTTCCTTCTGATGAGTTGCCGTATTTACTCTAACAGGTTGTAGTCTCTTGTGTTGGGTCTCACTAAAATCCAAAACTTAACGCCAAGCGTGACAGACAATTGCAGTGGAACATTGGCTTTTATTGACCGCTGTCCACTACGTTTGACATCAACCAGGAGCCCCCAAACAGGAGGCAACGTTCCAAAAACCTTTCCCCACTTTCCTTCCCTGATCCCCTTAGCAGACACACACACACACACACACACACACACACACACTTACTCACACAGACACACGCGCGCTCTAGACTTTTAGTCTCGAGAGAGAAAAAGAAAGATAAAACTGAGGAGAGCCGACAGAACCGAGGCATTGGGGCATTGGCGTAAGGCGGCGTTTGAGACATAAACATTAAATGATAGCTCTAAGCAGGGCCCATATAGCACAGAAACCATCGACCGCCCACATATTATAGAAACCATTGCCCGCCCGCATATTAAAAAAACCATCTCCTTGTCGTTGTGGTCGTTTAGGCATGAAATTATCTAATGGACAAAATAATATTACTTACATAAGTCTATCTCAATAAGATTTTATATGGAACTCTAAAGATTTAAGTTCTGGGTATTTTGTTCTCAGATTTGGTCAATTTTCTGAAAAATAATTCTAAGGTAATTCTTATGTAAATATAGGCATTAACTTTGAGATACTGTAATAAACTAAAATTATATTTTAAAGTAGTTTTACAGATGTTGGTCTTTATTGAACAGCACATTTAATTAAATTTACATCTGTTCTTTTCAAATATTTATTATATTTTATTGTTAAAATTCAGATTGAATACTAGGTCAGTCAGGCATTTTTCTGGCATGAGTAGTTTACAAATGCTATCTTTAGGAACATTTGATTATAAGGTGACATGGATTACTTGTTGTCTAGGTATGTTCTAGCAAGACGATTCTTAAATATGAAAGGTGAAGACTGGGATTTTTAATTTCGCCTTTGTGTCCACCCATCTCTAATGGCCACCTGACATTAGTTGGGGATAAGTAAAGGCGGTTGGTCGTTGTGCTGGCCTTGTACACCTTGGGCCACAGAAACAGATGACCCATAGATCGCAAGGTTTGAACCAGGGACACTCATGACGACAGTCCAGGGCTCATACTACACAACCACGTATCCATCCACAGCCTAATTAAGCCTGATATTTGTTTTATCAGTGTCTTTAAAACTCCGAAAAGTTGCTCCCCTTTTACCAATTTTGGGATCTATTTCTTCCATTGATTATTTCACTACAATAATAATAGTACCTAATTAGACCTTTTTGATGGGAGAATTGACATTTTTTTTCTATTTCACGAATCTCAATACTTCAATTGTCAATAATAACTTTTGGTTCATAATAAAATAAGTATATGCGATCGTCTTGCAGTCCATAAAATAATATAATGTTTAGTTTAATCCAGAGTTTCTCAAATTATATTTGATTGGAGAAATATTTATAATCGCACAGATTTATTGTTGTTTTTTTAAAGTATATTTAAGCAATAAGTTAAAACAGAAAACTAAACAATAAGGAAGGTTAAATCTAGGATTTGTGTGTGTGTTTGTATGTTTACCAAGTGTGAAGGAACAATGCTCCCTCTTCCCTAGTGCTATGTAATGTAATGGGTTGCCTGAGCCAGTCAGGAAAACCAGTGACTAGACAAAATTTAAGTCATTAATCAACACGACTAGATGCATGACTAGATGCATGACTAGATGCATAACTCGTAGGACGTAACCATCTGCTTTTTTTTTTAAGTAACGTCGGTATATAAGATAAGATAATAATGTGGGAACACCCTTCCCCAAGGGACACAATGCGCTGACATGAAAGTTGTTTATATTTTATTTATCTTTCTTTTGTTGAAAGACAAAATGTGTTTGCGTTGCAGGTATAAATATTGAGTATTAATCAAACACGAAAAGATTAAATGAAGTCGTTTCATTTTCTAAGTAAGGTCTTTCAGTCTCTCTAGCAGCAAAATCAATCAGAAACATTCTTTGTAAGAGTAGGTTTCGAAAAGTACCTACTTACTTGCGTCATGCAAAACAGGCCGCCCCCCCCCCCCTAAATATATCTCGATGAAGTAAAGGATCTTTTTTACAACATGCTGACCTGCGCCATTCTTACTATGAGAAATAATGTATACGCCAAGAAAATGAATTTCTGAAGCTCAGAATGTAGAAAAAAATATCTAGCTGTTGAGGAGGGTGCTAAAGTAAATTTTTTTTGGTCAAAGGCGGCGTCTCATGTGGCATCAAATTAACTTTCCTGAAATAAAACCTATTTAGTTTGAGCTATCTTGCTGCCTCTTTATGTCAGACGCTGTTTATACCTAGCGCATCCTTCCATTCCATAATTTCTGTTTAAAACAAACACATCAACAAGAAACAAGTCAACAAAAAAGTCCATTCAATTTTACCCCATCACATTTCTTATACAATACTAGAACTTGAAGAAGAAGATCCTGTAATCTCTGAGACCTCATCTAGCTCTATTGATTCACTGCCTCTGACGGGGCCCCGCAGTTCTTGCATTCAATGGAAAATCTTCATCGCTTGATTGATGTTACGTTTCCAGAGCCTTCACAACAAGAACTTGCATTATGTCTAATGACCAATGAGATAAAATGTTAAAAATTAAGATAAAAAAAAAACACACACACAAAATAAACATACAAAAGACAATAACTTGAGGTTTTGTAATTAGAAAATGTAAAAAAAAAAATGATCTGAAATGTCAAGATTGAGATCTCTGAAACAAAATCTATTGTTTTATTTTTTAACAGAATATTTACACATAACAACGGCAATGTTGAGATTTAATGTTGAAAACATTTTAAAGATTTAAAGTTTAAATGTTTGTGAACTGCTAACATGAGATTAGTTTAGTTTTGTGTTCTTTAAGATTATCTGGCTAAGCCTCAGTCTCTTTCTTCTCTTATTCTCTGTCTGTCTGTCTGCCTGTCTGTCTCTCTCTGTAGTTCTAATTCTCTATCATAAGAAAAGTGAACAAAAACAATGTTATTACGACAAAACTGCAAGGGTCTCTTCTTCCATTTGACTTAAGAAGTTAAACAACATGATTTGAGACTATGTGTTACTGTGTGTTGTTATGTGTGTAATAAAGTGTGTGGTTATGTGTGTGTAATGGTGTGTAAAAGTATAACATGATATTCTTACCAATGTTTGGCTGTTTAAAAACAAACTAGCCAATCAAATTTACTTTAACATAGAACCAGCTGACTTGCACCTTTCTATTGCCCTTTTAATCTCTACTGCCAAACAATAAAGTTCTAATGGTCTCTATCTATCTATCTATCTATCTATCTATCTATCTATCTATCTATCTATCTATCTATCTATCTATCTATCTATCTATCTATCTATCTATCTATCTATCTATGTATGCATGTATGTATGTATATATGTATGTATGTATGTATGTATGTATGTATGCGTGTATGTGTGTGTGTATGTATGTATGTATGTATGTATGTAAGTATGTATGTATGTATGTATGTATGTATGTATGTATGTATGTATGTATGTATGTATGTATGTACGTATGTATGCATGTATGTATGTATATATGTATGTATGTATGTATGTATGTATGTATGTATGTATATATGTATGTATGTATATATGTATGTAGGTATGTATGTATGTATGTATGCATGTATGTATGTATATATGTATGTATGTATGTATGTATGTATGTATGTATGCATGTATGTATGTATATATGTATGTATGTATGTATGTATGTATGTATGTATGTGTGTGTATGTATGTATGTATGTATGTATGTATGTATGTATGTATGTATGTATGTATGTATGTATGTATGTATGTATGTATGTATGTATGTATGTATGTAATTGGAGGACCTAGGCAAAGTGAATTTGGTGGCCCCCAGACGAAATAGCAAAATAAAAATAAACACAGAAACAAATAGACTTCAGCATTGGTCAATAAGCTTTGAGTCATATTAGATGCTTAAAGTTAGGCTAGTAGAGTCTGAGTCTGGGTGTCCTGCTATATTTGAGATTGGATACAAGTTTAGCAATGTTTTAAGCCTTGAACTAGTCCCGACTGATTGGAGGTTCTAGGCGGCTGCCTATACCCAACGATGGCCCTGATATATGTATGTATGTATGTAGTTATTTATGTATAAATGTATGTATGTTAAAAACAGTAGAACATGTATGTGTTTATATATGTATGTGTTTATATATGTATGTGTTTATATATGTATGTGTTTTTATATGTATGTGTTTATATATGTATGTGTTTATATATGTATGTGTTTATATATGTATGTGTTTATATATGTATGTGTTTATATATGTATGTGTTTATATATGTATGTGTTTATATATGTATGTGTTTATATATGTATGTGTTTATATATGTATGTGTTTATATATGTATGTGTTTATATATGTATGTGTTTATATATGTATGTGTTTATATATGTATGTGTTTATATATGTATGTGTTTATATATGTATGTGTTTATATATGTATGTGTTTATATATGTATGTGTTTATATATGTATGTGTTTATATATGTATGTGTTTATATATGTATGTGTTTATATATGTATGTGTTTATATATGTATGTGTTTATATATGTATGTGTTTATATATGTATGTGTTTATATATGTATGTGTTTATATATGTATGTGTTTATATATGTATGTGTTTATATATGTATGTGTTTATATATGTATGTGTTTATATATGTATGTGTTTATATATGTATGTGTTTATATATGTATGTGTTTATATATGTATGTGTTTATATATGTATGTGTTTATATATGTATGTGTTTATATATGTATGTGTTTATATATGTATGTGTTTATATATGTATGTGTTTATATATGTATGTGTTTATATATGTATGTGTTTATATATGTATGTGTTTATATATGTATGTGTTTATATATGTATGTGTTTATATATGTATGTGTTTATATATGTATGTGTTTATATATGTATGTGTTTATATATGTATGTGTTTATATATGTATGTGTTTATATATGTATGTGTTTATATATGTATGTGTTTATATATGTATGTGTTTATATATGTATGTGTTTATATATGTATGTGTTTATATATGTATGTGTTTATATATGTATGTGTTTATATATGTATGTGTTTATATATGTATGAGTTTTTGTATTTGTAGTGACCCAATAAAATACTACAAGAAGACATGTCTAGGTTTTTTTTAACAAAAATTACCAAACAGTTTACAATAACACAGTACACACACACAAGCTGACCTCGACACCATGACATTTTGACACACTAGAACAGATCAGTTCACAACACACAACAAGAAATATAAATGCACAATAGTATTTATATATGTATTTATGTTTTTATGTATGTATGTAGGTATGTATATTATTTTGTAAACTTTAAAGAGCCTAGCCCTTTAAGAACTAGTGTCAGAAGAAAACTCTTCGCCTAGACTTTTTGTCTTGATTCTGTAGTCTGACTATGTTGTGTCCCTTTCTCTTGTTGTGTTCCGATCTGTCTGTATATGTCTATCTATCTTTCTGCCTATCTCTGTCATTCGATCTTCCTCCCTCTTGCTCTATATATCTCCACCTTTCATTTTCACATTCGGTGATTCTCAAGGGAACTAACTCCCCTGGAGTTTCGCTATCGTGCGGACGGAAGTATCGAACAATGGCGCATTCATAATATAGAACGAATCAATGTTTATTGAGTTATTACTAGCCAATTTGTGGGCAGGATATAGTTCCTTCTGAACGCTGGCGCACACCAAAAAAAAAAATACACACACACACACACATAATACTCTACTCTGTAGACTGTGAGCTAAACTAATGCTTGTTTTTTAAAACGAGGTCAATGAAAATGGATTAAGGCATAGTGTAAAAGTGCTCAGACTCACTGCCATTAGATTATATTGTGACTAACATTATGTTATTAGATACCTGAATCGTTTATAAAATGTCAAAGCCAAACACAAAAGTATTGTGTCATTAATTACGTCAGAAAAGATGGACATACTTCTACCAGGCCATTTATTACACTCGATTACATTGAGAGTTTGTGTTATCAGACAAACTCAGAGACGACCTTAATCTAATCCGCCCATGGAGAAGAAATATTTAAGCCATAGTCTTACCTTGATTGTTTAAAGAAGTAAAATTCCAAAGAATCATAGAGCGTAGTTTTTTAGACAGAGCAAAAAAAGAAAGACAACCTATTATCAATTATCAATAATGAGACTTTTAGACCTTTTGGTAAAAAACTTATGTATAATTCTAAAGAGCGATTTTTAAGAATCTTTTTTGGCGTGCTTTTTTTTTAAAACTGAAAACAAATTTAACAAATTTACGATAACAAGTCATGGTAAATGAAGAGATGCGCTTTGGCAAATCGGCCACAGGTCTCATCAAATTAATGATGAATTTTTACAAAGCTTATTATCAACTTACTCTGTCTGCCTGGTATAGACTGTAAATCTGTTATTTCTTCCACCTCCAAGCCTGAAGTTGAACCTTTGCACAAGTATTTCTTGTTCCTAACTAAACATGAAACAATTTACAATTTAAACATTTAATTAATTATGTAGTGGTAATTAATTAATTTTGTTTGATATCAAAAGGGAAATAAATCTTGCAGTATTGATATATGTTACCAGCAAAATGCGAATTCCGACTTTCTTAAAAATGCCTATAAAGTACGAAATTAGTTATTGACTTCCTATTTAGCCTAGAATTCTATAAATAGAATGACTACTACTTGCTTTGGTAAACTATGAAACAATGATTGAAAAGGATTTTTAACTACAACATATGTTTGTGGCTTGGTTACTGCACAATAAAATGACAAAAGATTTGTCTAAAAATGTAACAGTTGCTTTATACCGTTAAGAAAAGAATAATTAGCTCATTAGCCACACGGGAGGACACCCTAGTCTGACTAGCATAACAGTTTAAAAGCAAAGAAAAAAAAAATATTTGGCTAGAGAGCGAGAAAATATTTATCTGAAATGTACTATATGTTTTCAATGTTTTCAGTTATATTATTTAAGAGTTTTAAAAAATTAATTATCAGAAACATTTTGCACATTGTCTCCTGGGTCTAAATCTAACGGCCTATCGTTAAGATTTTTAAAAAATGTAGTAGAATTATAAGTATGTTTATACAGGAATCTTTCTCGAGGAGAAACGGGGAGGGGAATGGGGGTGGTAATAAAATATTCCAATGCTTTTTAACCAAACTTACATTAGTTATTAAAAGCAAAACATCGGACTATAAGCTGCATAAAAAGTGTATCTACTTATAGGGAATGTCTCTAGTATTACACAATAAAGTCTGTAAATATCTTAAATAAAAATAAGGCGAGAGTAAATCGCTTTCACCAGAGTTGGTATCGTTCTAAGTGGTCTACTGGGCTAAATAAAGTTTTGCGTCTGAGTGACCAGTACAGAACTGTGGAAAGTAGTAATATTTTTAACCTCTTTTTTTTTAACAGGTATTATAGTGGACTCTTCGGAGACTGAGATCATAGCCGTCTTGAAGCGTCTTCTGTACATACACAACAGTAAAGATGGGGGCACCAACAGGGTGGTTCTGACGGCCTCTTGGTACAGCGCAGACATCGACAACAACTGTGACCTCATCAAAGCAAGTAAGTTGTCTTGGCCGTTGCAAAATAAAATGGTCATCTACAATAAATTTAGTAATTCTAGACTTGGTGGTCATCTACAGACAATGACATGAGTAGTTGTTGTTCTAGACTTTGTGGTTTATATTACATCTAGTGATCGCAAGGTCTGAAAGGGGAACTTTAATTGATTGTACACTAAATGATTTATACAGACGTGACTTCAAAAAAGAAGATGATTACGTCCTACGCGTCATGCATTTAGTCATGCATATTAACCAACGACTTAAATTCTGCCAAGTCACTGGTTTTCCTGGCTAGCTCAGGCAACCCATTCCATGCTTTAATAGCGCTAGGGAAGAAGGAGTATTTGTACAGATTTGTCCTAGCATATGGCTCGAGGAGTATGCCTTGATTTTTATGTCTTTCTGAGTATTTCATTAGATTTTGTTTTTGTATTGGAAGATAATGGTTCAGAGTTTTATGTATAATAGCTACTTTACTTTTAAGTCTTCTATCATGAAGGCATCTAAATTTAGTGATTTTACTATAGGTGTTATTCTATTCAAATGTGAATATTCGTTTGGTATGAATCTCACTGCTCTTTTTTGTGTCTGTTCCAGTTTCTTAATGTTTTCTTGAGTTGAGGAGTCCCAAACGGTGGATGCATATTCTATTATTGGCCTAACCAAGTTTAAATAACCTTTTAGTTTTATATTCTTATTTGATTTATAGAAATTTCTTTTAATGGACCCTAATGCTTTGTTTGAACTTTTGATAGTTTTATCAATATGGGGATTCCATGACAGTTTTTCATTTATTATAACACCTATGTATTTTGCGTTTTTAGTCTGTGTTACTGGTTTGCCATGAATAAGATAAATGGTATTAATTTGTTTTAGTTTTTTTGTTACTCTTAACAACTGACATTTTTCTGGATGGAAAGACATGCTCCACTTTGATTCCCATTTCTGTAATTCATCTAATTCTCTTTGTAAAATTTCTGTTATGTTTTTATTGTGCTATATATTATGCAATCATCTGCAAATAATCTGACTTTTGTTCCTGAACTAGCGCAAATTGGTAAATCATTTATGTAAATTAAAAATAGTAGTGGACCTAAGACTGATCCTTGAGGTACACATGCGTTTACTGTTATTGGTGTTGATTTAGAGCAATTTATTATTACAGTCTGTTCCCCATCATAAAATCTTTAATCCGATGATAAAATGGACCATCGATGCCAAAATATTTTTAATATTGAAGCAAACTATGGTGGTGAAATTTGTCAAAAGCTTTGGAAAAATCTAGTAAGATAGCTTCTATTTGCTATCATAACCTTTTGGAAAATCATCAATTAGTCCTATTAGTTGTGTTTCACATGATCTATATTTCCTAAAGCCATGTTGGTATGAAGTAAGAACATTATGTTTGTCTAAGTGGTTTATGATGTGAATGCTAGATATTATGATTAAGATTTAGAGATTTAGATTAGATTCTGTGATCTAGATTAGATTTAAAGATTTAGATTTAGTGATTTAGATTTAGTGATTTAGATTTAGTAATTTAGATTTAGTGATTTAGATTTAGTGATTTAGAATTAGTGATTTAGATTTAGTGATTTAGATTTAGTGATTTAGATTTAGTGATTTAGATTTAGTGATTTAGATTTAGTGATTTAGATTTAGTGATTTAGATTTAGTGATTTAGATTTAGTAGACTTCCAAGTTAGTATTACGTCTAAAAGTTGTGCGCTTATTTCTGAAAGTGAATTTAAGTTCTGGTAAACATCTCTATGTGGACCAAACAAAACTTTAAGTGTTTCTATTGATGTACGTGACCTTCCTACCATGCCTTCAGAGACCAGTCCCTGTCATTTCCCAATGAATCCCTAATGCACTAGAAGCTCTGATTTGTTTTGGCTTAACGCTCTGACAACTTTCTCCAATATGTCTGACTACTCAAAGAGAAAGTAGAAACAAGAATCCTAAAGAGAGAAGAAGAGAGAAGCAAAGTTCAAAAAGGTTAAAGGTTATTGTACTCTGATGTTTTTAGCCCCGTCTCCAGAGGATAGCGTTTAATAGACGATTATTGAATCATGAAAATTTATATTGGATACACTTTTGTTTATTGTGTCAAAAGATTGCTTGTACAATGTTAGTTTTGAGAAGTTTTAGAAGCCATAAGCGTGTTAGCAATATCACTTGTGTAGACATGTTCTTTGTATAGTGACCACTCTGTTAGTGAGGTCCCTATGAAAATAAAAGATTGTTACAAACTTATTTTAAAGAGGCGACCTATAAATAGGACTAATTCAGCAGGGGCGTAGCTAGGAATTTTCCATCATTTTGGGGCCTTGGGCTAGGCGTCTTTGGAGCCCCTGCAGTTTGCGTAATATTTAATATTTAAGGTAAAAACCCCCCACTTATTTGGCTCCCCGCTCAAGTGGGATTTTTCGAATTCTCCCCCATCCTCCCCCTTACCCTAGCTACGCCACTGTAATTCAGCTTATACCACCAATTCAGTCAAGTTCTTTCCCTTGTTCAAGATACTAAACAAAATAATTAATTGCCAATATTTAATTAACTAATTGTTTAATTTTTTTTTAAACTGATTCTTGTGTTGTCAGGTAAAAGAAATAATTGTGCAACATTTCAACTTGATCTGAGATTTAGTGTGGGAGAAATAACGTGTACAAACGTCTAGACAGATTGACAGAGTGAATTGATAGAAGCTTTGTAATCTCCCTTGCTTCCTTCTTTCAATTTTGACGAGGTTTCTTTTTTTGGTAGGGGGGAGGTGGAGGATTCTGTATGTAAATACAATACTGCTTTATATCGCTTTCTTTTCTTTGAGTCATTTGATGCATTTGATTGCTTTAAGAAAGGTAAACATATTTTGAATATTATTCTAAAAACTAAGATCACACTGGTGAGCATCTAACTAAAAACATGGTCTAAATATCGATATTTTCTTCTTCTTTTTTCCCCCATGGTTTCCCCTAAAGTTTGCCGTCGCCTGGAGACTGGGGTCTTCCTCTTGCTAGGCTCCTCCTCATCACGCTCCTACAACATCATCCAGTCGTACAGCCACGCCCTGCACGTACCCTACGTGGTCTACTCGCCCACCACCAACCACGAGTCTGACGGGTACGACTACGACGTCACGGTCAGCCCCAGCTACGTCAGGGCCGTGGTTGACGTCATCAAGTTTTTCAACTGGGATAAGGTCTACTACGTGTTTGACTCGGACAATGGTAAGTGAAATCTTAAGCACACTAAGTGACTCCTTTAGTTGTCACGTGACTCTTTTTTTTTCCGCTGTAAATGTCGCTATTGTTTTGGTATTATTTGTTGTCATGTGCCTACGCCGGCTGCAGGAAGGTTGTAGAGAGAGACAGGTTTTAACGTCCTTTGTGTTGTACTCTAAATAGGTTGGGGCGAAGATTTGTAGGGTCTAACTAGCAGTAAGCGAAATATTCATTTTTCTAAATTATACATAGATATGCAAGCACGCAGACACTTTTAAAAAAGTACTATTAATAACAGATTTTGGAACCATTGCTATATACGTATGGTAACATAAGTGTAGCATATATTTGAAAACGAGAAAAGCCAATTATTTACTTAATGAATAAATTTTGTTTAATATTAAAATGGAAATAAATATGACAGTATTGAGAGGAGTAGCTATAAATCTGGAGTTCCTCCACTTATAAAATTATTGTTGTTGTTTTGTTGGGTTTTTTTTGGGGGGGGGGGGGGCGTTTAGTATTTTTTTAATTTTGTTTGTTAGTCTTGGTTGCAAAACCTACTGTGAGCTTTTATAATACCTTTTTAATGAACAGTACTTGCACTTTGAGAGAATGAAAGAAAGGCTAGCTAATACTGTCTCATTCGCCACGCTGTTCATCGTGGGGATTGAGCACTACTGTTAAGGGCCTTCTTACGGTTTGAGGCGGTACAAAGGAAACCACCGTGGGGCTCAGCCTCCGGCCTAGACGAGCAAGGGAAACAGGCTTAGCTCAACAAGTCGTAACCCTATAACCAACAGATATGATAAAATAATCTTATTTTGTTAATAGTGACTTCCGCCCAGAAGTGTCCAGCAAGAGCTATTCTCTTATTCCTGGTCTGTGGGTACAATTCTTTGGTCAAGTATAATAAAAGGACTAATTGTCGACTTTTGTGTGTGGACACTCTACATAGAGTGAACTAATCTCTCAAGATTACAAAAGAAGATTCGTGATTTTCTTTAAATAAGTCAGCAAATGTTAAACATGTCTCAATTGTTAATTCTTGGTCATAGTAGTCATTGTGATTTTGATGTCGGTTTGTGTATAACGCATAAGTTAATTAATCTAATGGGGTTCTTCATCCCTTTATTTTCTCATGGTTTCTTGAGACTGATCAGAACAAGATAATTACTAAAGACAATGAAGGTAGTGTGTTACCTCATGAAAGATATTGTTGCTAAGTCCAGAAGGAGATAAGCTCTGGGGCAGCGCGTGCCCGTTTATTAAATAGATGCGTGTCAAGAAAAGGGGAGGGGAGGTGACTGCGTGAGTAAAATAGATCATTCTACAGGATGCCGCGCGAGGATTGCTGGGAACGGATAACGTTTGGATGTGAGGGCGCCAGGGTTTTCACTTTTCTTTTGCCCAGTTTGTCGTAGGGAGCTTAAAGTAAGCCACAGAGTGTGAGACATCGCCATCAGTTCGATCTAAGGAGAAAGAAAAGACTGGACACCTAAGTAAGCTTCCCACGATTAGGAGATATCTATCTATCGCTCAGCCTCTATCTCTTTATTTCATAACTCCACTCTTTCTATCTCTCATCCTCTCTCTTTCTCAGCCTCACTTTTTCTCAGCCTCTCTTTTTCTTACTCTCAGCCTCTCTATTTCTCTCTCTTAGCCTCTCTCTTTCTCAGCCTCTCTTTTTCTTACTCCCAGTCTCTCTCTCTTTCTCTCTCTCTTTCTCTCAGCCTCTCTCTTTCTCACTCTCAGCCTCTGTCTCTCTCAGCCTCTCTCTTTCTCAACCTCTCTGTTTCTTTTTCTTTTATAGCCTCTCTGATTCTCTCTGTCAACCCTCCTCATTTTTTTCCTTTTTCAATCTCTGTTTTAAATTTTTCTTAATTAAACTGTTTCTTTTGTTATCTGTTTTTAAATATTATTTCAGCGTCATAAGCAGACGTCTGTTTATTACGTTCTAAGGTCAAACTTTAAATCCGAGTTTATACAAATCTAGGCACCTTCCCCCTTAGCCTTAAACAGATGAAGGGAAGTAGCTCTCTAATAACGGATTAACACAAGAGAAAGATAGTCGACGCCAACAAACGATGTCGATATCTAAATATCTACTTCCGAAACTAAAGTCGACCATACTGTAGCCCTGCACAAAGTCTTCTGTTTACTTTTCGATACTCTTCTTTCACCGTTGGCCATAAAAACAGATGACCTCTAAACAGCACCTGCCCATATATATCACAGATGACCTCTAAACAGCACCTGCCCATATAGATCACAGATGACCTCTAAACAGCACCTGCCCATATACATCACAAGGTCTGAAATGTACATTTGCTAATATTTTATAAATACTGAATTAAAAAAAAAAACATTATATATTTACTTTTAAAACGTTTCGTTCCATTTCACGCTCTCATCTGTTACACACAATCCAGTTCTCTCCTTATTCACATTATCTCTATGCATAAAAGTTCCCCTTTCAGACCTTGCCATCTATGGGGCAGATGATGTTAAGGTCATCTGTTTCTGTGGCCCACTGTTAAGGGGGGGGGTGTCATGTGGCCAGCACAAAGACCAACCGCCTTTACATTTCCCCAACTACTGTTTGGTACTCATTAGAGTTGGATGGACTTTTAGACTTAAAATACCGAAAGTAAAAATACCATTCTTCACTAGGATTCGAACCCAGGATCCCCGGTTCGGAAGCCAAGCTCTTTAACACTCATCTACCGCGCCTCCTTATCTCTATGTATATTTCGATCTTATTTCTCTTTGAGAACACATGATATACAGATACACTTAAGAAAACACACGCTGACATAAATGATAAGAAATAGATAAAACAAAAGCTTCTGGAAAATCCCCTAGATTAGATAGTTAGATACCTAGATAAACCTTTAGGTAAGATGATACTATCTCTCTTCAATGTACTGTTTACATAGAAATATTTACAAGAAAAAACATTCAACTGAAAATGTCAAACTAGATGACATATTACGAAACACACACACATAATCAAATTTAAACAGAGACGATTGACCTTTTCCCTGACTCTCATTCGATCTGTCGGACAGCTCCTCACCCCATTCCCGGGTCATCTCATTTTTCCCCACCCTACCCACTACACTTTGTTAATGATGTGAATTCAACACTTCTCTCAAGTGACTCTTGTCTTAGCACGGGATGTTAGCGACAAGAAATGCTTCCAATAAGGACACAATTTCTGCAGACGCATTTTTTTAAAGGCTACAACCGGAAGCAGCTTTTCCCTGAAGAACTCATACACACACACACAGAGTCCCAGCGTTGACTTTGTTTTGATAGAGAAATAATTATCATCAAAGCACTTTGGTGGACCAGTGAATTCAAATATGGAGTACCCTATATGATGTGGTTTATTTTTAACAATCAACTATCTCTCTCTCGCTTTCTCTCTCTTACTCTGTCTCTCTCTTGCTCTCGTTCTCTCATTTTTTCTCTCACTTTTCTCTCTGTCCCTCTCTCTCGTTGCTCTCTCTCGCACTCCCTTTCTCTCTTTTTCTCTCTGTCTCTCTGTTGCTGTGTTGCCCTCTTTCTCCCTCTCTATCGCTTTCTCTCAGACTATTTATCTATCTATCTATCTATCTATCTATCTGTCTGTCTGTCTGTCTATCTATCTATCTATCTATCTATCTATCTATCTATCTATCTATCTATCTATCTATCTATCTATCTATCTATCTATCTGTCTGTCTATCTATCTATCTATCTATCTATCTATATATATATATCTTCGTCTCTCTCTCTCTCTTTATCTCTCTGTCGCTCACACACTCTCTGTCTCTCTTTTGCTCTCTCTCTCTGTCGCTCTCTCTGTCTCGCTTTCTCTCTCTCTCTCTCTCACTCTCTGTCGCTCTCTCTCTGGTGGATCCTCAGTAACTTTTATTTTTGGTTTAGTGCTTTCAAATACATTTACGCTAACTATCTTTCCAATCCAATAAATGCCGCTGAGTGCACTTTATTGGAACATGGTACAAGTTTTTTTGTTATCAATTCCTACTATCTCTAAACAGACTGCAGGTTTTTCTAGAACTTTGTCAGCGTCTGAGAGACTGTTACGTAGCAGGGTATAAGTTTATTAAAATACATTATTTATTGAAGTGTTATATATCTATTTGTTTATAATTGAAAGGTCTTTCAAACTAATTATGTTTCGAATCATTTTAAGATATGTATTTTCTTTTTTTTTATTAAATAATTTTGTCTTAATTTTTTAAAATAATAAACATTTTATAGAATTCATAATTATAAAGAAGACAAAACAGAAATACATAGATATGATAATGATTTTTATATTTTATTCTAAAAAAAAAATACATTCTGTATATAACTGACAAAAAAATAAGTTATTTCATAAAAAAATAATTTAATTTTTTTTTCCTAAAGCAATAACCATGTACAGAAAAATGATGACATCGATATAAATTTTCTGTTATTTAAAAATACAATTTCATTTATTAAAGAACCAAACCAAAATGAATCTTTCAGAAATAGAGTTAAACTTGATATTTACACGTCTTAGTACAGTAAGAAATAGAAGGAAACAAAAAAACATGTGTTTGTAGTCATTTGTGGTACTGGGGACCGTTTCTTTCTTTTTAAAAACATAAAAACACATCACACACACCCTGCATTTAACACTAGTTCTCCTAACTATTTTTTTCATTACTGTAAAATAATTTACAATTGCCTCTCTTATCCATAAACTGTGGATCCATTGCATGCTTAAAATGAACAGGGGGCTTAGACGCGATTGGTACGGGGATCGTCAATAGCGATATCTCCTAACTCTCTCTTCAGTAAAATAACGCTGACCATATCATGTGGGTCTTTTTAGCTCAGGTACATCTTTTTTTTTTTTTTACAAAGCTTATCCCAACTCATTCTGTCTGTCTGTCTGTCTATCTGTCTGTCTGCTAAAAAGTGTAAACACGTTATTTCTCACACACCTATTCTTGGTTCAAGCTTAAACTTCGCACAATAAAAAGGTAGCAACAAAAAATACTAATACTTCAGTATTCACAGATATTGGCTACATTTCCGAATTTGGTCCCCCCCACCCTTAAATAATTGTTCACGCTATTTCTCCTTCACACGTTCTCCGATCAAGTTCTTAGATAGAATAAATATTCCTTGTGGCTAACCAAACATTGAATCTATAAAGAAAAATACTCCATTAGCCAATTAATTATTGGTAATTACTTATTTTGTCTGTCGAATAAGAGAAATAACTTGTACATTATTGATAGAATTGGCTTTAAGGACGGAGTTCTTCCCCTTTAGATACGCTTTTTTTTTTAAAGCATTTTTTTATTTTTGGCTTGTTATTTCTCTTCTCTTGAAAAAAAAGACTATAGGGATTAACCCAGACTATATCTAACAAATGAAACAAATATAGTCTTCCAATATTTATTTGTTTTAATATTTATTAATTAATTGATCACTTTTGTCAAAATCTCCCTTCCATATGTACACACACACACACACACGCGCGTATTTATTATAGTCATGCATAATTTTTATATCGTTTATTAAATTTTCAAAATGTCCATTTGTTTAAGGCAGTAGTTTAGTTGTAACACTGTCAGAGGCGTCGTGAATAGTCGACATTAATGATAAGGTCTTATTATCGCCGGTATGGACAGTATAAAGAAACTTCTTATGGTCCAACAGTTGCACTGGGTAGGGCACGTATCCCGTATGGGAGACGAACGTATGCCAAAGGCAGTCTTTTTTGGTGAGCTTAAAGATAGTCGACGTGACAGAGGTGCCCCACGAAAACGCTTCAAAGACCAGCTAAGACGTCAACTTGCCTTAGCTGACATAGAAGAGAGCATCTCGTTGCATGCAGCCTCCGAACGAGACAGCTGGAGGTCAAAGGCAGTGGTATACACACTTGAGACCAAAACAAAATCTGCTGCCGAGGACAGAAGCAGACGACAAAACGAAAATCTAAATCGACCACCTGCGGACAATGGTTATGCTTGACTTGGATGTGGTAAAATGTGTAGGTCACAGCTGGGGCTTCGTAATACTGCATTCCTCATTAATCTTTGGACTCGAAGACAAGCTTCATTATTATTATTATTATCTCTCCACGGAACTGTCAGTAACTGTCTGTCCTTGATCTCATGTCTCTCCTTTTAGATTTTATTTCAATTTTTTTTTCCACATCTTTTATAGCCTAAAAAAACAAACTTTTTGTGTCCTAAGAACAGTTCCACATTCTCCATGTGTTGGTCTATTGGCATAGTTGTATCACAATATCCAAGAAGTGTGACGGACGCTGTGGTACAGAGAGGGAAAACGGAAGAGCTTCTCCGGCTATCGTCATGGGGATGTAACAAATTTAGATCTATTTGTATCTTTCCCAGACAAGAGCAGGCCAGCAAGACTCTGTGTGAAGAGAGTTACATTTCTTATATTTGTACAGAGGAAGGAAATTCCTACTTTAGTTACACATGTGTTACATTTGTATTGTTGCCGGTCGTTGACCTGTAGCACCAAACTGCTGGCAGACAACAAAAACTGTGTAGGCGTATTAGATGTTTACTGAAAAAACTTGAAATACCTTGAATAACTTCTTTGTGAACAAAACTGTATATAACTTTCTATTGCACTAGAGACACACTTCACTTGAGATGAAATAAATAAATAAAATATTTAAAAAAAAATCTAACTCAATATAAAAAAACAACATCTTTACACATTGGTGGGAAGCGTGGTCGAGAGGCCAAGTTTGGCTTGGCTTGGCTACCTAGAAGGGGGCTCGAGGTTCGACACCCGACTCGAGCAGAGTTGTGTTTACTGAGCGCCCAAAGGCAGCACGGAAAACCAACTCCTAGATACCCCATCCCCCCCACTGGTTCACAAATGAGATTGGACCAAAAGCGCTCTGAGCATGCTATAAGCATGAAAGTAGCGCTATATAAAAGCTATAATAATAATAATACACTCTTGAATTCTTGGATGGTCTCTCGTTTCATATTTGCATTACGCGATATCCAATTGTAATTTCATCATCTTCGTTGCATAGCCACCAACCAATCATTCACTTCTTCTCGCCGTCACCTTGGAAACACATACACACACACACCGTATAATGTGTTTCTCAAGGGAAAAGAATATTCAGAATGTCAACTGTCAGAGATCGGTGTCCTTATTGTGACATAGCATGACCTTTCATTTTAATGCATTCAAGCTTTATTAGACATTTCTTTTTTGTTTTGTTTTGTTAATTACCATTTTGAAACAAAAAATGCGATTGCATAAATTACACGTCGTTTTAATTATAAGACTTTTTCTTTGGTAGAGTCATTTTATTTGGATGACATTTTTACGAAATTCTTGCATACAAATTAAATGCTAATTTATTATTATTTTTCAAATTTTTTTTTGTTGATAAAGAAATCGGACTAAGGAGAGAGAGCTCAGAAGAGAGAGATAGACAGACAGACAGAGAGAGAGAGAGCGAGAGAGAGAGTTTCACATTCATCATATATCGTAATATAAAATCATTTCGTTTAATCCCATTTATAACATTTGCCATGAATATAAATTATAGTTTTTTAATTTGTTATTACAATTGTTACATTTTCTTTGTAATAATGTATTTTAAAAATATAAAATAATATAATAATGAATAACGCAGGCAATAAAATTAAATATTGTTGTGTTTATGTTTCTGTTCTATGAGTTCCCTGTTTTTAATTACATATATACATTGCCGGAAATGGTAATAGAAGTAAGCACTCCACTACCTATAAAATGCTTCCTAATGGCATGCGTTTCAAACAGCCTCTGACAACCAGTCCAACTCCTGGCCTTCACGTGTGGCTCAGATATTTCCGGCGAAGCTGTTCTCACTAACAAGAGAAGGGGCAAAGGCAAGTAATTGACGCCTTAACCAGTAAGCTTCGGGCAGGGGCTCGTTAGCCTTGGCTGGCTACCCACCTAGGAGAAGGAAAACTCTGAATTCAAACCTCTGCTGCCTTGCAGCTATTCCCAATCATGGGAAAGGCTTCGGGAGTCAACCCTGTTCTGTGTAAGAACCGCCACTACAGTTAATCCGGCCTCTGATGACGACCCCCTTTGTGAAACGGCGTGGCGGACTTTTTGGACTGGGGTGCGGGCTATTTGTTCCATCCCTACCCCGAGTGAGATAAAAAAAAAAAAAGCTAACCCAGGGTATCCTGCTGGGGCCTGGTTCGCCACTCGTACTTGGCCAATATAGCTCCACTACTAGACGTTTCCACGGAGGCGCCACGCTGCGGCGACGGGTAGCTGGAATCCTCCGAGCACAATGACCAATCATCTTTACTTTCTCTGAGTGTTATATCCCCATGAGAGTTTTGCGGCCTCAGGGGCGCTATAAAAATCTTGAAGCTCAAAATTTCAGTCTTCACCGAGATTCGAATCCGAGATCCCTCTGGTCGGAAACCAAGCGCTGTACCACTTAGCCATCACGCTTCCCAGCGAGTAAATATATATTAGCATATATAAACTGCTAAAGTGAGAAAATCGTTAATATCCAAATCACCTACTTAATCTGCACATCAACTGATTCGCTCCGTTCAGGTAATGTGCACATTAAAGCTTCGTACTTCTAAAGTTATAATTAGAATTTGTTTAGGGTTGCGGTGTATGTTCAGGGTTTAGGTTTAGGGTTGGGTTGCGTGGTTAGGGTTTAGGAAATAGGAATTGACTTAAAAAGCAAATAAACTTGTACTTGTTCCACTGTTCCAATTAATGAGCACTTAGCTGACATTTAGTAGATGCTGTTATTCGCGGCGGAGCAAACTCTTTCATTCGTAAAATTGTTCTCTTTTTACTTTGAGGAGGAAGTCGTTCTGTTTTTACAGCTATGCCTAGACATACATAAATATAGACTGTAAAAAGGATATAACTTCATGTAACTTGAATACATGTATATCAATTGTTGTTGGATTTCCGAATTCTAAAAAGTTGCATGATCTTCAGTTTTAGAAATTAAACAAAACTATACTGCTCATAAATGCTATATAATAAAGTACACAAAACTGCAAGTCACAAATTTTCGTTTCATAAAACTCTTTTATCAGCCAGTCTATATTTATTGATGTCTATGCAGCTATGTCACTCAGAACAGTTGTGGATGGTGCAATGGTACGAACTATGAGTCAGAACACGGCTCCACTTCTGTACAAAAAATTGAGGAACATTGTAGCTAGCTTTACCAACGACTTATTTTCTTGTCTCCTTTTTGGTAAATATTCCCATCAATCCTCCAATCTCTAGGCGTAGTTGAACAATCTATTCGTTCGCGGCTCATACAAAGAAGGCTGTCAAATTCGTTTTATAATGCCGTTTAGATGTTGTTTTTAAAAACAGCTTTATTTTATTTACAAATCAAATTTGATGGTTTATTATAATGTTCCTCAAAAAAGTAAATGTCCCTTCACTTTTTATGGTAGATTCTACACTAAGAGTCCCATTTCATAAACACACAAGTGTTAAAGGTAATGGTACCAATCGAAGAAAAATTGGTAGCCCTATAGAGACATTTTTTAACCTTTTTTAGGCGGGGTAGCTGATTTTCTACACTTTGTGCCACATTTCGGCGGGCAGGATGGGACCACGTCAGTGGCCGTTTCTGGCCCGCGGGGTATTTTGGGCGTCAATGTATTAGTGTCAAAAGCGTTGTGTTTACCAATTCTCTCCATTTCTCAACTTTGATGAACTCGGTGTTTCGTGCTGTGAGATGCCTCTCCAAGCCTGCATACCTTTCTTTCTGTCAAGTAGTATCAGCTATATTAATACAGTATGTATATATTTAGTAACGCCGTCAATAGCAGTTTGTAATCAGATTCCAAATTATTAAACTCTTCATACATTTTAATGAAACACTTTTAAAGCTTCAAACTTTTATGTCCTTAAGCTCATCCAATGAATTTAATTTTTTTAAAAATATAAATTGATTTTCATCTTCCAAAAAAAAAGGCCCAAAATTAAGGAAAAAAAATGGCAATGAAAATGTCATAAACACAGGCATTGACGAAAATAGACTGAACTAAATCTCTCGAGGGGCTTGACATTATCACGTGACGAGAACTTTAAAAAGGCCCGAGTCGTTAAGTACAAGGTATTTTAAGTGGGAGGGGCTACTACATCGTATGCTGCGTCAAGGTTTAGATCTAGTACAGCGGTTCTTAACCTTTTTAGCTCAGTGACCCCTTTCTACAATTCCTACTCTGGCGCCATCCACCCCCCTATTCTCGCTACCCAAACGCAAAACTATGTTCATTTATCAACATAAGTAAGTTGGTCACTTTTGCTGAGTTATAAGATGGAAATCTCATCTAAGTGTTTAATATGCATTGCCAGAGCTTTATGTTTAACCACGAAACAGTTTGAAATTATTGTCTTCAAATAGTTCTCTCTCTTTATTCAGTTCCAAATAACCGAATGTGTGATCTTTCAAGCGTGCATCTATTTACTTTTGTCTATTTCTTAGTCACCCTATCCACGTTGTATATTTATATGAGCATTTGAAAAGCCTGACGGAGCACAGGCAGTGATTGGGACAATAGTATGCTACATTGTTTGGTTCTGTTGAACTAGATTAGAGATTTCCGGGACTGTCTTTGCAAGATCACAACTACTGTCCATTTCTTTAGTTAGTTTCATGATTAAAAAGCTGAAAAACCATGATTTACAAAATAATTATTTGAAATGGAGAAAAAATCGCGATAAAGACAAATGAGGATATGACTGCAAACACTTGATTTGTGCAATTTGACATTAAAGAGAAATCATTTTTGTCTACATCGCAATTAATGAGTTCAAGAAACTCTTTCTGTCTCCGTAACATCCTCAACTTTGACTGTGAATTGACTTCTGGCAAGTGCGAACAGCATGTCAGATTTGGAAAGTAGGATTTAATTTCGTGCGCATGCGCAAATTATCATTCTCTCATTTGTCAGGTTCAATTTAATTTTCCTCATAGAGAGTAGATCAGATTGGGCAACATGCCAACTTTATATCAATTCCTTTTAGTTCTCTAAGGATCAGCTTGTTTCAAACAAATCGAGCTGTGTTACATTTGATCCTTACACTTACGCTTTTAACTACTTGTAATTCTTGTGGCAGTGTCTGGTTTACTTTCGTCGAATGAATCCCACGGTGAATTCCAATGACTTTTGACGACTCATTCTTTACCAAACTTTCAAATCTAGACCAGCACACTTGCAAAATTGGAAACACCATCTGTGTTGACTCCACAAATATTTTTCAAAAGATTTTCTACTTTACGAAAAAGAACATGCCTTTGTAACAGTTTACAGAGTTAGCCAAAAACAATTGTCTTTAATATCACTATCATTTCAAATAACTATCTTGACCTTAACGTTCTGGGTATCATGTCTACAAAGCTCGAGTGTTTATGCATTAATATGTCGTTGCTTTTATTTTGTCTACATAGATTCGGCGTTACAAATAAAGGGATTTTTTAATTTGTGCTTAAACTACTGAACTAAAACCATATCAATATTTAATTTCCTTTTTTTGTCGTTCTTTTGTGCGAGAACCATTCTCATGGGGTGCTCCATAATGAAAACATTACTTTCAATAACATTTACTAGTCACACGATTGCGTATTAATAGCTTAAATGAAATTGCTTTTTAATTTCTCACGACCTCACCATTGAAAAAAAAAATTACCTTATTCCACTATAGCTTAACGTTACGGCATGCAATAGTTTACATTAAGTTAAACCAGTGATGCCCAAAGTACGGCCCTCGGGCCTGAACCGGCCGCCGATGTGGTTCCATTCGGCCCGCTGAAACGTCGGCACAAAAAAAGGAGAAAATCCTCCCCTCTTCAAAAAAGTTGAAAATGTATCTTTACCTTCCCTAGGGTTCTCACTTTTTCTCTGTTAGATTGGTACCATGACTTTTAACGAGTGTGATTTGTTGAGTTGACGAAAAGGAACTCTGAATGTAGAATCTACCAGGAAAAGTAAATGGAGCATATTTGTTTTGTAAAGAAAGTCTCCAGTCTGGCTGTTTTAACAACAACAACAACATCTACAGCGGTATTATAAACTCAATAGGAAGGCCTTCTTGGTTTCAGACACGTATCAAAGATTGGTTAAACTACGCCTAGAGATTGGAGGATCGATGGGAATATTTACCAAAAAGAGACAGGAAAATAAGTTGTTGGCAAAGGTAGCTACAATGTTGCTCACATTTTAAGCAGAGAAATGAAGTCATTTTTAGACGCGTAGAAAAATGATAGACTTTAAATATCCCAATACCGGATCCAATAGTTTCAAATAATTTCAGGTGAATTTTAATTTCATTTTTTTGTAACTTTTTGTTGATGTGGCCGGACACGCGTGTCGAAAGTTAAAAGGGCACGCAGGTAGAATTAGATTGAGCATCACTGAGTTAACTATTAAAAATAGTTAAGCTCCGACAATTGAAATGTTTGAGATTATTCTGTTTAGCTGTCTAAAACAATTATCCTAGAATGGCAATAAAAAAAATATTTTCCAACGGCAAAAAATGTGTACATTATCAAGTTCTAAACGCTAGAATAGATAAAAACTATCCATGTTTTCGATGATCTTGGGGGACCCCAGGCAAATCGTCATCGACCCCCAAGGGGGTCGCGATCCACAGGTAGAGAACCCCTGATCTAGTAGCTGATGTTCTAATTCAAAACAGCTGTCAGACATGTTTGTGTCAGGGTCATGTGGAGGCTCTTATTAGTAATGTAACTTCCACTATTTATAAATTATAAATGTGTAAATTTATAACTGTCCAAACTTACAATCCAATGAATCAATAATCCATATGAATCCTGCTCAAATTGCTTACTTCATCACACAAATTGATTTTTTTTTTTAATTTCTCAACATTCATATTACATCGACCAAATGATTATCTGACCTTAATTACTTAAAGCGCTAGAGATTTTGGTGTTAGATAATGGCAAGGCATAGGCATTCAATACTTTAAATACGACAATACCTTTCTAATGCAACATATAGAGCGATAAGTTTTCTCTGAAACAAATTAGTGAATGATAGATGAAAAAAACAATTGGACATTTTTTGTACCTCAGATTAAAAAAAAACAATTGGACATTTTTTTTTACCTCAGATTAAAAAAACAATTGGACATTTTTTGTACCTCAGATTAAAAAAACAATTGGACATTTTTTTTACCTCGCCCCCTATCCCCTTCTCACCAATTAATCGAATGTATAGGTCTAGTATACTTTTTAATATTCCAATGCTGAGCATTTAGATGTAGAGTTATTAATAATAATAATAACATTAATAATAATCTTTATTATCCGCAAGGAAATTAGTCTTTCAATTTGTGCGTTACAACAAACAAAACATTATAAAATACAAAATATACATTCACACTCATAATTTACATATTTAAATGTTGAAGCAAAGAAGCCTTACATTTGGAAATTCCCGAAAGCTATTGTCCTTTAAGAACGCGAGAATCCTTTCCAAACCGATGCTGCACTTACACCTGTATCTAAATCTCTAGCCAAGCTTAAAATTATGTATTATTTTTTTACTTGAAAAATGATAACAGTCAGATTAAAGTTTTCCCTGTGTCCAACGAGCAAGTAATTCTTTTCTGAGCGATAAACTTCAACTGTTACATTTCTAGGAAAGTTGTTAGACATTTTTAAGCTCCGATGCCCATGCTGGTTCACGGTTACATGAAGTTCTGACTTGAATAGAGATATTGTAAAATTTGTTCAATACTTCAAAATAAATTTGTTTTGTAATTTTTGGGGATTACATTCACTTTTGTAGCTACTAGAGTATTGCGATGTAGTTCTCGACAGCTAATTCAAACTACTCGGCGTATGCATTCTTTTTTATTCAAAAATTTGAATAAAATTTGGAACTTATTCTTACACCAGATTAAGCTCCCTTTTTATTCACCAATGTGTGCAGGTTTTCACTATCAGTGTACTGAATTACTTACTTATGTTCTTACAACCAGTCACCTCTATTGGAGAATGGGCCGTCAACAATAGATCTCCATAGTCTAATGTCCTGGGCCATCTCTTTCCATCTTGGTTCAGGAGTAACCAAGCTTTAAATATGTCTGCCTCTAGCTACGCCGTCAGGTGCTTCTAGGACGCCCTCTTTTTCTCTTGCCTTGCGGGTTCCACTTCAATGCCTGTCTTGTGATGCTAGTTGGCGTTTGCGCAAAGTGTGCCCTATCTAGCCCCATCTTCTCTGATTTCTTCTTCTACAGGAGTTTGGTTGGTTCTTTGCAAGAGGTCACTGTTGCTGATACCAGTGTAGTCATATACACAATAGAATTTATAAAATGTTATAGAAATTTGTAATGTACCTTTTATGATGCGAGTTCTTTTAAATATTGGTGATTTCTATTTTGTATTTATTCTTTAATACTGCAATGAGTGAGTATTGTGACTCTCGCCTCACCGTGGAACATATCCTCATCGACTGCCCCAGATACCAGGATGTCAGGGAAAAATATTTTAGAGCCACTAATTTAAAAACACTATTCAATAATGTCGACCCTGGGAAGGTACTGGGCTTTATCCGGGAAGTGGGGTTGTCTACGAAGATCTGATTTATGAATTCTGTAGACATGTACTATTTACATTAGATTTTTACCAAATTATTAAATTTTTACTACCTCTACTATTTTAACTGTGAATAGACCTTGATTTTAATGATTTGACTGTATGGAATTTGGCCTTTGCTGTGTGGAGGGAGAGTGGCCCTTGAGGGACTGCAGGCACGACATGGCCTAAATTGTGCCGATGTGCCCAAAATCACAAATCACAAATATTTGTACAACTCTATTCTCTGTACAACTCCAACTTCTACGAACTTTCCACTATATATTCTACATGCTCTCACTTCTCATTACAAGTTCTATCTCTACTTTCACTCTCTATATTCTAATCTCTAATCTCTCTACAAGCTCTAAGTTCTAATTCACTTGTTATTACGAAAAATCAGGCCTTAAATACCTTTTAGCTCCACCAATACCTTTTTATATGTAACTGTTCAGACTCACCACATAGATACATGTATTGCCTCGTGTCTCACACTCTCGTTTCACAGTCACCCACCCGTGTCGTGTCAACAAACGTCCTTCTCTTATCTCGACATGGACACATGCACTCTGTCTCGTATCTCCACAGTAACATAAGTTATTTAAATCTGGTAGCTCTAAAACAAGTAGTTTGCCACTTTTCTTTTCTCAGACGTCACCACTTCTCTTCTAAAAATAGCACTTTAGTCATAGACATAGTGCATGCATTGCATCAATCCACATCCACACATACACAATCAGAACGTGTAGTACACTATGTCTAGTTTGGTCTCCACCTCTCAGATTCTATGTCTTATTGACTAATCCAGACATCGCCTCCATTGATCTAACCGTCTCACTAGTGTACTCATACTGACTAATTAGTCTTGTCAGCCAGGTTTACACTGAGATACACGGGGTTATATAACATCCTCAATAGCAACTTTTTTTCTCAAAATAAAATTTTTTCAGTAATATTTTGTTTCCATTAACTTTTTAACTTTTCTCTATCTTTAATTAGCACTTAAGTAAATTATATATCAAATTCAAAATTTGAAATGAGAACTCTTGGTAATAGCTTTGTTGAATTTACCTTGACTGTATATATAATATAATATAAGCTTTGTTGTTTTTTAAGTATTTTTTGGAATTTCGCTTGTTAACTTGAATTTCCATTAATCGACACATGAAACTATTAAATAATTGACCACGTGAGTACCAGAAATTCTAAATAATTGAGTTCATAAACCCAACAAGAATAATAGTATTAGTTTACTACACAATAATAAAATCACTTGAAACAGATTGGATTAGGACGTTCCGGTAAAATAAATTAAAGCCCAGAACTGAACTGAAGAACCTTAACCCTTAGTGCGCGTTTTGTTTTTAAATGCTGTCTCTAGGAGACAGGTTTATCCCTCACAGTTTGAGACCAGGATGTGACGTACTAATTTGTCTCCTCTGTCTTGGCACTGCGAGTACGTGCTTGTCATTCTAATAGAAACTTTTTGTGTGAGTAGACAAGGTTCAAGGCTAAGACACAGTGCCTATTTTTGTAAGTAGACAAGGTTCAAGGCTAAGACACAGTGCCTATTTTTGTAAGTAGACAAGGTTCAAGGCTAAGACACATGGCTTATTCGTAAACAAGGTTCAAGGTTAAGGCATTACACGTGCTTTTTCGTGAGTAGACAAGGTTCAAGGTTAAGAGACAGTGTTTATTCGTAAGTAGTCAAGGTTAAGACAGATTGCTTATTCGTGAACAAGGTTCAAGGTTAAAGTATTGCTCAGTGGTTATTTGTGAGTACACAAGGTTCAAGGTTAAGACATTCTTCAGTGTTTTGTCAAAAAATCGTAAACAAAAATGCTCAAAAGATTTGAAACAAATAAATAAATCATATTATATTATTTTAATCATATAATACACTTAACCAATAAACAGGCATATTTCATTCTCTTAGTGATTAATTTTAATTAAATTTATTGCAGTAAATAGGCAAAACCCTTTTTTTCATGTATTATTGATGATCATCATTAGTATTTAAATTTAGAATAAGAAAAACAATATACTACTATATCTCATTTGTCCTACTTGAGGATGATCTTATGATGTTATCTTATCTTATAAGTCAAAGACGTTCTTTCAAAGATAAAGTCTTTCATTTATATCAATAATTGGATTTTATTGTGTCATTAATAAGAAATGTTTTTAAAAATTTGGGAATTTATTTTTTAAATGTCTTTGCTTCAAAAGGAATTCTTATTTGTTTATTGTTTGATTACAGTTCATCTCTTTGTTTCCAGTGGATGTTTTCTGTTTAGCTGTCAACGAGTTAAGGTGGCAGCCAATATTACATTCACTGTGATCCAGTCTCAGCTTTTGGAACATTTTTCTTTAGAAAATTCCCGAAAGGTCGTTCCAAAAAAAAGAAAAAAAGAGAACATCAATAATGACCTTGACCTTTGACTTTAACGATTAAAATTAAACTCAGATCTAATTAATTAAATCTGTTTAGAGCCTCTAAATCAGTGTTTCCCAAACTTTTCCTTAACGGAACACTTCGTAAATTCTGAGTATTTTCCGGAACACTTTTAGTTTTAGAGAAATGAATTCACATGGTGGCCAACTAGTTAATTATTCCAGTAGTTTGTGAAACACCTTTTCAGGCCTCGCGGAACACTAGGGTTCTGCTGAATACAGTTTGGGAAACACTGCTCTAAATGTTGGTATTTCTGATCGAGTACTTTCCCCTGAACACATTGTGACAACATCTCTTTTGTCCCCTGCATCATACCTGGACAAAAACCGACGCCAAGATTAACATCACGATGAATGATTCAAATAAACAATGATGTGTTTGGGATACAATGGAACCTGCTGTAGATATATTTAAAAAAACAACGTCTTCAATTCATGCTAGGTGGCAAGCTAAAGACGCTAACACAATTAAGGGGGCGCAATTACGAATAAATGAAAAAGAAAAGCGTTATCTTCCCCTGTCGGAAATGTTGGCATGAAAAAATTAATTGAATTTTAAACAAATGCGAGACATGGGATGGTAAAAGGGGATAATAGGGATACGAGTGAAGTGTGAGATCTAGGGATAGGAGTAAGGGGAAAAAGTGACCACTGATTCTTTAATCAAGAGATCTCTTAAGCTGTCGTACTGATTCGCGTGATATTTCGTATACGGATTTCTTTTACCCCTAGGCGCTCAAAAAGAACCGGTTTGGACATATTCGCAACTTGACCACGGCACTTCGTGACAAACCAGAAGCTTACAATTAAACCTTTGTGTTTTATTTTCGGCGAATCCCTAAAGGCCGCAGCCTATATAAAGCAAGAAAAGAAATAGCCAAAAAATTCCGCATTTCAAAGTTATTGTTTTCTTTTTCGCTAAGTTTATTTATTTTTAAGATGACTTTCGTCATTTCCGCTTCCTTTTAGACGCGGTTAAAGTTTTTTAAAAAAAATCCTAATAGCATTGAGATAATAGATATAGTCTTTTTATGATTAAATATTGCAATATATATATATATATTCAAAATCTGAATACTGTGTAGTGCAAGGTTGATCAATCGGAGGATGCTAAAAAGGGCTTAGAAATAAAAAAAAAGGCCGAAAAGTGTAAAAGCGAGTGTTTGTGTGAGTAGAATGGGGATTAGGGCAGAACAGCAACATAGGGTATATGAAATATAGAAAAGCCGATTGAAGTCAGACATTTTACGTAAGACTAACTTTTGTTGTTGTGGGCGTGAAGTAGCTGGGAGGGGTGATGATCTATACTTGAAATATATGAGAGTTATAGCCCTTAGTCTTTGTGAGCTATGTGTCTTTTGTTGGGAACGAGTAGTTTCTGCCCAAGATGGCGCCCAATGATGAATGAATAAAAGTGTTCGTCGCAACAACGACATAGTCGCCTTGAATCTCCAATACATAGTGAACAACAAGTACAAGTGATACTAGAATTCACGGGCCAAAAGCATATTTGCGTATGTGTTTCTGGGGGGGGGGGTATAAAGCGAGTCTTTCCAAATGTCTTATGTCGGAGAAATTACGATGCGCAGGTTTAAAAAAAAAAATGGGGTTCCAGAGAGAGAGAAAAGAAAACTAGAAGAGGGGGCCGTTAAATTTTATTGTAACAGATAGAGTAATTCACGATTTAAAAGTATGTTAGGGGGATTGTTAAAATGTAGCCCTTTTTTTTTTGTTTTTAATGTTAAAAACAAAAGTAGGGAGTGTTCCGGTGATACAAACAATATAGAGCCTGGGAACAAATCAGCGTGTACTGCTAGTAATAACATAAGAGTAAAGAAATATCCTCAGTACGAGAGACAGAGGTAGTGAGTTAAAGACAAAATGGAGAGACTAAATGAGTGGGAAGATACAGAACATCAAAGAGAGGAGAGGAGAAACCAGGAAATGGGTGGGGGGGGGGGGGAAATGATAGCACAAGACAAACAGCTGAAAAAAACAAACGTTTTGAACGCTAAGGGCAAGGTCAGCAGCCTAAATGACCAGGGCTCATAACTTTTTACTCTTCTTTACACAAGAGACATTATCGTCCCTGAATCCAGTCTGTTGTTCAATTATGTATTCAATATCCGGGAAACTAACAAACAAACAAAAAATGGAAAGGGTGAGGGATGGAAAATAATGAACTGGTCAGGCATGCGCAGTGAAAGGTTAACGATTCTATTCTAAAGATTTAGAGTCCACCTTTTCTACGTCGACGGTAAAAAAAGGATACCAAGAAAGGCCAATAGTTTTGACAGACGCAGCCATATTGCTGCTTTTGACCCATGTTTTCAAATTATCTATATATATATATAATTCTCTTCTTCGCTTAAGAGTTTGGACGAGAAGAAGAAGTAAAGGAAAGATCACTCTTTTATTTCTGCGGATAGAGTTATCTCACGAACTTTACGAGCCTTAAGTGTAGCAAAGTCATACAGTGTATCATGAAAATTTTATTTCCGACATAGATCACGCTCAATAGCAACATTCACGGGATGTATTAATCTATCTACGAGAATTGTTGAACTAAAGTAATTCTTTATTAGTTTGAGGTGCGAGAAGCTTCTTTCACCAGATTACACAATTATCGCGCGTAGGATTGGCATTTTCCTTATTGAATGACACCCTAAAATTTACAATTTTTGTCTATATATTTCAGGAGATTTGTATGAGTTTTCCTTAAGATTGTAATAATAAAATTCGGATATTTCCTGGACTTTTTCGTATATTTTGCAATTTCAGGAGATATGGAATGGCGATATACAATGGCTTAATTCAATAATTTATACACCTAGAATTAGCGCGGGTCATTTGAAAGTGCGGAACCCACTGCCGTCACCTAAGGCCGGCCCTGCAAAATAGCGGCGTATGCTACGCTGCCGGTCCACTAGTATTTCATATTTTATTTATTTTTAAAGTAAGTGAAGCTTAACTATCTTCAACGTGGAGGTCTCAAACATTTTCGACATGCGTGTCAGTTGCTTACTGCCTCGGCACATGTTGGGTTGGAATAGGCCCTTGGGCCATAGGTTGAGCACCACTTTATTAAACAATACTTCTAAATTTTGCATTTCATAGACTCCATCCCCCACGCCCAGATGCACAAAGGCTGTCAAACTAGCCGCTGGTCAGTGGTCATACAGTAGTGCCCAACCAGTTTTGACCCGGATCCAAGGTAAATTTCGGACACTTGTTTCACTGACCCCAACACCGTTAAAATCAAGGAAAGCAAGGAAAGAGTCCTTTTTTTAAGAATATCTCTATTCAAATCCGAATTACCTGGAATCTGCATGGATAGCTGATCTAAAAAATGGCTCCAACAATTGTTCAAGAAACTTAACAGTTGATGTATATCGCTTACAAAAGAATTACTAGCTCGTTGGCTACACGCCGAAAAATATAGCCAGACGTAATCATTTTTCAAGTAATGAATTAAATAAATTTAAATTTGGCAAGAGTTCTACATCTAGGTCTAGGTCCAACATTTAAAGGACTATCGCGTTTTTGTTGCTTCTTTGGGCCTCTTTTTTTTTTTTTTAGATTTACAAAAAAAATATTTAAAAGAAAACACATAACAAATTTAATATTAATAATAATACACATTTCTATGAAGGAAATAGTTTCAAAAACACATTCCAGGATGTTCAGCATGATCGTGGAGTAGACTGCAGCAACGGTCCAGAAAATGCTGACAGCAAAGGTCCAGAAAATGATGACAAAGTCAATTGACAAAAATCTTGAAAATTTTTCTTAAATCAAATATTCCAAAAAAAAAAATAATTTTTAAGGGCTTAGGAATTATTTAAAATCATTTCTTTTTCATTACTTTTTTTTTTCGCAACAATTTTTTCCCTTAAGAACCCAAGACAAAGAACCTCCATCCTATATCATCAGGAACTCTCTGGGGTCTATTAGAGTTACAAATTGGTTCATTAATTTGTAAGATAAAAACAATCGCTCTATAATTTGTATAAAGTAAAGGTTTAGTCTCCTTTAAAAAAGTATTTTAATGTTTCGCTTGTTATGGGGCTTATTATATAAAATGGAAAACCGTTTCGAAGGTCAGATAGCATCCCGTCGCGGGCCTGATATGGCTCCCTGTTCTTTATTTGGGAAACTAATAAGTTAACCTACTTCATGTTCGCTTAATGGCACAAAATGACTTGAAAAAAAACAACACCTCGAAAGATACGAAAAGGGAAAGGGGAGGGGGGGGGGGTATCAAAAGTGAGAGAATTCAAAACTTACAGAAACTGGGAAATAACGAAAGCGGAAAATAAAACCCAAAAACGAGTTTTTCAACACAGATCGAAGTGATGATTTTGATCCTAAATAACTTCGAAAAATACAACAAATATCTGCCTATGTTCAGTCAAACTTGACCCTTTTCACATTAGTTTCATTGCCCCCCCCCCCCCCCCCCCCCCCGTCGCCAGACTGGTCCGACTAGTGCAACTAGGGCAGCTGTATTATAAAATTTACCTCGACGGTACAAAGCTGACCTCCCGCGTTCTAGTAATTCGACCAGTTGTGATTGGTTGACCGTTTAATCGCTTCAGAGGCACGTGCTTGATGTCTTCTGGGATTTCGCGCCATTTTACTACTTCGCTGAGAGATCACGTACAAAGGAGAGACAATAAATGAAAAAAAAAAGACAACATAAAACTACAACACCTACTCAGCTTACACAGCCTCACACACCCACACACTTGAACACACAGACACACACAAATACACACACTTGAATAGACAAACACACACACACACACTCTATACGTTCGTTGTCTAGCGGTATACACATTGCGGGACATTAGATGAACTTTCTCAAAATTGGCGCAAACGACCTTGCACTTCAAGCGTCCCAAGCACTTCCGCTTCATTGAAAATAGGGGAAATAATTTCATTTCTTGACAAAAAAAAAAAGGGTGATTACTCGGACAAACACTACTGAGCGCCTGCGCTTAAAAAATAAACAAACTGCACTTTTGGTAATAATTGTGCTGATTACTGCCCTTCCTCATTTTGTCTAATGAAATTATTGCGCAATTTATTTCTAAACTAAAAAGACAAAAAAAAAAAGATACATTAGCGATAGCTTGTGATGTATAATATAATAACAATCCTATATAACTTAATAACGAAGAATACCAATGCAACCTTTGTTTGTAAACTCAGTCTTAAACAAACCCTGTGCCCAATAAAGCCTGCCCCAAGAACTCACCCTTTTGGGCGTCGAGACTTAAACAAATCTTACTTTAGACAAACTAAGCCTCTCAACAAACTAAACATCAAACAATACAAGCCCCAAACAAATCAGCCCTAAACAGCCGTAAACCAAGCCTCAAATAGACCTAGCATAACTATGTCTAACTTCAAATATATCCAAGCCTACAATACATAATTTAAACACAACAAGAATTAAATAAACCCAGTCTTAAAAAAAAAAACAGCTTTAAAAAACTGAGCTTCCAATAAGCAAAGCCTTAAAATAAACTGAGCCGCCCATAAACCCAGATTCAACCAACTCTAGCTGTGTAGCATTCAATCATAAAATTATAAGAATCAAAGCCTGGCTTGATCAAGCGGCCTCAATGAAACAAAGAAACCTTCTCATCTCAAAGGTTATTCAATTACATCTACCATTTAGATACGTTGATTTTAAAAACAAAATCAATGTCTAATTTCCAATGACAAACAAAGGTAATAAAAACATTAAAAATGTTTTTCTAAACAGACAATAGCTCCTGTATGCAACATATACGCCGATAGTTTTTCTCTTAAATATTGATGAATGTTAGATTTAAAAACATTTTTTCCCCGCCCCTTTCTCCTCGAGAAAGAATCATGTTTAAGCGATTCTATAGATCTAGTACATCTTTTTAATATTCCAATGATAAGCATTTAGATCCAGTTATTATGGCTCTTCCGCGTGTCGAATCCAATCAATGAAATAAACAGGAGATATCCTTCAACCAAATCAGGAACACCGGCGAAATGCCGAAACAATCAATATAAGTAGTCGACTCTAGTATTAAACAATAATAAACACTTTAATACTTAAGAAGGGATCCATCAAATGTCTTTCAGTATATCTATTACTTGTTATTACTACTGTTCTACACAAAGCGTCTTGTTTGTAGCGTAACTTAGAGCGTTCTTGTTTTTTTAACTATCACGTCACTTGTCGCTAAGTAAAACTTTCCCCTTATTCCCGAAACAAATACTAAATCCTAATCATGTCAACAATCCGTTAAATTTTGTGAACATTAATTTATTAAGCTATTGAATCAGTAAAGCCTTACATTCGGAAATTCCCGAACGCGATAGTCCTTTCAAGAACGAGAGTCCTTACCAAACCGATTTAGAATCTAGACCTAGATTTAGTCTCTAGCCAAATTTTTATCTATTTATTTTTTATTTGAAAAATTATTGCGGTCAAACTAGAGTTTTCTCCATGTGGCCAACGAGATGGTAATTCTTTTCTCAGCGATATACATTAACTGTTAAATTTCTAGGAAAATCGCTAAAGCCTATATTTGAGATCTGTTCAGAAAACTGAAGGAAAAAAAGAAGAAAAAAATGTCGAAAGATTCTGAAAGTACTAGACACACGAAATAATGTCTCGATGATTGGGCCACATTGTACTGTCACTGTTATCAACTATAGAATCATTTTTTGTTTAAATTGTTTTTATATATTTTGTTGTCGTTCAAGTAAATCTGATCGATTCAAATGTCCAATCGTTTGGTTGACTCGATAATTTCCTGTAGTAAAAAGGAGTGGGGGGGGGGGGGGTATCTCTCCAATCAGATTATAAGTCAATGCCAGTTGTTGATGCGTTGGTTGTTTAAAAATTGGTTATGGGTGACGAACGTATGCCAAAAACAGTCTTTTTGGTGAGCTAAAAGGTGGTCGACGTAACAGAGGCGCCTCACGGAAACTCTTTAAAGACCTGCTTTTCGCCTTAGCTGACATAGAAGAGAGCACCTGGTTGCATGCGGCCTTAGAACGAAAAAGGTGGAGGTCACATACAAAGACCGCGGTTTACACATTTGAGACGAAAACAAAATCCCTGCCGTGGACAGACGCAGACTCAAAAAGAAAATCTTAATCAACCACCGGAGGACAATGGTTATGCCTGCTCTGGATGTGGCTTAATATGTAGGTCACATTGGGTTGTGTAGCCACGGAAAATACCGTATTCCTCATTAATCTTCTTATCTTCTTATCTTATATAATACAGACGTTACTTCAAAAAAGAAGATGATTACGTCCTACGCGTCATGCATTTAGTCATGCATATTAACCAATGACTTAAATTCTGCCAAGTCACTGGTTTTTCTGGCTAGCTCAGGCAACCCATTCCATGCTCTAATAGCACTAGGGAAGAAGGAGTATTTGTACAAATTTGTCCTAGCATATGGGACGAGGAATGTGTCTTTATTTTTGTGTCTCTCAGAGTATTTTATTAAATTTTGTCTTTGTATTTGAAGATTATGGTTCAGTGTTTTATGTATAATTTCTACTTTACTTTTGAGTCTTCTGTCCTGAAGGCTTTCTAAATTTAGTGATTTTACTAATGGTGTTACTCTAGTCAAATGTGAATATTCGTTTGTTATGAATCTCACTGCTCTATTTTGTGTTTGTTCCAGTTTCTTTATGTTTTCTTGAGTTGAGGGGTCCCAAACGGTGGATGCATATTCTATTATTGGCCTAACCAAGGTTAAATAACATTTTAGTTTTATGTTCTTATTTGATTTATAGAAATTTCTTTTAATAAACCCTAATGCTTTGTTGGATTTTTTTATAGTTTCATCAATATGTGGATTCCATGACAGTTTTTCATTTATTATAACACCTAGGTATTTTGCGTTTTTAGTCTGTGTTACTGGTTTGCCATGGATAAGATAAGTGGAATTAATTTGTTTTAGTTTTTTTGTTACTCTTAACAACTGAAATTTTTCTGGGTGGAAAGACATGCTCCAATTTGATTCCCATTTCTGTAATTCATCTAATTCTCTTTGTAAAATATCTGTGTCTTGTGTTGTTTTTATTGTTCTGTATATTATGCAATCGTCTGCAAATAATCTGACTTTTGTTCCTGAACTAATGCAATTTGGTAAATCATTTATGTAAATTAAAAATAGTAGTGGACCCAAGACTGTTCCTTGAGGTACACCTGAGTTTACTGTTAATGGTGTTGATTTAGAGCCATTTATTATTACAGTTTGTTCTCTCCCTATCAGAAAATCTTTAATCCAATGATGCAGTGGACCATTAATGCCGAAATATTTTAATTTTTTAAGCAAACTATGGTGGTGAACTTTGTCAAAAGACTTGGAAAAATCTAGTAAGATAGCATCTATTTGTTCACTATTATCTAAACCTTTTGAAAAATCATCAATTAGTAATATTAGTTGTGTTTCACATGATCTATATTTCCTAAAGCCATGTTGGTATGGGGTGAGGATATTATGTTTGTCTAAGTGGTTTATGATGTTGCTACATATTATGTGTTCTAGGATTTTACATGTGATGCTGGTAAGTGATACTGGTCTGTAGTTTCCTGGATCAGATTTTTCTCCTTTTTTAAATAGGGGGGTGACATTAGCTTCTTTCCAGTCCTTTGGTACTCTGCCCTGGTTAAGCGATGCCTGAAAGAGTATTTTGAACACTGGGGCTAGCTCATTGCTTAGTTCTTTGAGTAATCTAGCTGGAATACCATCAGGTCCAGACGCTTTATTTGGTTTGGTGTTGGCTAATAGTTTTTGAATTCCATTTTCTTGTACTACTATATCTTCTATGTTGTCTACTTGGTTCAAATTAAGAAATATGTCTTTGTCTCCTGGGGCTGAGAATGCTGATGCAAAGTATTTGTTTAGAATGTTTGCTTTAGTTTCATTATCATTATGTATTATGTTATGTTCATCTTTTAATGGCGCTATGCCTGTTGTTTCCATTTTCTTAGACTTAATGTATGACCATAGGTTTTTGTTGTTATCTTTAGATATTACATTGTTTATGTATTCACTCTGCAGCTGTCTGCTTACTTTTTGGGTTAGGTGTTTAATTTTTATATACCTTTTGTAAACTCTTTCTGCCTTGGTTTCTTTAAATTTTCTATATAGGTTTTCCTTCTGTTTACAAAGCTTCTTTAGTCTATTATTAAACCAGCATTGATTTATTTTGTTTGATGTGTATTTAGTTGGTATATGATTTTCTATAATGCTTTTAAGATGGTTTTTAATGAAATTCCAGAGGTCATCGACTGGTTGGTTAATGTCTTTTTCTAATAAGAATGTTTGTTGAAAGTTTAATGCAGCTTGGTGTAGTTGTGTTAGGTTACATTTATTCCAGAGTAAGATTTTTCTTTTGTGTTTTGTATTGGCTACTGCTTTTATCTGACTGTGTATTTTTATGATCTCATGGTCTGATAGACAAGGGATAATATCATAATCAACTACTAATCCAGGTCTGTTGGTTAAGAAGAGATCTAATGTGTTTTTTAATCTAGTTGGCTTTTTAATGATTTGATCTAAACTTAGGTTGTGTAAAGTTTCTATGAAAAACTCATTTATGTCCTTAAGGTTTTGGTGTTTATCTATGGTTAGTGTTTTCCAATTTATATCAGATAATCCAAAAAACTGCATTTTTATTTGTCTCTTTAAGTGTGGTAATCTGATTACATAGTTCCTGCATGTATTCTAAACTAGAATTTGGTGGTCTGTAAATGCTGCCTATTATTAGGGATGTTGAGGTGGTATTAATTTTACAAAATGTAGATTCTATATTTTTTGAGTTAGGTAAGGTAATTTCTTCTGCTATAAGAGTGTTTTTTATTGCTAGAAGAACTCCTCCATGATTATCAGCCCTATCTTTTCTAAAAATTTCATAATTACTATTGAAAATTTCTGCATTATAAATTTCAGGATGTAGCCAAGTTTCTGTTCCTGCAATTATGTCTGGTTTCTCACATTCTAATAAAATTTCTAAGTCTGCTTTTTTGTTCCTAATGCTTTGAAAATTTATTACTAAGGTTTTAAGGTATTTTGGTATTACTTCTTTAGTAGGTTTGTTTAGTGAGGCTGTTGTATTAATTTTAGTAGATTTAGGTTTAACAGGAGTGGATCTGACTAGTGGTTGGTGAGTTTGTTTTGGGATGGTGTTTAGGATGTTGTATGGGTTAGAAGTGTCCGCATCAAAGGAATCAAACAGTCCTGATGTAAACTGAGGTAACCCACACGGTACACAGTGCCATGATGCATCTTTGTTGCCTAAGGCATAATACACAGATGTATTCCTATGGAGACATGATGCATGGTACCATTCATCGCAGGTGTCATATTGAATGGCTTTCTGTTTCATGGTGTATACTTTTTTGCAGATGTTGCATCTATCTTTAGATCTAGGCCCTGGATTTGACTCTACATCTCCTGCTATTAATATTAACAGTGATAGGTATTTATTTCTACTGTGTCTGATTGAGAACTTCCATTTGTGATGGGTAATCTTCTTTAATGTTATGGATGTGTATGTTAGGTTATTTCTGAAGTTGCATTGATCTAAAGTGTGATGATTGATTATGACTGTTTTTTCCTTTATAAGTTTAGTGTTGACTGAGGTAGATCTAGTTCTGTGTTTAGCTAGTGTGTATTTAGTAATTATTAGGATAAATAGCCAGAGCAATTTCATGATGACTGTTGTTGATTTTAGTTTTTAAAGGTCTAGTCTAAATCTAGTTTAAGGTTAAAAATGCCTAAGACGGCCTAAGTTAAGTCTAAGTCTAAAGTGAAAGCTAATTTACAATGACAATCAAATGGTTTATTCAAAATATAGACCTAGACTAGATCCAGATCTAATTCTAGATCAATATATTTATGTGTTTAACTAACTATATAGAATATTACTATTAGTTATTATTAGTAGTATTAGTAGATGATTAGTAGATCTAAATCCTTAATTAAAGTCTAAGTCTAAGACTGACTAGATCTAAAATCTAAGGATATAATAATAAATATAGACTAAATAATATTAAATAAGGATTAGTGAGACAAAATAGTCCTAAACTAAGAGTTGTTAATTTGAATTAATTAGTGGAAATAATGCTGAATGAAGTTAAATCTATAATTTAAAGATATTAGTTTATTAGTTGAATAGATTTTTAAAGGAATTTTGTTTGGTTTTAATACGACAAAACGAAAATTTTAACTCATCTCTGATAACTGTAAACAGGGAGCAGCCATCTTTTCGAGAGCGCGTAACTCGAAGACTAGCTTTATTATTATTATTATAATGAGTGAACGGATGTTTGGTCTTCCTACTTATATATCTTACAACATTAACTCTACCCAAGATATTTGATAAACAGAAAAGACCGACGGAAATGTGAAAATTTATATATATATATATATATATATATATATATATATATATATATATATATATATATATATATATATATATATATATATAAAGAGAGAGAGAGAGAGAGAGAGTTGAAGGGGAAAGAAAATCATTTCCCTTAATATCGTCCGTCGCTTTTTAACTATTTGTATGTTTTCATAACAATTTCTTTAATCGTCAATGTAAAGTTCGGAGAAAAGTATATTCTACTAATGTTTGCCTTTTATGTTATACAAATGTATATTCTACTAATGTTTGCCTTTTATGTTATACAAATTGCGAATGATTTACGGCAAAAGTTCATTTTGTTTGGCAAGAAGTAAGAATGTCTTATATATGTATATACTTATACACTAATTTTAAAACAAGATTGAAGACAGTGCTTAAGGTTATTTATGTCTAGAATGCGAATGCATTCCTGCACTTACGAAAATGTTGAACCTTAGACCCTTGACCATAAGGAATAACAACTTCCAGAGGACTGGAATAGATGGCCATTAACCAGACTCTGTGCCCGAAGTTCCCATGACGTACAATTTACTTTGTTGGCCTCCTTCAGTCGTAGAACGACTATGGTTCACTTCGTAGAACGCTTTTTTTCTCATGTGACTGTGGAGTCCTATTTTGGAGACATTCTCGACCACATAGATTTCAAAAAATATTCTTAAAAATAAGTTCATTCCATTTGTTTTTATTAATACGGCTACTTCAGCCATTGCCGCCGAGGAAGGTCTAGACCGAGCCCCACGAAGGCGTCCATTTTATTCCTACACTACAAGGCGCTAATTCCAGCTCAAAAGTCACCTAGCACCGAGTGAAGACGCCACAGCTTGCAATACTGATTGTTTTACAAGCTGAGTGCTAAACTGTCAGTAGGTCTCCGCTTCCAATGAGTGGAAGAGCCTCGCAACCCAATACTCACTACAATCAACTTGCCAGGTTGTTGAATATGGTGAACACAAGGAATAAAGGATTGACCCGAGCTGTGTATCGAGTCATACAAACGCTAAGAGGCCTCGTTCCGTTGTTTCCGCCGATAAAGGTATTACATTAAGGCACCTGCGGACAAGGGCGCCCATGCCTGCGGATTGCGTGGTTTCAAACGTTTCGAGAAATCCCGCCCGTTCGTTTTATTAAGGTAGTATGGCTGGGCTGAATGTGGCCCATTGGGATATATCTACAGCAGTGACTCCCAAACTGTGTTCCACAGAACCTTAGTGTTCCGCAAGGCCTGAATAGGTGTTCCGCGAACTACTGGAATAATTAACTAGTAGGCCAACACGTGAATTTATCTCCCTAAAGAAAAAGCAAAGTATTTCGTTAAATACTCAGAGTTTTCGAAGTGTTCCTTTGATGAAAAAGTTTGAGAGTCAGAACCAAATGTCTAGCCTGAGTAACGTGATATAAGTTCGCCCGAACCATCCCCGCCCCCTAATTTGTTCCCCCTTCCTTTTTTATGTGTGTTTGTGTAAGGGAAATGATTCTGAATTTACGTTTTGACAGAAGCAACTTTTCTGTACCAAAAGCAGTAAAACTCTTCGTAACAGCTAAATTTAATTAATTTTTTTTTTAAATGCATTTTCAAACGTCAAAATAATTATGAATACACAACTTGCAAGAAAATAATACATTGAAGTAGATAAATAAAGAAATATTGGAATTAATATATATATATTACACGCAATTTTATTATTAACAATTGTCATTTTTATACTTATTATAAGTTTTTATATTGTAGCAGACATTAACACTACATTGTCATGTATATTAACATCATCTTGTAAAGAATTAATATGAAACCAATTGAAAGCAAATATATTGTAAAGAATACTTTCTAAGAAAATACAGACATAAAATTCAATGGTTTGGATCAGTTCGTAATTTAATTTGTAATAGATCTAGACTCGAACCTCGAGCCCCCTTCTAGGTAGCCAAGCCAAGCCAAGTTCAAGCGCACTTCCCACGGTGATCGCTTTTTAAATGCATGTATACAAAATAAAAGTAGGTTTAACGACTGATTTCGAACTCAAGAGCTAAAGCCTCCTCAACCTCCTCATGCAGTTATACGAACCTCTTTATGAAAATAGGAGGTTTTAGAGTTGATAGTTTAAAGTTCAAGAAAAAAAAAAGCTATATTACCGAAACTTAAATGACTTATTGCTTTGATCTTTTTTTTAAACTAGCTCTAGTTTTGTCAGCTAAAGAAATAATTGTGAAACATTTCACGAGATTGGATGTCTGAGAAATAACGTGTACAAACGTTTTGACTGACAGACTGACAGAGTGAGTTGATATAAGCTTTGTAAAAAAACAAAAAAAACATATAATCTAATATAAGCGATATGCTTTAGTATAATATCAATGAATGGTTACGTCATATAAACGTGGGGGAAAACTGCTATACATGTCCTTTAAACAAAATTCGCTAAGTAAAGAGATCAAAGATATTTTTAGAAATCCCTCTATAAAAACAAAATGGAATAGTCTCTATTTCGATGTTCTAGTTTTTCCCTTTATACAGTAGCTATACATCTACATCTAGGTCAGTGTTTCCCAAACCTTTTCTCTGACGGAACACTTCGCACATTCTGAATATTTAGCGGAAGACTTTGCTTATTTTTGTAGAGAGATTAATTCACGTGTTGGTCTACTGGTTAACTATTCCAGTACTTCGTGGAACACATATTGAGGCTGTGCGGAACAGTAGGCTGAAGGAGGCCACAGAGAGAGAGAGAGAAAAGGAAATATAGACTTATAGATAGATAGATAGATAGATAGATAGATAGATAGATAGATAGATAGATAGATAGATAGATAGATGGATGGATGGATGGATGGATGGATGGATGGATGGATGGATGGATGGATGGATGGATGGATGGATGGATAGATAGATAGATAGATAGATAGATAGATAGATAGATCGTTAGATAGATAGATAGATAGATAGATAGATAGATAGATAGATAGATAGATAGATAGATAGATAGATAGATAGATAGATAGATAGATATATAGATAGATAGACAGACAGACAGACAGATAGATAGATAAATAGATAGATAGATAGATAGATAGATAGATAGATAGATAGATAGATAGATAGATAGATAGATAGATACACAGACAGACAGACAGATAGATAATATACAACTTTTGTTGCCCATTCTTGCTTTTCTTTTTTCTTTGCTACAGTACTTCAGACCCTGTCAGCTTTTACTAAACCTTTCTTTCTCGCTCTGTTTCCGGTTGTTGGGCCCAACCAGCCTTGTGGGAGCTTCAGAGACTTCACGATGCCTTCAGCCCAAAGGGCGGAGTCATCTTCGACGGCCGGCGCGTGCGGAACCTGACCTCATCGCACGACTTTCTGCGCCAGCTGGACCGGTTCTCGACATCCTCAAGCGTTAAGAGAATAGTCCTCAATCTGTCCAGTCGGGAAGCCTACCAGAGGATTCTCAATCAGGTAAACTAATGTATTTTATAATGCACTTTAAGAGTTATATTGATGTTAAATTGATGTTAAATTGATGTTAAATTAATGTTAAATTGATGTTATATTAACATTTAACTAGAATGAGACACTTCTACATCTACCCTACAGTAAGTTTGAGATATTTCTCAATAATTATTCGTGAGTAAGCAAAGTTCAAGTTTAAGATGTAGATCAGAGACTTCTGGAATTATCCTAAACCAAAATGCTCAAAAGATTTTTAACATTGGGACAGGCTTATAGTATATGGCTAAATTTGTTGGGTTTAGTCCCCTTAAATAATTGTGAACGCTATTTCCCCACACGCATTCTCCAAATAAGCTGATGCTTTAAGCAATTATTTAATAGAACTAACAAAACATGAATTTAAAAACAAATTAATAATAATTCAATTATTTTTTGGTAATTAAATATTTTGGTTGATATATTAAGGGAAATAACTTCTAAATTATTAATAGATATAGTTTTTGTTTAAAAAAAAATTATTTCGCTTGTTACAAATGTTATATAAAGTCACTTTGTCATGGGTGAATCTTGTGCACATTATTTCCCCCAATTACCATTCTCAGATCAAGTTGAAACTTTGCACAATTATTATTCGTTCCTTAAACAAAACATGAATCAATAAAAGAATACCGGTACTTTATTACATTTTTGGGATATACGGCTGTGTATTGAACTTCTATCCGACAAATATGCAACACACGGAAAGCAAGCGATATGAACAAATGTGCTCGCGATGAAATGTAACCTAAATAAAAAGATATGAAAACTAAAAAAGAGGAAGATTGTGAGAGATATTGAAATATTGAAACAAATCGCTTATTAAAATATTTCTGTTGCCAACTAAACAACACACAAATTTAGCCTACTTTGTGCTACAAACAAAAGGACTAAGATGTTAAATTGTACGGTGCTGATGATTGGAGAGATATTAAAGGATTAAGATACTTCAATCGTCACTTCTTCCATATCATGTACACCGGATTGCAACTGTGCGGGGATGTCAAAGAGCTTCCACAGCAATCTGTTCTCGTCCAGGCTCAGTCCCTAAGGGGCCGTTACATAAATGGCGAGTCCCGCACGGTTAACCTGGTAGATCAAAGGAAAATGACGGGGGCCCTTAGGCGTTAGGCCGCGTCTATTTTCCCCAAATCCGGAGTGTCCGTAAAACTAAACTTCAAGTTTAACACCGAGTTAAACTTCCCCGGTCAGATAGAAGGCGGGGTATGCGAGGTGTGCGCCGTTCGTTCAGGCCGGTAGAAGGGAGATCTTGTTCGCTTTTGCTGGCCTTAGGGTTCCAAGTGCTTTGGCATAACTCTACATGACAATTTTAATGAAGACCGGATACAGCAGAAAGCTAGTTCTTTGTTGATGTGCCTCCACGTAAACAAATCTTTAAAAGACATGTCTCTAGGTCAGCCGGAAATATCCGATAAAGATGACTCAAGGCCAACAGAAAATTTGCAATAAAGGCCGATCGAAAAAATTCCTACAGTGGTGTCTCAAGGCCTTATAAAAAAAAAAAAATCTCCAAAGAGGTTCCCAAGGCCAACTGAAAATCTCTAATTAACATAGTTCAATGTATATCAAGGCCATCATTGATTGGTGGATGCTAAAGATTTAGGGTCACTAGTTGGCTGCCTTAAAATGTAGAAAGACTACGGTTCATCACGCATAGCACATTTTCGTGTGACAGTAGGGTCCTATTCTGGAGAGACATTTTCATCCACATATAACCCACAGGTAAAAGTGGTATCTCGGTCCTATTCTGGAGAGACATTTTCATCCACATATAACCCACAGGTAAAGGTGGTATCTCGGTGGTAGAGTCCTATTCTGGAGAGACATTTTCATCCACATATAACCCACAGGTAAAGGTGGTATCTCGGTGGTAGAGTCCTATTCTGGAGAGACATTCTCATCCACATATAACCCACAGGTAAAGGTGGTATCTCGGTGGTAGAGTCCTATTCTGGAGAGACATTTTCATCCACATATAACCCACAGGTAAAGGTGGTATCTCGGTGGTAGAGGGCCCAGCCATTTTTCTTTTGGCTCTCTTTTCTTTCAGAGCTAATTCCAATAGTAACATTAGAATTCTGCGTGCTGTATTCTCGCCACTGGGTTCGTGTGTTCTTGAGCTGTGCCTATTAAGTGGCGCTGCACATTTCGTTCCTGACAAACATAACTATTATACACAGACTTGAGTCCCATTGACAAAATAACGTTTATTTAATGCGAATATTACACGATCCAATACTGCATGTTCTTCAAGCGTCCAGCTACAAATCACTGGTTAGACAAATAATTACGCCCAAGTGTGTGTAAACACAATCCAACATAATGAAATACAATTACATCCGCATCACAGCGGGCAAAAAATAATAAGCCCTATAGAGTGCGTGTATCTAACGTCAGGTACAACTATAATACTAAATCACGTCCGCATCACAGCGGGTAACAAATGTCCACTTTAATACATGAGCACTGCTCCGAGTACCAAAAACAGCTGACTTAAATTCAGTTTAGTACTTCTCACTTCCCCTTTCTACTCGGAGGTTTTTCTCGTGCCATTACCTTCTTGACCCAAGGTGTACAAATAACACTCAATGTTTAATGAGGCTGTGACACCAAAGCTTTTTTGCTCTCCAGCATTCTAGAGCGGTCTAAGGCTAGGCCTTCCAAGCATTCTTGAGCGGTCTAGGGCTAGGCCTTCCCAGCATTCTAGAGCGGTCTAGGGCTAGGCCTTCCCAGCATTCTAGAGCGGTCTAGGGCTAGGCCTTCCCAGCATTCTAGAGCGGTCTAGGGCTAGGCCTTCACAGCATTCTAGAGCGATCCAGGGCTAGGCCTTCCCAGCATTCTAGAGCGGTCTAAGGCTAGGCCTTCCCAGCATTCTAGAGCGGTCTAAGGCTAGGCCTTCCCAGCATTCTAGAGCGGTCTAAGGCTAGGCCTTCCCAGCATTCTAGAGCGGTCTAAGGCTAGGCCTTCCCAGCATTCTAGAGCGGTCTAGGGCTAGGCCTTCCCAGCATTCTAGAGCGGTCTAAGGCTAGGTCTTCCCAGCATTCTAGAGAGGTCTAAGGCTAGGTCTTCCCAGCATTCTAGAGCGGTCTAAGGCTAGGTCTTCCCAGTAGCCACGTAGTTTTTCTTTGTTTTGAGGTCCCGTTCGATTACAACTACATATCGGAGGACGACCAGTTTGTCTTGAGCCCATCGCGAGTTGTCTTTAGCAGGATGAGTGTTGGTATACGATCCTACGGTCATGACCGAGCTATCGGAGGCGGCGTTGTTTGAGGAGAGTATCGATGCTGAGAAGACTCATTAGAGTGAGGATCTCAGTGTTGCGCGCATTCATCATGCAAATTTAGGCTTTGGATTGTTTCTACGTACTATATGAAGGGAGTGTTTGTATTTAACCCAGATGATAGGTAGTATTAAATTAGATTAATAGATTTTTAAGCCAATGCATAAAAAACAGTGGAAAAAGCTTAATTTTTTAACAATTTAGGTAGGACACGACCTCTAAAAGAAGGACATGGCCTGCTTTCGGCATAAGTCTGGTAACCATATTTTAAAATAAACTCACTACAATCTTTATATATAATTCTCTTCTTCCCTAATCAGGTCAGACGAGAAGTAAATGGGAAGATCACTCTCTTATTACTGCGGATAGTCCCCCACAAAAAAAAAAACAAGAGAGGGGGGGGGGGGGAGAACACGTTTTCACAGCTCGCTACGGATGGCTGCGCGCTGGACTGTCAAACCCTGCCCCCTCCAATCTCATACGGGAGGTTTGGACTAGGAAGTAAACTATCGTCAACTCTGAAGGAACATCCGAAACATGTGAAACATTTTACAAACACTTAATAGCAGGGCCGGACTTCAGCATTGTGAGGCCCCATTCGAAACGGATTTCGCGGGGCCAAGTTTGGATAGGGAAGCGGACAATAAGTCAAATTTAAGATATTGTATTAGAAAATAAATTTGTCTATGCATTTTATTCATTTTTACTACGTACAGAATTACTTGCGTGTAGCAAAGTCATACAGTATATCATAATAGGATATTCGTATTGAGTTTTCTAAATATTTAAATAATTTCCGGATTTTTCCAGACCTTTTTGTACATTTTACAATTTCAGGAGATTTTCAGGAGCTCCTGGTAAATTGACAGGAGCCCTCGGAAAATCTGTTATAAGTTATACATTGGTTTAATTTAATAATTTATAACCTAGAATTAGCGCGGGTCCAATGAAAGTGTGGGGCCTATTGCGGTCACCTGAGGCCGGCCCTGCAAAATAGCGGCGTATGCTATGCCGCCGGTTGACTAGTACTAATTTAAGTTAGGTTGAACCCATATCGTCTATGGTTTTATTGTTGCTTTTTTATTGTACATCATTGAGAATGTACATTTAGTTGTGGAAGCAATGGTTTAAAATTTTAATCGAGGAAAAAATTGGAGTTTTCTTGGTTTATAAAATATATTTTAGCGATTAAAATATAGTGAAATACTAACATATTAAGCTCTTTACTTCATATTGTTTGAGCCACTGTACATATCGTTTTCTCATATAATAGATTAGAAAAATATATTTAACAATTTAATTTTAAATATTTTAAAGCTTTTTTTGTCATTTAATTTAATTTTTTTTGTACTACAACAAACAAAATTTACAATTATCCCCCTTATATATGTATAGACCAGTGATGCCCAACCTAATTCAACCTTCGGGCAATGTTAACTCTTTCACTCCTAGCTTATGATACCAACGTTGATTGACCCCATTAAATTGAATTAATAGTTGGTTTTATTAACTTTACTTTGTGTTATATAAAAAGAGCATGCATTCTTCTATAATTATATACCTTATTTAGCATTTCCTGATTACATAAAAAAGAGTTATTGAACTTTAATCATAACAGGGTAGTGAAAAAATATGAAGAAAATGAATAATTCTATCGGAACGTGGAAAATAAATACGGAGAGAAAGAGTTAATCTCCACATGACCGAAAAGGTACAAAAACGAAATGAAAACAACCTGAAACTATTTGATTAGAAACTTTGCATTAATTAATGAGACATTAGAAGTTTAGCTTCATTTCTTTACTTACAATGTGAGCGAATTAGTAGCTTGTTTTATTATCGACTCATTTTCTTGTCTCTTTTTGGTCAATATTCTCATAAATATTCCAATCTCCAGGAGTAGTTTAACAATCTTTTATTCGCGGCTCAAAACAAAAATGCCGGCCTTTTTTGTTTCATAATGCCGTTATAAATGTTGTTTTTTAAAAGCCACACTTACTTTAAAAATTAAATATGTTGGCTTATTATCATGTCCCACAAAAAAAGTACAGATCCGTTCCATTTCATCGCGAGTAGGATTAACGTTTTCCATTTTGAATGACACCCCAAAATGACAATTTTTGTCTATATATTTCAGTAATTTTTTTTTTTTTTTTTTTTTGAGTTTTTAAAAGATTGTAATAATTTTCGGAGATTTTCTTATATTTTGCAATTTCAGGAGCTTTCAATGTGCTCCTGGTAAATCAGGAGGCTGTGGGAATTCTGTTATAAGTTATAAAATGGTTTAATTTAATAATTTACACCTAGAATTTGCGCGGATCCTTTGAAAGTGGGGGACCTACTGCCATCGCATAGGTTGCATTGGCCTAAGGCCGCCCTTCGAAATGCTACGCCGTGGGTCGACTACTACACTATAAATCAAAACATGATCAAAGTTACCCAAACCTCAATAAGCAGGCAACTAGTGCTGTGTACTTCAATAACAACACTGGAGACGGGTTTACTACCACAGTTGGAGTGAGACAAGGCTGTCTACACTCATCAACTCGTTTTAATTCCCTTCTTGAAAGGATAATGGAAGATGCTCTCGAGGGTTACGAAGGTTCTGTAATCATTTGGAGCAAGATTTATGACTAACTTACGTCATAGATGGAAGAAGAATTAGCTGACTTGGTGATGTGTATAGACAAGACTTTCGCAGCATACGCCCACTGCAGAAAACTACGTACGCTCTAACCTATTACAATGTCCAGCTCCAGGGAACTGTACTGTAAATAGAACGAGATAATAAAGAGACAAGGGCGACCTTGAACGTGACCATTAATCTTGGACCGCCATTAGGGAAGGGCACTTTAAGTATTTATCGTTAATTGGTTCGTCTCCTGCCTGGTCACTCAGTCCTCCTTGGAAACTGACCAATGACACGGTCCTACAGTCTCTTGTTCGTGCGTGATTAGGAGAGGTTGTTATAAGGACATTGGGATTCCAAATAAGGAGCCAATTCTTATTAATTTTCTGACAATTCACTTGTCCGGTTACTTAGACCTATGGTCAGCTTTCAACGCTCTGGTCACTTTTTTTTCCTTTCCCTTGTTCCTCCTCCGCTTCAGATCTAATAAGATAATATTGCCTGGACAAGACAGAACTGACCATAATTTTATTACCACCCGGACACTGGCTAGCCGCCCAGTTTGTCGTCATATGCACGCGCTCGCAGCTTCAGAGACCTGAAAGAAAAAAAGATAAAACTTGTGTGTTAATATTCGATTCTCTCAAACTCTATTACACTAGTACAGTGTTTCCCAAAGTGGGGTACGCGTACCCCCAGGGGTACCGGAAGACTTTGGAGGGGGACACATTGCACCTCATTAACTATGCTGATTTTTAAAAATACCCAGTTAATAAGTCAAGTTGTGGTGCGGGGGAAGGCGAGGGGTACTCAGTATTAAAAAATTTTAAAAGAGGTACACATAGGTCAAAAGTTTGGGAAACAATGCACTAGTAGTATCCAATTCTGTCACACTCTAATACGCTATTTCTCTCAAAATCTATGAGGCTATTAATATTCGATTCTCTCAAACTCTTAAAAAGCTATTAATGTTCGATTATTTCAAACTCTATTAGGTATTAATATTCGATTCTCTCAAATTCTATTAGACTATTAATATTCGATTCTCTTAAACTCTATTAGGCTATTTATATTCGATTCTCTCAAACTCTATTAAGGTATAATATCCGATTCTCTAAAACTCTATTAAGGTATTAATATCCGATTCTCTCAAACTCTATTAAGCTATTAATATCCGATTCTCTCAAACTCTATTAAGCTATTAATATCCGATTCTCTCAAAATCTATTAGGTTATGGTATCCGATTCTCTAATATTCTATCAGGCTGATAATATCCGATTCCCTTAGATTGAAAAAGGCTGTTCCTCAAAATTAAAATATTTGTTAATATTATCTACATCGACTGCGCGAATGTCCTGTCACACAGATGCCTAATGTCCTGTCACACAGATGTCTAATGTCCTAAGATCTGATTGCGAGTTAACGGCGAAGCAAGCATAGCGCGAAGACATGGGCCCAAACATGCTCTTGTAACGAAAAAATAGTTGTTGGCTAAAGTGGACTACCTCTGCCAAACTCTAACATTATTTTACTTAACTATTGTATATTTTTGTTGTTAAATTGTCTTCCTGCTATATGCATCGAAATAGAGACATAAATCGATGTAAAGCTTTTTCACTGTAGTATGAAATATATTCAAGAGAGATAACTCTTGCTTCGACAGTATAGCGTTTTATGATATTCTAACTAGTTTGGTTTTCAAATAATAATAATAATAGTAATAATAATAATAATGACAAATTCTTAGATAATGTGAAAGCTCTCTACCAGTTGAGTTTTGTTTGTTGTTGATATTATTAAATTGTTGTTGCTTTCCTCAATATTTCGTTACACAATTGTTTGTTGAGATACATGAATCAATATTATGATTATGCAATTAAGTGAAGGATTTCAGTATTGCAAAGGGAGCAGGTAAATTTAATGCTTAACTAGCACAAATACCTTCAGATTGTAGGTTATAATTGTCACAACTTCCTATCAATCAGAGTATTTCAAAATTTAGTCTTCGAAACTTAGTTCAAGATTACCTTACCATTGACTCACTAGTGCAAAGGTTCTCAAACTTTTTTTTTATCCTTTAAATGGTTACAACGTGCCCAGGTACCCCCGAATTGAAAAAGATGCATACATAAATGCAAAATATAAAATTTGCAAATGAAAAAAAAAACATTATTGAAGGAATACTTGTTGACATTATAACTTTTGTTTAAAAAAAATAAATAAATAAATAGATGAGGTTGGTAAAATTTTATGAGCTCAATGTTTGTAAGTAGCAATCGCAAATTTTAATCAGCACAAATTTCTAGTCGGTTTCTTTTATTTGTGATGAGGTTCACCGCGGCAGTGAATCCTTGTTGTACCAAATAGGAAGACGGGAAACTTATGCACAATGTCCCAATATGGATGGCTGGTCCCGGGCTCATACCCTGCACGCTGCCTTCGTCCTACTGGAGCTTTGGACTCTAGGAAGTGAATGATCTTCTACTCTTAAGGGACGTCCGTAACATGTGAAAAATGTTTACAATGCAATGACATGGAACCTTGTTTTTGTAACCAGAACTTGCGGCATCGTTGTTTAGACATTAGTCTAAGTTCCTCGTTTGTTGATATTTCAATCAGCTGCTCTTCGATTAGTGGGATTGGGTTCTGAGTTTATTCACAAGCTAAAGAGTTTGATACCCAGCCGGGAATATCCAATTGGCTTTTTTTGCGAACAAGTTGTGTATGATTTTCATGTTTCTGCGGACCCCCTCGAGGTTAGGTAAATAATATAAGAAGAGTAAAGAAGGCCCCACGGTGTGACCACGTGATATGTGTGAGTGTTATTCTTAAGCCAAGGTTCACGGTGTGACCACGTGATATGTGTGAGTGTTATTCTTAAGCCAAGGTTCACGGTGTGACCACGTGATATGTGTGAGTGTTATTCTTAAGCCAAGGTTCACGGTGTGACCACGTGATATGTCAGAATGTTAATCTTCTGCTAAGGTCGAGAAGTCTGGCGATTAAGACGAGGGATGGACAGGAAATGATATGTTACATCTTTTTAAACATATATATTAAGCATAAATGAACAGCAGCACCAGGGACCAAGTTTTTAAATGAGAGAAAGTTGTGAATTAAAATGAGACGAATATAAGGGACCCTAACCCTAACCCTAAACCCCACCGCCTAGCGATAACGCACTAAGCGAACTTGACCTCGAGACCATCGGAATGTCCAAAAAAACATTGTTCTGGTCCAGAATCATTTCGCTCGTATGCAAATTACCATCCCAGTTCGTCAATGGTCACATGCCCTAGCCAGCTCCTCCCCCACCTCGTCACATCCGTTCACCAACAACTTTAATAGAGCCGACACAGACAGCCGTTAGGCACGTATTACACAAACAATGGCTCTATTTTTAATTGTATATATCTCTTAATAACAAGTGGACATCATAAATACATGACATATAGAAGCTTCAGTGGGTATGAGCAATGAAGCTGTGAACGTAAATATAGAAGTGAAGCTAGGTGCGTTATCGCTAGTCGGTGTTGTCGTTTCCAGGGTCACTGGTTCGAGACTTGGTCGGCGCAGTCCCTTATATTCGTCGCATTTTAATTCACAACTTTCTCTCATTTTAAAACTTGGTCCCTGGTGCAGCTGTTCATTTATGTTTAATATGTATGTATCATCGTTTGTTTCAGCACCTAGCTTCACTTCTAAATTATCATTTTAAACAGCAAAAAAATGGGTCGAATTTATTGTTATGCAGACTTTCTGTTAGGACAGTTTCTTCAGGCTTACAAACTAGTGACATTCACATTCAGAATATCTGCAGATTCAGTATATGGCTAGGAATCCAAGCAAGTTGAATGGTTGACCTAACAGCCGAAGTTTGAGGACCTCCATCTAGATTACCCCATGAGGAACACGTGTACTTTGTGTGTCGTCTGTCTTATGACTTCTTTTCTTGGCAATTTGCTACAGTAGAGACACCTTGGTTTCATTGGGGGTTCAGTAACACTCAACTTACCGGAGAGGTATTAATGATCGGTCATTGGCTTGTAACTCCAAATACCTAGTTCAAATGAACCGTTTTGGGCGTGTTATATTTTTAATATATATTTATTATTATTATTAATATATAAACTTTAAATAATCTGGACAAATACTCAATATAACTTTCATTACAATATACACAGATTTAACTTGAAATGACATATAGAAGTAATAGTAATGAAATAAATTGATATTAAACCAAAATGTAAGTCACAACCCCAAAAAAACATGTCTTTTCTATTTCATGTCTCTAGATCGTCAGCCGTCCTCAACCTAATTTATGACACACCCTGTTGTGATTGCATCATTCCAAAGACACAAAAGATAAATGCTCCCTTTCTTCATCATCACACTAGAAAATGAAGAAACACAAACACACACACACACACGCTTATTTACTTTTGCTATAATAGCGGGTCTAACGCCGAATACCTGGTCACGAGCACTGTGAAACCTTATTACGCCGGTATGGTAGTGCAATCGGAATGAATAGGTCTCAAGAGATTAAATAGTGCCTGAGTGTCAATGAAACAACGAACAGTAACTCTGTATTCTCAATAGTTTTGTTTGCTATTGTCCACCTATGTTTTCACTAGGAGTCAAACACGGGACTTCTGGATTCAAGTGCTTTACCCCTCAGCCACATTATCTCCATATATTCATTTAGCAAACACTTTATTCGTTTTTAAAATAATAATAATTAACATTATCCATACATTCAAAATAAATAACATGTTGCATGTGATAAAGAGAAACTAAAAAAAAAGATTTATTCTTCTTACAAAATTAGATAAATTGGCAACACGACAAAAAAAAATCTTGACCTATTTTAGTTAGGTAGTTAGCTAGCTAGAAATGATTTGAAAGACTTGAGTAGGTCTACTTGGACCAGACATTCCCCTGGCAAAATAAAAATTAATATCTCCATTTTCATCTGTCATACAAACTAGATCTCGATCTAGCTAGATCTAGACCTAGTTCTAGATCTTGAATCTATTTATCTCTCTATCAATCTCTCTATCAATATATCTATCTATCTATCTATCTATCTATCTATCTGTAGGTCTGTCCATCTATCAATATGTTTTTCTATTGATCGTACGTGTCTGCCGTCTGCATATATCTAGCAAGAAGTTTCAAGTCTAGTACATATTCTGTCTGAACTGCAATTATATTGAACACGGGTGGCCAGTATTTCCATTTTTTTTAGAACCCTGACTGCAATGTTAAATAAGTTCATGTCGTCACTTCCGGTCACTACATTATTGTAACCCTTCATCCCCGTTCAGGCCGCTCTGCCAGGCTTGAATATAGTTTAAGGCTGGGCTGTATGCGTTCATGCTGATGTATGGACCACCAGGGACCACTAATTTGCTGACCACGTACCAAAGGCTCAAGTGCTTAAAAGCGAATGGACAAAAAAAAAAGACCATGAACTATAGAAATGAAGATAGAAAGAACTGTACGTTAGCAGGGCGTGGATGAGAAAGACAAGGGGTTTTAAAAAATTTCAGCCAGGGATCTCGGAGTCCAAGGAAGTCGGAGATGCGTTCAACTTGACCGTTTTTCTAAGAATAAGAAGTTGTCCTCCCCTGAGAGATTCTCTTCCCTCTTGTCTCCACGAAGTGCTCGGTCCTTGCTGTGTAAGGGGATACAATCATGAACACAAGGGGGAGGGAAGATAAAAGGGGGAGATAATTGGTTAGTTATGGCTGGCTATGAATAGCTCAATGAACTACGCTTGTAATTTTTTTCTCTTCAATGGCGGTCAAGTCACGTGCTATAGAGAATAGGAAGCGAAATAGTCATTCTGGTAGCCTATGGTCAGCTCGATCAATGAGCCACTCCGCTTCGTCATGTTGTGAGTTATGGGTCCTGCAACAGTTGATTAAAATACATTATTTTAAAATGGGAATATTTCTTGGGGGGGGGGGGGGTAGCGTTGATTCCTTACAAATATATTCGAGGAGTAGCCGTGATCAGTACCTTGTAAAAATGTTTCATATCATAAATTAGATTATAAATCAAAGATTGCCCTTTTAAAAAAAAATTACTTCCTACATCTTACGGATATCCATTTGTTCAATAATATTTTTTTTTTACTTTGTTCATGTTAATTAGTCTAACTTGCTGATTAAGGCAAGCCATCCTATGTTGTAATGACACTTGGGAACTAACTATTCTGTTATGATTATTTTTCTGTCGTGGCTAAAAAAAAATGGTTAAGATTGTTTTTAGGAGTCAGTGCAGAGATGGGGTCTCAAACAAAGGAATCCTATGCCGAACTAGAACTCGATCACTTAATGAGATTTTGACGGAGCGTCACATGGGGTTTGCGGGACATGTCAACCGATATAATGACCTACGATTACCAAGAGTTGCGATGAAATGGAGGCCAATATGAGGAAAGCGCAAACAGGGACGACGTCGTATAACTGACCACCACACTTTCATGGAGGACCTCAGAGCAGTGAGCATCAGGTGAGAAGAGGGTTCAGGCATTACCAGTGACAGATCTTTATGGAAACAGCTTGCCGCCAGATTCACTGATGTTGGTTCTAGGATCTGAATAATAAAGTCTTTATACGGTGATTGAGAAATGTGTCTTGACCTTTTTAGTCTTTCTGTGTATTTCAATGCTGTTGTTGTTTTATAACTGTAGAGTTATGGTGTTACTACTACTTTACTCTTTTTTTAGCGGCTCCAGAAATGGGAAAAGACGCTATTAGTTTTGTGTAGAATATCTGTCCGTCCGTCCGTCCAATTTAGATCTCGTAAACTAGAAAAGATAGTGAAAATCCGACATCATGATATTTTAGACCAGTTCAAAGTTTTGCTGCAACGGCTACTTTTTTCTTTTCTCAAAGCGAAAAATCTTATTTTTTAAATCCCCTATGCAAGCAGTTTTTTTTATAAAAATAGACGACTTTTACAACTACAGCACAACTATCACACATATAGACACACTGAACTCAAGGAATTTTTATATTTATTCCTTTCCATACATGAAAATGTCTTTTCTTGAGGATTTGAATAAGAGATTGACCATTTACAAAACAATTAGATCAATTAGATATTCATTATAAGACATCAGTTTGGCGAGGTTTACATCTAATTTTACATTCACTTTCACCTATCCTTTGGTCTGCTGCACCGCTGGGGCACCACACAAGATCTGTCAACCTTCTTTTTCAATTCTTCTCTGTCATTTGTCTTTGATAGAAATTCATTCCGATGTTCTTTCTGAAAATATTGAAACCTGCCTTTTAACCTGCCTGCGTGGACCACTTCGGGGCCGATTTTGAGTGTTTCCACACAAACTGTTTTTGTAACCTTGTTATCTTTTGTCCTGAAGTGTCACAAGTTCATTATTTTACAAAGTTACAATATGTTACAATGATTCTACTTTTGGTAGAATTACAAGTTTCAAGAAATGGCATTGACGTGACAATTTGTTGTAATGTCAGCTGTATGACCAAAGGAGTCATGCTGTTGGGTTGAATCAACTGTGAGCAGTGGAGCAAAGGTTTAGTTCGAATCTTTATTGCCTCAATCAGGACTTCTTATAAAATAACAAATTAAATGGTTCCATTGCGTATCAATATTTATAGCACATGGGATATCGGCGTAAAGAAAACGTTCGAACAAACCATTCTTTGAGAGTCATTAGCTGGTACGACCCTATACGACACGAGAAATAATTGACCGGCCTTAGTTATGAAAAAGAAGAAGAAAACGGTCCAATTCTATAGCCATAAAATAAATTCATTCTCAGGCACAAACTGTTACAAAGTTTGACGCTGCTCGAAATTCGGCTTCTTTAGCAGATTTAAGGAGAAACCAACAACATTCGTAAGCCTCTATGCAGTAAGGCCCCATGCAGTAAGCCTCCATGCAGTAAGGCCCCATGCAGTAAGGCCCCATGCAGTAAGCCTTAATGCAGTAAGCCTCCATGCAGTAAGGCCCCATGCAGTAAGCCTCCATGCAGTAAGCCTCCATGCAGTAAGGCCCCATGCAGTAAGCCTCCATGCAGTAAGCCTCCATGCAGTAAGGCCCCATGCAGTAAGCCTCCATGCAGTAAGCCTCCATGCAGTAAGGCCCCATGCAGTAAGCCTCCATGCAGTAAGCCTCCATACAGTAAGCCTCCATGCAGTAAGCCTCCATGCAGTAAGGATCCATGCAGTAAGCCTCCATGCAGTAAGCCTCCATGCAGTAAGCCTCCATGCAGTAAGCCCCCATGCAGTAAGGCCCCATGCAGTAAGCCTCCATGCAGTAAGCCTCCATGCAGTAAGCCTCCATGCAGTAAGCCTCCATGCAGTAAGCCTCCATGCAGTAAGCCTCCATGCAGTAAGCCTCCATACAGTAAGGCCCCATGCAGTAAGCCTCCATGAGAGTAATCCCTTATACCAACGTTTAGGTATCTGCCGGTGTTCTGTAGTAGTTACCTGTCTCCGTACAGTGCAAGATCCTCGCATACACCAGTTCGATCGATTATAAGACTAGTCGTATTTTTGATTATGTTTCTAAGCTCCCTGCAGTCGTTGAGGAAGTGTTCTAGTCTTCCACGTGACAGTGTCTACACCTGGGATCGTGGTTCTCTCAGATCCTTACGAAATATGCTCTTATCCGGACAGTGTCCCATGCTGAAAAGTACTAAAATTGGCTGATCCTTTCTGTCTAGCTGCCACCAATCGTCCTTCCTGTTTAGGCGTTTGAAAAACGTCCATACTTCCCGACCCGTACTACAATGATCGCAGCAATCGTACCGTTTTGACTTGTTCCACCCACAAATCCTGGCTTTTGCAGTCTCGTATTTTTGTGGCTACTCTGGTGGGTCTAGAAACTTTCCTAGCTTCGCCAAACTATCGTTTCCGTTGATTCCACAATGCGATGGAAACCAACACTAGTAATTCATCTGGAGACATCTATTGTTATTTTTGAGCTTGAAGGAGTCATATACTATTCTACAGCTAATCTATATGTAATATCTAAATAGATGAACTGCGTGTAATGTAAAGGCCTACAGCTGAATGGACGCAAACAAGAACAATGTTTTGGTTGTTAAAATCAGAAGAAATAAGAAGAAAAAAAATCTATCTCAATAACAGATAAAAGCTCTATGATTGTCGTAAACAACACTTTGTATAATGAAACTTTCCTTTGAACTTCATGCTTCTTTCTTTGTGAGTACAACAGAACTAGATAGCACACCCACACACACTAACACATACACACGCACATACACATACACACTCGCACACACACACACACACACACTGGTGCATACACCAAAATATACGGAATGTCTGGTTAATGAAACGAAAACGTAAACATGAAATATTGCATAGTTATCTTTTGTTAATGTTTATGTTCGTGTTTACTAAGCCTCTGACGACGACCTATAAAGGGAACTAATTCAGCTTATACCACCACTTTAGTCAAGGACAATATCTTTTCCTTGTTTGAGATAACAAACTAAATAATAAAATATCAATAGTTCATTACTATTTTTTATTGACTCTTGTGTTGTCAGGTACAAGAAATAATTATGCAAAATTTCAGCTTGATCCGAGATTGGGCGTGGGAGAAATAACGTGTACAATCTTTTTTCCAGACAGATGGACAGACAGACAGAGTGAGTTGGTATAAGTTTTATTAGAGAGGAAAAATCTAAGAAAAATTCAAAATCGGAGAGCCATGCCAAAACTTTAAATATTACTGTCACGTACACTGTATCTATATTTAGCCAAGGTTACCAGAACTTCACCCACCTCGGGAATTTTACATCACGCAGCAGAATTATGTTTTGGGATAAATGTGATTGGTTGGAGGTATTAATTATTGTACTTTGAGCTGAATTTATTGGTTGGCCATGCAGCGGAGAGATGTTGGTCACGTGGTAACGCCCAAGCTTTGTAAGCTGAGAGATATTACCGCCAGTCTTGTGCGGAACGTGTTAGATATAACATGTACTAAAGTTTAGTGTTAGAACTCAAGAAAAAAGACATAATTATATTATTGTGTAGATCATTTAAATTCTATTCAAGTACATTTAACCATTGTAATTATTTGTGAATAGCTTTTCCAAGTTCTGAATTAAAGTATTTGTATTTGTCGAAGAAAAGTTTCTTCATTAAATATATAATAGTATACTTAGATCGTCTTGTCAACTAGTAACTTCTAGATGATCCTCTTATCAACTGGCAACTTCTTGATAATCCTCTTATCAACTAGCAACTTCTAGATGATCAACTTATCAACTGACGATTTCTGAATCCTCGGCAACCACGATCATTGATAGTGCGATATAGAACAAGATAATCTTCAACGTGACATTAGCACTATTGATTGATTCGTGACAATTACACATTTCGCAGCCCAGTTTATTTGTTTTTTTCAACGAATAAGGCAATGTTTCATGTTTCTGTAATGTCGCTCTAAGATGCGCCCTGCACTAAGTCATCTTACTTTTGTGTAGTAAAACACACCAGAGTGTCCAGCTTGCATAGAATTTAGGAATTCTTGAATTTGTCTTATGCCATGGGAGCGAATAGTACTTACAAGTTTCAATGTTACCTTGACGACTGGATTTATAGTTGTGACAGTTCTAAATATAATGTCTTGAAATTTGATCTATTTTAAAAATACATTGTTATCGGGTTAGTTTGGATCATAATCATGACATTGAACAAAACTTTTCTATCATTTCTGGAGCTTCATACGTCGTACTATTCTATCTGTGTGATGGAAGTTAATTCTAAAATTGACCATCCATGAAATCATTAAAAAAATATCTCACCCTTTAATGGTTCCCTTTAAGGATCGGATGCATGCTAAGATTACTGACTCCCCAGTAACAGAAACATTTCATTATGAATAATAATATTTCTGCAGTATCAGTCACTTCGCTTTTTTTCTTGATAGAAACTATCACGTGATAGTTGGGTTTTTTTTTGGTTGTTTTATCTATATTATCACTTGACCGTTTGTTTTCGTGAATGAGGTCCATTAATAATTGACAAAAAGCACAAATATATTATTGCTAATGTAGACATACTAAAAGTAATTAATGGTTAATACAAATAATTGATGCAATTTCGCTCAATAGAATTTTTTAGCAATGTTTTTTTTTTATTTTAATTCTTTGAGTATTTGTTCTTGAAAATTGAGTCCACCATTTTTTTGTAGCAGGTGATCAGTTAGTAAATGGCAATAATAATTGCTATTAAATGCATGCCGCAACCATGGGCACCCGCAGGGGGGTGCAAGTTGATGCAATTGCACCCCCCTGGATTCTGAGCAGCCAAATTCTAGCCATGTTTTTTTGCAATCGGTTTTCTATAGTTATAATTTTTTGTTTGGTGTAATGCGCAAATCGTAAAACAAATGTCCTTATCGATAATAAATATTGTTATTATAATTATCAATTAAAATCTAAGAAGCAACTGAACAAGTAATGCTTCGACTGGTGACTGAAGTACAGTTGTGGTAGACTAACCTAGGGTTATCAGGCATTGATGGCTGACCATGTACGTGCACCCCTCTGTATTCTGAGTAACCAAATTTTAGCCAGTTTTTTTTACACCTTCAAATCAATTATTGTAATAAACTAGAATAGGCTAATCTATAGTTCATGTCCGACCATGTGCGCTTTATTATAGGCTTGCAAATCAATATTCTATAGCATGTTAGTCGTCACAATTTGTTTTTCTTTGCACATGATTGTCATTATATTTTATATAGGCCTAAAATATGATAGCATTTTTTTTTCTTAGAGAAAAAATCCTTGCCAGCTGTCTTTAGATTTGATATAAGATTGAACAAGATTGAGAGGTGCAGTTATCTTGGTACAAGTATTCACGTCTAGCGGAGTTGCGGTCAGTGTTAGCTCTCAATAAAGTAGCAGGTGAAACACGCGCCCACCAGTGTAGGATAGACGAGCTAAAAGAAAGTTCTTCCCCTGCCATTATGAGTCAAAACGTTGATTTGTACCGAAGGAGCACTGGCAGCAACATGAATTAACTGCGTTTTCTTGGTATTTCGGTATTGAAAATGCAGATATCTCTGGCTTTAAAAAGATGTGTTTGAGCGTTGGATTTGTTGATGGCGATTGTACTCGAGAATAATTCATTGGTTTTGTCCCTATTGATAAGAAAGACGATCTGCCTGTGTCTAACCGTATTGTCAGAGATTGCATTATGCACAGACTAGACATCAACAAACTACTTGGCCGAGGATTCGATGGCTGCCCCCGTGATGGGTAGCATTCAAAACTATGTTCAGGTTAGGATTCGTGAAAAATACCAAAAACCAGACGTCCGTTGCGTGTCCCACAGACTTAAACTTGTTATAATTGACCTGAATGACGTTTCAGGAATTCGTGATGCTGTTGTTGTCATCAAGAAGATTATTTATTTCTTCCGTAACAGTTGCAAGCGTTGATGCTAAATTTACGACTTTTGTGTGAGACACCATGGACTGAGAAATACGAATTCATTAGAGCTTTAGGTCACAATTTTGACTGTTTAGGCATATTATAAAATAACAGCAGTAAGTGAAACAAAACAAACTGTATATGTGTGTGTAGTCTCGTGTGTTTCTGGTTCGTCTTTTAATTCTCGTCAAGTATTCACCCGTTCTTGAACCAGTTTCCGTGATGTTGCAATCTTTTCATTTTAGGGCGCAACAGCACAATAGCAGTCACATTAATGACATAATCAAAAACCACATTTTTGAATTTTGTGATTATTCCAGAACACGTGACCTTACATTCCGTCTCTTGATTGGTTCGTTTCTTCATTCACGTCTCGCCTGTCAACCAATACTAACGCTCAGTTCAACCTGGTTTTGTCTACATCCTAAAACAAGTATTTTAAGCATTTCCGAATCGAAATCAAAATCGTTTGACCAATCTTGATGAAACTTTGCACATATGTTTGTCAAATATTTTAGGTGTTTCAGATGTTCCTTCAGAGTTGAAGATAGTTTACTTCCTAGTCGCAGGACGACGGGGGATGGGAGCGGGCAGGGTTTGAACTTTTTATAAAGCCAAACGACAATCAGCGCGCAAAACCGCACGACCAGGCAGCCATCCTTCCTTGAGTGCTAGCTGGAACCGTGACGTATGTGTATTAGACCCTAACAAAATGCCCAACTCTATGAAAGTATTAATATGTGATGAATCAAGGCCATGTTTACCATGTTTAGATCGAAATGATCTAGATCTAGATCTAATTTTTAAAACTACACTTTGCGTAAATAGTTTTTTTACTTTGACACATGAAAATACAAAATATAGTCTATTGATTTCATTACTTAATAAAATTAACCTACAAATTTGTGTTTCAAAAACATTTTACATGAATTCGTTTCTTATATCTGCCAATTTAGAATTCTTGAAGAACATTCTTTCTTTAGACATTACGCGAAATGTTACACATCTCTCTATTCCTAGGTCTAAAACTCTAATTCAACTCTAAGATGATAGAACTTCTCTTCGCAAAGATAGTTTTATACTTTAACAAATAAACATACTAATTATTGTCCATTCATTTCATATTTTAATCAAATTAACATTCTAACTTGTTTTCTTAAAGCATTTCTCATACATTCGTTCGCTATAGATGCTAAGTCGTGTTGACATACATTTTAATAGTTCCATTCATGATTCCGTACATCTAACAAAAAAGGTCACCCATGTGCAGAGCGAAGCCTCCACGCACGCGCAGAAAGACTTCTATCCAAGCCAATATTTAACTCTAGATTAGTCTAGATCTAGGCTATCTCTAACTCAAGATCTAATTCAAAGATGATAGATCTATTTTTTACTTTAATACATGAACATACAAAATAAAGTCTATTCAATTCATATTTTTATTAAATATATGTAGGCCTACAAGCAAATGGTTTTATTTAAACAAAATGGATTTATTCGTTTAGCTATTTTGATAGCTCCATTCATACTATTTTTACATTCACGCATTCGCAATACTTATAAAATTATTATTTCGTATAATTGTTTCCAAAACACTCTCTGTGACTATTTCGAGAGTGATACGCAAATTAAGACCCGCGGGTAATATATGTCTGTTATTTTTATATCCAGGACTTTTATGGGACGGTACCGGCACCTTTTTGAAAAAAAAATGCATCTATCTATCTATCTATCTATCTATCTATCTATCTATCTATCTATCTATCTATCTATCTATCTATCTGTCTATCTATCTGTCTATCTATCTGTCTATCTATCTAATCTATCTATCTGTCTATCTATCTATCTGTCTATCTGTCTATCTGTCTATCTGTCTATCTGTCTATCTGTCTATCTGTCTGTCTGTCTGTTTGTCTATCTATCTATCTATCTATCTATATTTTTACAGGACATGAACTGCGAAATGAACTTTTTATTTTGTTTTTTACTTTTTCCCTAGATTGTTGATGTTGGAATGAACAGAGACAATTATCATTATCTTCTTGCCGGGCCTGTAAGTATAACTTATTTTGACGTTTCTCCCCCCTGATTACGCGGGTAGTTTTATCCAGCTAGTAGTCACAGTGTAGAGAGAGGCTTACAAGCTTGCGAGGCTCAGAGGAACACGGAGATGGTAGGCGGACCACATCGAGACCTTTTGCGTGTAGAACATGAAGGCCTTAGTGGACCACTTGTAGTCTTTTGGTGGACTAATTGGAAACTTTCAGAGGACCACGGGTAGACTTTCGGCGAATCATATGAAGACTTTCAAAGTACCACATGAAGACTTTCGTCAAGACTTTCGGCGGAACACATGGTTTCTTTCGAGGGCCGTAGTTAAAAATTTTTCAATGAGTACAACGCATGAGCCAGCCAGCAAATTGGATCCAAAAAAAAATATTTTTACATGCACTAGAGAAAAAAAAGAAAAGAAAATGATATGGAGGTCACAAAGGTCAATCTAGTGTGCAGAGGTTATGGTCATTCCACAATGAAAGTATTTTTACACGTGAGCTCATAAAAAAATATGTTTTAAAAATTTAAAAAAAAATATATGTAAAAATAAAAGTATCCTTAGACAATGTCTTATCAATTGTCACCTACTGACAGGAGATATTGTCATTTTTTTTGTATCTTCTGTGCCATAGGATTCTTTCATTTTCAACTCCTTAAAAAACTCCTTTAAAAAATGTGCCGAAAATTATAGACAGATAATGAATAAGCTATTTCTTTTAAAACTTTGATCAAACGTGACCCCTGCATGAACTTCTCTAGGTCATGTGACGCAAGGGATAGTTCAACTTTATTGCCAATCTGCTCCGACTAGATTTAAAAAAAAAAATAGTATTTTAAAATAAAAGCGAAAGAAAGGGTTGAGGCCAAGTTAGACAAACAGGATGTCAAAGCGGTCTTTCGAACTTATTTCTAGTCCAATCAGTGAGTTATTTTCCCTTGAGAGGAAATGGCCTATCCCGCGTCCTTTCCTTGATAGAATAAACATGACATGTGCGGGTTTCAAAATCTGAGCGTCAGTGTGTGCGTGTTTCAACCCCCAGGAGAGTGTGTGTGTGTGCGTGTGAGTGGTGTCTATAACGTTCTTTAAAGCTAGACGAATTAAAAAAAATTAATTTAAACTAGAATTAACTATTTTTTAAAAGGTTATCGTGTCTGATGGATTGTGTGTGTGCGGGAAATGTGTGAAGTGTCTATGTGTGTGTACGTCAATATGTGTGTGTTCCTCTGGACGTGTTCACGTGTTGAGCTGTAGCTGACATCCTGTTCAGTTCTACAACGACCATAGCTTATACCTTAGAGCTGCTATTCATGAAAATAGAGAGAGAGACACTCCCGTCCACAAACAACGCAGAGAAGTGTGGCATTTGCTTTGGTTGTAGAGAAGTCAACCTTTATTCCCTTTGGTTGTAGAGGAGTCAACCTTTATTCGCTTTGGTTGTAGAAGAGTCAACCTTTATTTGCTTTGGTTGTAGAGGATCCAGCCTTTATTCGCTTTTCTTCCAGAGGTGAGGCCAATGTTTTTTCCCTGTTCATAGCTTTCTCGGTCACCGTCTCTCTACACATAGTGCCGTCTAGGACTATGTCTTCCCAGCAGTCAGCATCAATGTCAAATCTTTTGATGTCCCGTTTGATTACATCCACATAACGGAGGTGAGGATGACCAGTTTTTCTTGAGCCAGTCGCAAGTTGACCATAAAGGATGACTTTCGGGATACGATTGTCCTCCATCCGGCGAGTGACGTTCTCTTATTACGCATTTTTTTCTACATACGAACACTCTAAAGTAACTTGATACCTGACTGTTGTCCTTCTAGGAGCCCAGAGTTTGAAACAATGACATTCATATTAAAGAGCATATTAAAAGTAGCTTTTAAACCCTAGCACGTTTGCTTTACCTTTACCTATCCCTAGTCTGTTGGACCGTTGGGGCACCATGCAAGATTTGTCAACCTTCTTTCACCATTCCTCTCTGTCTTTTGCCTTAGAACCTCTTTCCAATCGCTTTCTGTCTGCCTCTTTTTCTTTTTCCTGGTACTGTTCCCTGAAGGAAGGTCTTTGCGAAAACCTTGTAATATTTCCATAGATTTTTAGCTTGCGTTTTTTAACGATACTTAGCAGGTCATCATGGGATCCGATTGCTGAAGTAACCATGTCTCTAATCTCTTGGTTTGGGATGCGGTCTTTTAATGTGATACCCAGGATTCTTCTGTAGCATCTCAATTCCATTGCTAGGATCCTCCTATCTAGCTCTGAAGTCAGCGTCCAAGACTCACAAGTATATAAAAATGTGGCTATGACCAGAAAGAAGATGACATTAATGGCCTAGCAGGGACAGAAGAAGCACTAACTGACTTGGTGATGCGCATAGCAGGGGCGGACTAGGTATCAAAATCGGCCCGGGCATTACCATATAAACCGGCCCACAAATGGCATGTCATATATTTTCGGTGTGGGGGGATATTTACCCCACTCCGCAATATATATATATATATAAATATATTAGAGTGTGTGTGTATGTAATTAATCTTCATTACATTCTGATCTTTCATTCTTTCAAACGTTTTTTTCTACCCTAGAATACGCTTTTCCGATTATTAGTGGAAAGACAGTACACACCGCCCAATGGCAGCAGGGAGTCCGGGGGAGCTCGCAGTGGGTCCGGGGCTTATTTCCGTTATTTTAAGCATTATTTCCGTTATTTTAAGCTTTAAAAATGCATATTCTGAGGTATCTACAATGCAATTAGCCTGCTACTCTTCCGCTAAAAAATTCAAAAACCAAATCTGCTATTCAATGGAGTCCAGCGACTGATAGAAAATTGTAAAATGCTTCAGTTTTTGTATTGGAGGGGGAAGGGAAAACACAAAACCCCTTTTGGCTACGCTCATAAAATTTGGTGACTGTAGTTTGCTTAAGTTGGCTGCACTGGGGCAGTAAGTAAAGATTCCCTTTCAGACAAAAAGGTCTGAGGCAAATGATGGTTTGAAGACCCTCCCCTCCCGGCTACGCCCATGTGTTATATTATAGGTGTGAGCCTAATTCTCTACAAAATATATAAAGTTTCATAACGCATCGAAAACTGGGTGTATGCATTCGTATTTATTTATGTATTCTATTTATTCATGTATGTGGTCTGAAAACTATAAACAATACAATAGCAGCCTAATGAGTTTGAAGCTTTTTGGTATTACTTATAGATTACAGACGTTTCTTCAAAAAATAAGATTGTTACGTCTTACGCATTTCATGTGTCAATCTAGTCATGTATGTTGATCTGTGACTTAAAATATGCTAAATCAATGGTTTTCCTGGCTGACTCAGGCAACCCATTCCATTAAAAGATAAGAGAAAGCAAAACGGTTACAGACGCACTTACTTAATGTGAAAAGCTCTTGCTTACTCCTAGTACATTCTCAAAAACGCGATTTGTATATGAATATACCATGACCCTTTATTTAAAATATAAATCTCCATTCATTAAATATCGGATGTGACAGCTCTAAACAAATTATTGTAATTATTGTAATAATTTTCATCATTAATGACTTCATACTAAGTTGCTCGACCGACTAACCCACTCTTTAGTGGACGAGGTCTTATCTGATATTTGTTCTGGGACAATTACAAGAAAAATGCAAAAGCAGAACTTAAACCTATACGCTGCCTTTGTGGACCTCACCAAGGCTTTCGACACGGTCAGTCGCGTGAGTTTGGCGGAACAGATCGCTCCGCCTGCTTACAAAATCATTGTCTACCAGGCGGTGGTTCTCTCAACCCTTCTGTATGGCACCGAGTCATGGACACTATACAGGAAACATCTAAGACTTCTTGAGCGCTTCCACCAAAGATGCTTGCGCTCCATCATGGACATACGGTGGCAAGACAGCACTACAAACAGCGATGTCCTTGCGAACGCCGGTATGGACAGTACAGAGGGACTTCATTTGGTCCGACAGTTACGCTGGGTAGGGCACGTATCCCGTATGGGAGAAGAACGTATGCCAAAGGCAGTCTTTTTTGGTGAGCTAAAAGTAGGTCGACGTAACAGAGGCGCCCCACGGAAACGCTTCAAAGACCAGCTTAGGCGTCAACTTTCCTTGGCTGACATGCAGCCTCAGAACAAGACAGCTGGAGATCACTCACGAAGGCCGCGGGATACACATTTGAGACCAAAAGAAAGTCTGCTGCCGAGGACAAACGCAGACGGCGAAAAGAAAATCTAAATCGACCACCTGCGGACAATGGTTATGTTTGCCCTGGATGTGGCAAAATATGTAGGTTTCAGCTGGGGCTGTGCAGCCACGGGAAATACTGCATTCCTCACTAATCTTCGGACTCGAAAACTAGCCTAATTATTATTACTAAGCATAAGTTTGCCATTAATTATAATAGTATAAAAATTGATTTAGATCTAATTTTACTTGAGCTGTGAATAAGTTGTGTGGCTTGCAATTTCGCGGCTGTGTGTATGTGTTTAAGTTAATTTCTATTAAGTATTGTTAAAGAGCTCATTGTCGCGCCTATCTTTTTTTTTATTTTATTTTTGCTGCGTTCTATCCATGTTTTCTAACTTAACCTCTCTCATCCATCTTTTTGGTTAAATTTCATTGGAACCATTAAAAGACGGGGGAGGGAAGGAGCAAAAAAAAAATTGGACTGCTATCAAAGGCCCATGCCGACCATCAAAACGAGTAGGCCAAACACAACCTCGAAGACATCAAAGCAGTCCATGCCGCTCGTGCATAGCAGCACGTACGGTCTAACGTTTTGCAAATGATAATACGTACAGTGTATAGTGTATTTTTTTTTTATATTCTTGTTGAATTTCAAACAAAATTAATTGTAATAAGAATTTAAAAAAAAACAAAAAAAAAAACGTGTTCGGCCCTTTGTGTCTTGCTCTGCTGTCACTTTTTTTTTTAAGTTGTCTGCATTGAATTTTTTTTTCTTTGGTCGCGACCAGACCGGCCCATTTGGAACCGGCCCACCTAGCATTTGCCCGTTTGCCCATATAGCCAGTCCGCCCCTGGCGCATAGACAAGATTTCCGCAGCATATGGTATGCAAACAAATGCCGAAAAAAAATTATGACCAATAGCCAACAGGGCAATGGCTGCCTGGTCGTGCGGTTTGTGCGCTGCACATTCGTTCAGATTTATCGATGGTCCCGGGTTCAAACCCAGCCCGCTCCCATCCCCCGTCGTCCATTTTACAAACATTTTACAGGGCTATAAATTGGGCATCAGTATTTGAGGTACAAAGCTGACTAGTGTCACTAGCTTTAAATACCTCGGAGCTATTGTCTGAGATGAGGGATCGAAACCTGAACTACTGGCCCGAATAGCACAGTCCACAGCAGCCCTTTCAAAACTTAATAGGGAAAGACAAAGGCTCTCTGTGTGTCCCTTGGTAGAGTGCTCAAAAGGGAGAAACTTGCACTATTTTATGACCTTTGACCAAACGGAATGATTTCACCCAGATGTCATGAATGATAAGTAGATCTCGATGAACTAGAAAAACATTTAATCACAACTGTCTGCGTTCTCCAAAACTGTTCTTTTTACCAAGATGCCAGTATAAGACATTGGCCCCAAATCACCCCAATGGAAAGAAAACTAAATGGAGAGCTCCCTGATTTGGAAACCACTGCGCAGTTCATCTAATGTATTGGTCTAGTCATCTGAACACTCCAACATAACAATGAGAAAGAAGAAGAAGAAGAAGACAACTGTCTGTATGGGAGGAGTTCCTTGAGCCCCACAAGTGTTTCCCTTCCCAACGAGATCGGAGACTGAGCTCACGAGGGGTTCCTCTGTATTCCTATAATGTCCAGCACTAGTCGTGAAAGAAGTCAGTGTTGAGCCCCTGTAAGGGACGTCGTGGCGGATAGGACAGGTTAGAGAGGTGCCTTTCTTTTATCCTCCTCACGTGCATTGCTTGTTTGCAAGAAAGTGCTGTGGAAGCCAACTGTCTCCTCTAACAGACGTTTCCGTAAGGTGTCTGACTTAGGCCGCTAAAAGATAATCTAGGACTCAAGTTCTTTTATTTTATTTGGCACTCTGTGGCATTTTAAGTATGGCTAGACGATTGTTTCCTTTGCAGCTTCTCATGTGACTAAAAAGGCCGAACTTTTATACACAGATGCGATCACAGGTTGGACATCTGTAATCACAAGACGCCGCATTCATTTCAACTTTTTTTTTACTTCTGCTGTATGCACTATTGGCAATCATTCAGCGATTGCATATATCAGTATACCTTCAAAATGGACGACCTTTAGGGTTTCTGTTTTCTATTAGATTACCATAGAAAATATCTTGTTGTAGTCGCCTTTGCGGAATTCAGTAAAAATGTCTAAGCCTTTTAAGGCGTCTGCTACTGATAACAGCACAGATGCCCTGGAAAGTGGAAACCTCCTTTTCGCTTGTCTAAAATCTTTAGAAACGATAAGGTTAGCTAATCACTGAGTAGACAGCTATAGAAAGAGATAAGGTTAGCTAATCACTGAGTAGACAGCTATAGAAAGAGATAAGGTTAGCTAATCACTGAGTAGACAGCTATAGAAAGAGATGACTCATACATGTATGTAGCTTGTAAACATGTACAACGCATTTAAAATAGGGGTGCACCGGATAGTACTTTTTGATATCCGGCCGGGGCCGGATATGACCGGATAGTAAAATTTGATATTCGGCCGGGGCAGGAACCGGATACCTAAGTGTCTTGTAAATAGCTTGTGTTGCTGTACATTTTACGAAACTGTTAAATCACATACCTATATTGGTTGGTTCTATTTTTTTTCCCTTTTATATACCTTATTGTTTTAAACTCTGTTACTGATTGATTTATTCAAGCTTAACAGTATTTCTAAAAATCTGTATAGCATGAGTGTGTCTGTGTGTATGTACGATGCCACCAACTGTTAAGGTTGTGTTTAGGAAGGTCAATGTAAATAATGTTAGTATATATTTAACTAGATACTAATGTAAATCTCATAAGTAAAGTGCTATCTGCCTTTAAGATTTTAATACAAAGCAAAAAAATACACACACGCCAACATGCACCACTTTGTTTTATTTTATTGTGCAAAGAACGTACGTAAGAAACATTAAATGCAAAGAACGTACGTAAGAAACATTCAATGCAAAGAACGTATGTTAGAAACATTCAATGCAAAGAACGTACTCAAGAAACATTCAATGCAAAGAACGTACTCAAGAAACATTCAATGCAAAGAACGTACTCAAGAAACATTCAATGCAAAGAACGTACTCAAGAAACATTCAATGCAAAGAACGTACTCAAGAAACATTCAATGCAAAGAACGTATGTTAGAAACATTCAATGCAAAGAACGTACTCAAGAAACATTCAATGCAAAGAACGTACTCAAGAAACATTCAATGCAAAGAACGTACTCAAGAAACATTCAATGCAAAGAACGTACTCAAGAAACATTCAATGCAAAGAACGTACTCAAGAAACATTCAATGCAAAGAACGTACTCAAGAAACATTCAATGCAAAGAACGTACTCAAGAAACATTCAATGCAAAGAACGTACTCAAGAAACATTCAATGCAAAGAACGTACTCAAGAAACATTCAATGCAAAGAACGTACTCAAGAAACATTCAATACAAAGAACGTACTCAAGAAACATTCAATGCAAAGAACGTACTCAAGAAACATTCAATGCAAAGAACGTACTCAAGAAACATTCAATGCAAAGAACGTACTCAAGAAACATTCAATGCAAAGAACGTACTCACGAAACATTCAATGCAAAGAACGTATGTTAGAAACATTCAATGCAAAGAACGTACTCACGAAACATTCAATGCAAAGAACGTATGTTAGAAACATTCAATGCAAAGAACGTATGTTAGAAACATTCAATGCAAAGAACGTACTCAAGAAACATTCAATGCAAAGAACGTACTCAAGAAACATTCAATGCAAAGAACGTACTCAAGAAACATTCAATGCAAAGAACGTACTCAAGAAACATTCAATGCAAAGAACGTACTCAAGAAACATTCAATGCAAAGAACGTACTCAAGAAACATTCAATGCAAAGAACGTACTCAAGAAACATTCAATGCAAAGAACGTACTCAAGAAACATTCAATGCAAAGAACGTACTCAAGAAACATTCAATGCAAAGAACGTACTCAAGAAACATTCAATGCAAAGAACGTATGTTAGAAACATTCAATGCAAAGAACGTATGTTAGAAACATTCAATGCAAAGAACGTATGTTAGAAACATTCAATGCAAAGAACGTATGTTAGAAACATTCAATGCAAAGAATGTACGTAAGAAACATTAAATGCAAAGAACGTATGTTAGAAACATTCAATGCAAAGAACGTACTCACGAAACATTCAATGCAAAGAACGTATGTTAGAAACATTCAATGCAAAGAACGTATGTTAGAAACATTCAATGCAAAGAACGTACTCAAGAAACATTCAATGCAAAGAACGTACTCAAGAAACATTCAATGCAAAGAACGTACTCAAGAAACATTCAATGCAAAGAACGTACTCAAGAAACATTCAATGCAAAGAACGTACTCAAGAAACATTCAATGCAAAGAACGTACTCAAGATACATTCAATGCAAAGAACGTACTCAAGAAACATTCAATGCAAAGAACGTACTCAAGAAACATTTAATGCAAAGAACGTACTCAAGAAACATTCAATGCAAAGAACGTATGTTAGAAACATTCAATGCAAAGAACGTATGTTAGAAACATTCAATGCAAAGAACGTATGTTAGAAACATTCAATGCAAAGAACGTATGTTAGAAACATTCAATGCAAAGAACGTATGTTAGAAACATTCAATGCAAAGAACGTATGTTAGAAACATTCAATGCAAAGAACGTATGTTAGAAACATTCAATGCAAAGAATGTACGTAAGAAACATTCAATACAAAGAACGTATGTTAGAAACATTCAATGCAAAGAACGTATGTTAGAAACATTCAATGCAAAGAACGTATGTTAGAAACATTCAATGCAAAGAATGTACGTAAGAAACATTCAATACAAAGAACGTATGTTAGAAACATTCAATGCAAAGAACGTATGTTAAAAACATTCAATGCAAAGAATGTACGTAAGAAACATTCAATACAAAGAACGTATGTTAGAAACATTCAATGCAAAGAACGTATGTTAGAAATATTCAATGCAAAGAACGTATGTTAGAAACATTCAATGCAAAGAATGTACGTAAGAAACATTCAATACAAAGAACGTATGTTAGAAACATTCAATGCAAAGAACGTATGTTAGAAACATTCAATGCAAAGAACGTATGTTAGAAACATTCAATACAAAGAACGTACGTAAGAAACATTCAATACAAAGAACGTATGTTAGAAACATTCAATGGAAAGAACGTATGTTAGAAACATTCAATGCAAAGAACGTATGTTAGAAACATTCAATGCAAAGAACGTATGTTAGAAACATTCAATACAAAGAACGTACGCAAGAAACATTCAATACAAAGAACATATGTTAGAAACATTCAATGCAAAGAACGTATGTTAGAAACATTCAATACAAAGAACGTACGTAAGAAACATTTAATACAAAGAACGTATGTTAGAAACATTCAATGCAAAGAACGTATGTTAGAAACATTCAATGCAAAGAACGTATGTTAGAAACATTCAATGCAAAGAACGTATGTTAGAAACATTCAATGCAAAGAACGTATGTTAGAAACATTCAATGCAAAGAACATATGTTAGAAACATTCAATGCAAAGAACGTATGTTAGAAACATTCAATGCCAAGAACGTATGTTAGAAACATTCAATGCCAAGAACGTATGTTAGAAACATTCAATGCAAAGAACGTATGTTAGAAACATTCAATGCAAAGAACGTATGTTAGAAACATTCAATGCAAAGAACGTATGTTAGAAACATTCAATACAAAGAACGTACGTAAGAAACATTCAATACAAAGAACGTATGTTAGAAACATTCAATGCAAAGAACGTATGCTAGAAACATTCAATGCAAAGAACGTATGTTAGAAACATTCAATGCAAAGAACGTATGTTAGAAACATTCAATACAAAGAACGTACGTAAGAAACATTCAATACAAAGAACGTATGTTAGAAACATTCAATGCAAAGAACGTATGTTAGAAACATTCAATGCAAAGAACGTATGTTAGAAACATTCAATGCAAAGAACGTATGTTAGAAACATTCAATGCAAAGAACGTATGTTAGAAACATTAAATGCAAAGAACGTATGTTAGAAACATTCAATGCAAAGAACGTATGTTAGAAACATTCAATGCAAAGAACGTATGTTAGAAAAATTCAATGCAAAGAACGTATGTTAGAAACATTCAATGCAAAGAACGGATGTAAGAAACATTCAATGCAAAGAACGGATGTAAGAAACATTCAATGCAAAGAACGTATGTTAGAAACATTCAATGCAAAGAACGTATGTTAGAAACATTCAATGCAAAGAACGTATGTTAGAAACATTCAATGCAAAGAACGTATGTTAGAAACATTCAATGCAAAGAACGTATGTTAGAAATATTCAATGCAAAGAACGTATGTTAGAAACATTCAATGCAAAGAACGTATGTTAGAAACATTCAATGCAAAGAACGTATGTTAGAAACATTCAATGCAAAGAACGGATGTAAGAAACATTCAATGCAAAGAACGGATGTAAGAAACATTCAATGCAATGAACGTATGTTAGAAACATTCAATGCAAAGAACGTATGTTAGAAACATTCAATGCAAAGAACGTATGTTAGAAACATTCAATGCAAAGAACGTATGTTAGAAACATTCAATGCAAAGAACGTATGTTAGAAACATTCAATGCAAAAAACGTATGTTAGAAACATTCAATGCAAAGAACGTATGTTAGAAACATTCAATGCAAAGAACGTATGTTAGAAACATTCAATGCAAATAACGTATGTTAGAAACATTCAATGCAAAGAACGTACAAAAGAAACATTCAATGCAAAGAACCTTATGTTAGAAACATTCAATGCAAAGAACGTATGTTAGAAACATTCAATGCAAAGAACGTACGTAAGAAACATTCAATGCAAAGAACGTATGTTAGAAACATTCAATACAAAGAACGTATGTTAGAAACATTCAATGCAAAGAACGTATGTTAGAAACATTCAATACAAAGAACGTACGAAAGAAACATTCAATACAAAGAACGTATGTTAGAACATTCAATGCAAAGAACGTATGTTAGAAACATTCAATGCAAAGAACGTATGTTAGAAACATTCAATACAAAGAACGTACGTAAGAAACATTCAATGCAAAGAACGTATGTTAGAAACATTCAATATAAAGAACGTACGTAAGAAACATTCAATACAAAGAACGTACGTAAGAAACATTCAATACAAAGAACGTATGTTAGAAACATTCAATACAAAGTACGTATGTTAGAAACATTCAATACAAAGAACGTACGTAAGAAACATTCAATACAAAGAACGTATGTTAGAAACATTCAATACAAAGAACGTATGTTAGAAACATTCAATACAAAGAACGTATGTTAGAAACATTCAATACAAAGAACGTATGTTAGAAACATTCAATACAAAGAACGTATGTTAGAAACATTCAATACAAAGAACGTATGTTAGAAACATTCAATACAAAGAACGTACGTAAGAAACATTCAATACAAAGAACGTATGTTAGAAACATTCAATACAAAGAACGTACATAAGAAACATTCAATACAAAGAACGTACGTAAGAAACATTCAATACAAAGAACGTATGTTAGAAACATTCAATACAAAGAACGTACGTAAGAAACATTCAATACAAAGAACGTACGTAAGAAACATTCAATACAAAGAACGTATGTTAGAAACATTCAATGCAAAGAACGTACGTAAGAAACATTCAATACAAAGAACGTATGTTAGAAACATTCAATGCAAAGAACGTACGTAAGAAACATTCAATACAAAGAACGTATGTTAGAAACATTCAATGCAAAGAACGTACGTAAGAAACATTCAATACAAAGAACGTACGCAAGAAACATTCAATACAAAGAACGTATGTTAGAAACATTCAATGCAAAGAACGTACGCAAGAAACATTCAATACAAAGAACGTATGTTAGAAACATTCAATGCAAAGAACGTACGCAAGAAACATTCAATACAAAGAACGTATGTTAGAAACATTCAATGCAAAGAACGTACGCAAGAAACATTCAATACAAAGAACGTATGTTAGAAACATTCAATGCAAAGAACGTACGTAAGAAACATTCAATACAAAGAACGTACGCAAGAAACATTCAATACAAAGAACGTATGTTAGAAACATTCAATACAAAGAACGTATGTTAGAAACATTCAATACAAAGAACGTATGTTAGAAACATTCAATACAAAGAACGTATGTTAGAAACATTCAATGCAAAGAACGTACGTAAGAAACATTCAATACAAAGAACGTACGCAAGAAACATTCAATACAAAGAACGTATGTTAGAAACATTCAATACAAAGAACGTATGTTAGAAACATTCAATACAAAGAACGTATGTTAGAAACATTCAATACCAAAAAGGTACGCAAGAAACATTCAATACAAAGAACGTATGTAAGAAACATTCAATACAAAGAACGTATGTTAGAAACATTCAATACAAAGAACGTACGCAAGAAACATTCAATACAAAGAACGTACGCAAGAAACATTCAATACAAAGAACGTATGTTAGAAACATTCAATACAAAGAACGTATGTTAGAAACATTCAATACAAAGAACGTATGTTAGAAACATTCAATACAAAGAACGTATGTAAGAAACATTCAATACAAAGAACGTATGTTAGAAACATTCAATACAAAGAACGTACGTAAGAAACATTCAATACAAAGAACGTACGCAAGAAACATTCAATACAAAGAACGTATGTAAGAAACATTCAATACAAAGAACGTATGTTAGAAACATTCAATACAAAGAACGTACGCAAGAAACATTCAATACAAAGAACGTACGCAAGAAACATTCAATACAAAGAACGTATGTTAGAAACATTCAATACAAAGAACGTATGTTAGAAACATTCAATACAAAGAACGTATGTTAGAAACATTCAATACAAAGAACGTATGTAAGAAACATTCAATACAAAGAACGTATAATAGAAACATTCAATACAAAGAACGTACGCAAGAAACATTCAATACAAAGAACGTACGCAAGAAACATTCAATACAAAGAACGTATGTTAGAAACATTCAATACAAAGAACGTATGTTAGAAACATTCAATACAAAGAACGTATGTAAGAAACATTCAATACAAAGAACGTATGTTAGAAACATTCAATACAAAGAACGTATGTAAGAAACATTCAATACAAAGAACGTATGTTAGAAACATTCAATGCAAAGAACGTACGTAAGAAACATTCAATACAAAGAACGTATGTTAGAAACATTCAATACAAAGAACGTATGTTAGAAACATTCAATACAAAGAACGTATGTTAGAAACATTCAATACAAAGAACGTATGTTAGAAACATTCAATACAAAGAACGTATGTTAGAAACATTCAATACAAAGAACGTATGTTAGAAACATTCAATTTAAAGAACGTACGCAAGAAACATTCAATACAAAGAACGTACGCAAGAAACATTCAATACAAAGAACGTATGTTAGAAACATTCAATACAAAGAACGTATGTTAGAAACATTCAATACAAAGAACGTATGTAAGAAACATTCAATACAAAGAACGTATTTTAGAAACATTCAATACAAAGAACGTATGTAAGAAACATTCAATACAAAGAACGTATGTTAGAAACATTCAATGCAAAGAACGTACGTAAGAAACATTCAATACAAAGAACGTATGTTAGAAACATTCAATACAAAGAACGTATGTTAGAAACATTCAATACAAAGAACGTATGTTAGAAACATTCAATACAAAGAACGTATGTAAGAAACATTCAATACAAAGAACGTATGTTAGAAACATTCAATACAAAGAACGTACGCAAGAAACATTCAATACAAAGAACGTATGTTAGAAACATTCAATACAAAGAACGTATGTTAGAAACATTCAATACAAAGAACGTATGTTAGAAACATTCAATACAAAGAACGTACGCAAGAAACATTCAATACAAAGAACGTATGTTAGAAACATTCAATACAAAGAACGTATGTTAGAAACATTCAATACAAAGAACGTATGTTAGAAACATCTTCCTTAATTATTACTTATTAATTATTGTATTCGTGGTTTCTGTAACTGTTACAAAAGTGGCTAAGTAGAGCCAACGCATCTTAAGTAAAAACAAATAGTAATTAGAAAGAGTTACTTGACTGTCACAAATTATTAAGAATATTGTTATCAAATCAAGACACTTAACTGCAGGAGTAATAGTCAAGTTAACACGTTAGAAAAATTATTTCACCTTAATATTTATTGACAGTGCAATATCCTTTATTAGTACGTTGTGTTTTTTCATTCTAGCTTATAAATGGTAAATGTCTATCAATAAATTGGGTGTCAAGGACCAAAGAAAAAAAATAAAGAGTAGGGGGTGTTTAGCTATCCATTTTAAGCTAGCCCTGGTCGTGTCTTCAACAAAATAATTAGTTACTGGCTTACTGAACTATATAATCTCGCGGTTTGTGTTCTGTGTAGCTAAAGGTCACTCGTTTAGGTGCGTGTGATCTTTAGTCCAGCTTACTAATTGAGATTTATGTTCAAGTAACTCGTCACACTTGAAAAGGTGTGGCCTCTAGCCCAACCACGTGATTAAGATTTTTCTCCAAATAAGCAAACTCTTTGTCCGGATACCCGTGTAGATGTTTGGCTTGAAGTCCAGCCCCCCCTCCCCCCAATTAAGATTAATTACTAAGTAAACAAACATAGTTCCCTCGTGTGACCTCTAGAGAACGCTTACGTCCATCATATCTGACTGTCAATCAATGAACTCAATGTGATGAACTAAACAAATAAAAGGGTGAGGGAGTTATTCATCTGGAAATATACCTAGTTACCTTAGATGTGTGGATTTTGTATTTCAGCCCCCCCAATAAAGATTAACTACTAAATAAACAAACTCAGTTCCCTCGAAAGGTGTGAACTCTAGAGAGTGTCAATACGCTTACATTAAACCTACGTCCATTGTATTTAACTTGTGGTCACCTGCCTATAAAAAAACAATGTGATGGACTAAACAAACAAAAGGGGTGGGAGTTGTTAATCTCTACCTCTGGATATATACCCGCACAGCTAGACAGACTGGTCAGCATGACGTAGTCAAAGAATGTAGCATTTTAACATGTTAACTAACCTACTCAAAATTCAAGACAAATTGAAAAAAGTGTCAGCCATTGCTGCTCTGTATGTAAAGCGCATTTATGATGTAAAGTTTCATTTCTATTTATATTAAGTTATTAACACGCCTTGTCTTTATAATAAACGATGTTTGGTGCATATTCATACAGGCTTTTTTTTTAAGCACATTATTTTGTTTTAATATAAACATTAATACATTCTACAAAAGACATTAATGCATATTAAATAGGTGTATTTTTTACTATCCGATTTACTATCCGGTAGTGATATCCGACCGGAGCCGAATAGCACCGGGTAGTAAAAAAAATGCCGGATATTCGGCAGAAGCCGGAGCCGGAGCTACTATCCCTTGCACCCCTAATTTAAAATATTTGTTACTTCATTGTCTTTACTAACCACATAAATAAACATTGAAATGAACCAAAGGAGGCCAACAAATATAATAATAGAAAGAACGTATTCGAAAAAAAAACACCTATGGGCAGGGGCAGCCATAGGTAATTGAAGGCCCTAAACCAGCGGTTCTCAACCTTTATGGCTTAGGGTTTCCTCTTTACAATTACCCACTCTGCGGTGACCCCTGCAAAACTATTTTCGTTAATGTTTTATTCTGCGACAATTTAAATGTTTGAGTTCATTATGTTTAAGTTGTCTAAAATATCTATTCTAGAATGGCAAGGAAAAAAAATTGAAACTTTCAATGGAAAAAAGTTTTTGTACAATATAAAATTTTAAACGAAAAAAAATGCAAATCATTAATGGACCCCCAAGGGAGGCGCGAACGACAGGTTGAGAACCTCTACCTTAGGCGAAGTGAATAGGGTGGCCCCAAATGAAAAAGGAAAAAAATTAAGACCGAAAAATACACAAAGAATTAAAAACCTTCCTGTATCTAAATCTACAAAGAAGTAAAATTACAATAGCTCAATTTCCATAGCGTTCAATTAGCATTCATCGTATGATTCTTAAACATTTCTTACAGCTTTTGTTTGTTTTAGCTCAATCCAAGCGACGATTACACGAATATGCTTTATGGACAATTCTTCATCTCCAGACCAGAGTTAACGTTTCGACATTTTAACAAAAGAAAGAAACAATGGTCTTCTCTCACAGCCTAGTTTTTGTTGTAGGCGTGATAACGCGAATGTCGTGTTATGTAGATACCTCTTGTAGATAATATAATATTCTTTGTACTCTTAGTTAAATACTTTCACTCGCGCACTAGATTTGCTAGTGCGTGAGAACACTAACATACTGAACTCTCTGATTACAACCTTTAGAATAAGTAATAGACTCACTGGTAGCAGACATGGTTTTTATTACATATAATGATGAATCATAAAAGATATTGGCAAGTCCAGCCATCAAGAAATATTCACAAAAACAGTACATTATAATCCAATGAAATACTTCAGGTATCACATATACTCCAAAATCAACCTTAATATCTATACATTACTACACTGGACAAGATATCCACAATATACCTCTCTCTACGAGAGTCCAAGATCAACTGAGGTTTCCACCTCATGGTCAGCTTCCGGACAAAAAAAATCTCGTGCTAACTGCACGGAATAGTTCAGTAACTACAAGTCACCAAATATTACAGGGGTTCTAAAACTGATGTGACATACGCCCCTTCCCCTGGAAAAGGTTTTTGAAAAAAATCTTTTACAAAAGTACATATGATAGTAATGTTCTATATATATGTCTAGTAGCTTAATCACTCATATCAAGCTGATCTAATTAATCACTTCAATACTGCTTGCTCAATTATACATAAGTATTAATGTCATGTCATTCATTTTAACTATGAATGGTTCCATATACTAATTGACAAATGCATTGTTCAGCTCTTAAAATGTTCGCTTAGAAAAATATACATTAGTATGATTACATCTACTGTACAAGTATGTTATTGAAAAAAATATCAATACAATTTTAGGCTTTAGTCTCATGAAATCTAGCTAAATAATAATATATCATCTGTTCACAATTATACTGAAATATTTTACATGAGCATGTTTAATTGCTATATGCTCAATCTGTTAACATACATTGACATCTCAATTATGAGAAGAAGAAAAAAAATTTTTAAGTTATTTTACATCCAATTATTTATATAATATAACACACCCAATGTGTATTATCTGACACACTAAGTGCATTTATTGAAGTAGTTCCCAAAAAAGTTTACATACATCTATATATATATAGTATATTTGTGTTCAGTATTCATTATATCACTCTGAGTTCTGTCACCATTATACAAGGTTACAGTGACATTGTCTATAATTGTTATTAATAGCACACATATGTGGTATTTAAGGTACAATAGGATAAAAATGATAGCATTCAAGTGTGTACCACTTGGAAAAAAATCAACAATATTTACATTTGTGAATAAATACTTTCAAATTCAAAAAAAAATTAAGGTCAACAGTTCAAGTGGCTCACTGTTATTTACAATGTGTTTGTTTACATTGCTGTGTTTACTAACCATATAAATTATTAGCAAATCTAGTCATTATGAAATTCTATGTTATTGTCAAATTGTGATAAGTAAATATATAATGCACAATTAATTAAAAAATGATAGTACAATAGCATTAATGAAAAGAAAAAAAATGTCATCATGACCCAATAAAATGATATCAGTAATTGTAACCAAAATATGTCATGACCTAGTTACATGATAACAAGAAAAAATGTCAGCTTGACCTGATTGAAAAAATGTCAAGTTGTTTCTAATTATATTGTGAAGTTAAACATTTTCATAGCTTACAGTGATATATCTTCCTCTTAATAACTTATTATTAAATGCTTTAATAATTCTATAACAATCTTCTACTGTGTAAGTGTACAAATGCAATCTTATTTGATCTATCCTGAGTTCTTATATCTACCCATTTAACATGATAGTTTGCCATCTAATGTATCTTGATAAATTTTCTACTCTAATAATGTTGGCAGCATTAGTTAAGAGGTTTGTAGTGGGACTTGTATCTTGTGCAACAGATAGTTCACAAATTTCCCCCTTTCTTTGCTGCCCATTCCATAACTTCTTCTTTACTTATATCATTGACACCATTGACATGACCAATTATTAAATCTTGGGCTGGTGTATCTAAAATAATAACATCTACTTCTCCAGTTATCCATGGGGTATCTAAGTGTACTCTGGCTGTATCACAAATATCAAATTTCTTTTGATTGGCATATATAAGTTTGATCTTTTCTGGCAGTTTTTGATTTGGTTTTACTAGCTTTGAATTTATTAATATGGCACTGCTTCCTGTATCTCTGAGGGTTTCTACTCTAATTCCATTTACATATGAGGGGTATAGGTTCAACTTTGGCTTATTGTACTGCATGTAGGCTGTTAATTCTTCTCTATTGCCATGACTATTACTATTGTTATTATTTGGACTGTGATTGCCCCTATCATTTCTATTTCTGTTTTGCTGGTTAGTATTGTAGTTAGACTGATGGTTATATGTGTCTCTCTTTGAATGTCTATTAGTATTATAATCATTGTAATAGAAGTTGTTATTTCTAAGGCTCCTTCTTTCTCTGGGGCTTGCACTCTGGTTTGATCTGTAGTTTCTATATTGGTTGTTATAGTTACTAGGATTGTTGTAATTATTTTGATTGTAGTTGCTAGGGTTGTGGTAATTAGTGTAACTTCTATATCTAAAGTTGCTAGTATTAGTTTGTCTGCATTGGCTTTTAACATGACCCTTCTTGCCACAATTAAAGCAAGTTTTTGAGTTAGAAAATTTAAATCTATCATTAGTATTACTGTTTGATGTACTAACTGTTGCGGTTAATTGATGTAGGTCTCTTTTATCCATGGTATGACCAGGATGGCTATCTCTAAAAAGGTTTAAATTAGTAATGAGATCAGTTTCTGTTTTTACTTTCTTTTCTTTAAGAAAAGTGAACACTAAATCTGTTACATTGGACAGTACATTGTCAATTAGGATCATGTCTAAAATTTGATTTGGATCTTTTATATCACATTTAGCTAGTTCTAACCACTTAAGCATATTTACCTTCATGTCAAAGATAATCCTGTTGAAGTCTCCATCCTTGTTTAGTTTAATATTTTAAAGAGTTTTCTGTAATAGTCTTCGCTTTTTCCAAAATGTTCCAAAAGTCTAGTTTTAACAGCAAGGTAGTCTTTTTTTTTGTTCAGTTGTGAGTGTGCTCATTATGTTTAGGGGTTCTCCAGATAAATTGGCTAGAAGATGTTTTGCCATATCCTCAATGTTTAAATTGTAGGTGGATAAAATGTGTTAAAGTTGTACTAGGTCATTTTCTAATGTGTCCTCCCTAATGTTAAATTTATGAAATTTAGAGATGAATGGTTTGTTACTAGTTTGCTGGGTAATAATGTTGGGATTAATGTTAGCTGCTTCCAATTTTTGCTAACTCTACTTTGTCCTGACTTTCTTATTGTTTTGCCTCTAATTCTTTTTGTTTAGTCTCTAGTTCTTTTAGCTCTTTCTGAGGAGCTCTTTCCGCAGCTCTTTCTGCCCTATCTCTAATTTGTTTCTTTTCTTCCCTTTCCTCCCTTTCTTTCTTTTCTATTCTATCTTTTTCCTCCCTTTCTTTCTTTTCTATTCTATCTTTTTCCTCCCTTTCTTTCTTTTCAGCCTTTTCTAATTCTTTTTTGATAAACTTTTTCTCCTCCCCTTCTAGTTCCATCACCTTCACAAGTTCTAGAATTTTATCTCATGATGCCATGGTTATTATTAATATATCAATTTATATCTAATGAGTAGTTAAAGAAGTAAATCAATCAAAGTATAGAGTTGCAAAAAAAAAATGAAATATGTTACAGATAATTTACACTAGAAGAATGTGTGTGAATTATCTAAAGTGTATTTTTACAAAGTAAATACAAGTTCACTGATGTTAATTAATAGTCATATGTTCAAATAGTTGTACATGTATCAAATCAATATTATTCAAAAATGCAATAGCTCAAGTATTTCTTAATGTAGCATTATTTTGAGCTTAAATATTACTCAATGTTAAGTATGTATGGCTATTGTTTATGCCAGTTATAATAGAATAAAAAATTGAAATTAATAAGAAGTAAAAAATGTATGTACAATGTATATAAAAAAACAACAACACAGAAACAATATGAATGACGACACAGTCTGCTATAAAAAGAAGAAATGGGACAGGAGAATTACAGATATGTAGATACAAGACTTTAGACCAACAACAATATTAATACAAACAGAATACTCTGACAAAATACACAAACGAGACTAAAACAGCTAATAAATAATTCCCAATATGATCTAGTACCTCCCTACCAACAAGGATGACCTCAAACGCGTTGGGTCTTATCGAAGGTAAAAGAACAGATAGGATATTCCCTAATAGATCCTATTATTATGATAAGTCATGAAATAGTCCCTATCCAGCCACCCTTGCAAACACTTAGAAAAATGTAAATGGTTACTCACTAGTGACTATCTTCAATAGTCAACATCACTTGATTGGATACTTTAAATTATGTCAATGTATAACAAATATATACAATAATTATTCAAAACTTACAGGGGCTTTCTAGTGTAGTCTGATGTAGATAAGCTCAATCCTCTTAGTGTAGATCCATAGTCCAGTGATAATCCAATCATCAAATAAATCATTGAAAAAAGGTAATATATCCAATAGTCCAGTCACAAAATAAACCAATGCAATAAAGTAATATATCCAATAATGGGCTCAATAATCCAAACAGAATTAATTACACTGGTAGCTAGTAATCCAATAAAGGCTTAGTACAAATCATATGGACAACGATGACTAGAATGAGAAATAGTATATATATATACTCCAAAGTACTTGAGGTTTTAGAAGATAATCCAATACGGCAATAGTGAATGACTGACTCAATTAGCAGTACAAGATACGAAAAGTTCTTCACAAGAGATGTTATGGAGAAGATTCAGTTAGGACGATATGGTGGTATCACGTGTCTAAGTGTACCACAATTTGTTACTGGAACAGTGAACAAATAATTAGGTGAGTCTCAAATGACGTACACCACGATGAATAGTCGACTTGAATGACGTCGGACTTGATTAGTACAGATAGGTTGCTGTGCTTCTGAGGTTGTAGCACAGACAGATTGCTGTACTCTGACATCGGCTTTTCTTCAGTAATTTTTCACCCAGATTGCGGCTCATCAGATATGACTGTATTCAGTTTCATACACACTAATTAGATGGACATTTTATGTGTATGAGGATGTTAAGGTAGTAGATCTCTAAAAGTTAAGATGCATGGGCCTGGTGTTTATCATCAATCTGCATCAGATCTTGGTTCAAAATGGCTCTTTGTAAGGTGAAGTTTCTAGTTAAGTTACCTTCAACTTGATATTGTATTATGAGTCTAGTTGGTTATATTTTAGATCTATGATAACGTATTTAGATCTAGGAATCGATTTGAGATCATGTTGGAGCCAGGTCACCTGAGTTAATTTCTTGTTGTTGAAGAAAAGTTTGTTAGACCTCTAAGTTCTGTTCAATTGCTAGGACGGATTTGTACAAATGCTCCTTCTTCCCTAGTGCTATTAGAGCATGGAATGGGTTGCCTGAGCTAGCCAGAAAAACCAGTGACTTGGCAGAATTTAAGTCATTGGTTAATATGCATGACTAAATGCATGACGCGTAGGACGTAATCATCTTCTTTTTTGAAGTAACGTCTGTATTATATAAGATAAGATAAGATTGTTTCCGCCGCCATAATGGAAGAAATAGTTCTTTGTACTTCTACACCAGTTTATATGTAGACGATCGGCGATTTACTTGTTAGCGAGTGTAGGTTCGTTCTGTCATTTAAGACTTACTGTCACAGCCTAGTTCTTGTTGTAGGCGTGATAACGCGAATGTCGTGTTATGTAGATACCTCTTGTAGATAATATAATATTCTTTGTACTCTTAGTTAAATACTTTCACTCGCGCACTAGATTTGCTAGTGCGTGAGAACACTAACATACTGAACTCTCTGATTACAACCTTTAGAATAAGTAATAGACTCACTGGTAGCAGACATGGTTTTTATTACATATAATGATGAATCATAAAAGATATTGGCAAGTCCAGCCATCAAGAAATATTCACAAAAACATAGTACATTATAATCCAATGAAATACTTCAGGTATCACATATACTCCAAAATCAACCTTAATATCTATACATTACTACACTGGACAAGATATCCACAATATACCTCTCTCTACGAGAGTCCAAGATCAACTGAGATTTCCACCTCGTGGTCAGCTTCCGACCAAACAAAATCTCGTGCTAACTGCACGGAATAGTTCAGTAACTACAAGTTACCAAATATTACAGGGGTTCTAAAACTGATGTGACACTAACATATGTAGTCTAACAAGTAGATCTAAACAATGGTCTTCTAACATATATAGCCTAACAAGTAGATTTAAACATTGGTCTTCTAACATTTGTAGTCTAACAAGTAGATCTAAACAATGGTCTTCTAACATATGTAGTCTAACAAGTAGATCTAAACAATGGTCTTCTAACATTTGTAGTCTAACAAGTAGATCTAAACAATGGTCTTCTAACATATGTAGTCTAACAAGTAGATCTAAACAATGGTCTTCTAACATCTTGTAGTCCAACAAGTAGATCTAAACAAAGGTCTTCTAACATATGTAGTCTAACAAGTAGATCTAAACAATGGTCTTCTAACATCTTGTAGTCCAACAAGTAGATCTAAATATTTGTGAATAAACCTTGCATCATATTACAGACTTGGCTGGCTGCCTGGTCGTGCGGTTTGCACGCTGGACTGTCGCTCGGATTTATCGATGGTCCCGGGTTCAAACCCTGCCCGCTCCCATCCCCCGTCGTCCTGCGGGAGGTTTGGACTAGGAAGTAAACTATCTTCAACTCTGAAGGAACATCCGAAACATGTAAAACATTTTACAAACATTTTTATAGCTAGGCTAGTAGAGATAGAGCCATGGAGTTCTGCTATGTTTGAAATTTGGTCAATGCTTCGCAATTTTTCTTAAATTTAATTTAATTAAATCAAAATTTAAAATTATATCAGACCTGTGCTAGGCCCAAACTAATCGGAGGCCCTAGACGGCTGCCTAGTTTGCCTATCTCTAAGGTCGGCCCTGTCATTGGGGCCGCACAGAGCTAGATCTATACCTAATTGTGACATAAACATTTTGTAACATTTTACTATGACTTCTGTTTGTCGAGGATCTTATCCACTCTCTTGTATACTCCATCTTCCTTCATCAGTAGTTAGTTTATGTTCTATGAACTTTAACCTCTTTGATGAGATTTTTAGCAGTCTTCTGTGGTCTTATTATTTAGATCCTTTTTTTAATCAGAGTTTTTATTGCTCTCGAATTCATCTTGAGATATATGCAGATACTACTTTTAATCCTTCGAAATGGTCACCTTTTACATTTTATTTTATTTAAAGAAATCATGTGCTATGTAAATACATTAAAACCCTTTTTGGAACTAGCTAAAAAGCTATTTTAGTTATCTAAATTTGTTCGTTCAAGATAACATAGTTGTTCCAGATGTGTAGTCAAAAAATAGGACAATCAAATGACCTATGAACTATTTTTGGGATAAAATGTTTCTTGTCGTGAGAGACCTTCAGAGAAGATTGGCAGCTTTAGATTTAAAGGATCATTGGATACGTAATGAAGTTTGGTGTTTCCACCCTTCTGTTAATGGAACAACCAGCTGGGGGATCATCGCTCTACGTAGAACTTTCCGAGGATTTGGAATAGCAGTTGCTGCATTGGCTGTCACAATAGCCTTTGACAAATTAACAAATAAAGGCAAAGCAGATTACCATGGTCACCATTAAAGAATCTTCAGACTTCAATGAACTATTTAACTATGTCAAATGACTTGCTGATGTGCAGAACAGTGATGACAGGGAAACAAAAAAACATTCAATCTTTGGTAATAGTAGTGAGTGGCCTCTGCTAAGATGATTTGTGTTTCTAGCATGTAGGCGACTAGAATATACTCCTAGAAATGTAAAGTATTTATCATTGGATTACTTTCTAAATTTGTTTAAGATTAAAAATGGTGTTTTTTAATTAATTAAAAAAAGGACAATCCAATGACTTATGAACTATTTCTGGGAAAGAATGTGTGTCGTGAGAGACCTTGAAATTTGTTTTTGACAATGTAAAATCTTTTGAACTACTGGATAAAAAGACATTAAAAAAATAATCAGTTTGTGCTATTATGTATATAGAAAATGTACGATGAATAACCTGTACAATGCAACTTATAACGATAAAATGCTATTACAACCTTGGAAAAAAGAGAAAGGGAGAAGAAGAAGAGAAAGAGAGAAAAAGAGAGAGAGAGAGAAAGAGAGAGAGAGAAAGACAGGAAAAGAGAGAAAGAGAAAGAGAGCGAGAGAAAGACAGAAAAAGAGATAGAGAAAGCGAAAGAGAGAGAGAGAGAGAAAAAGAGAGAGAGAAAGCCAAAGAGAGAGAGAGAAAAAGAGAGATAGAAAGAAAGAGAGAGAGAAAGAGAGAGAGAGAAAGAGAGATAGAGAGAAAGAGAGAAAGAGAGAGAGAGAAAGAGAGAGAGAGAAAAAGAGAGAGAGAGAAAGAGAGAGAGAGAGAAAGAGAGAGAGAGAGAGAAAGAGAGAGAGAGAAAGAGAGAGAGAGAAAAAGAGAGAGAGAGAAAGAGAGAGAGAGAGAAAGAGAGAGAGAGAGAGAAAGAGAGAGAGAGAAAGAGAGAGAGAGAAAAAGATGAGAGAGAGAGAAAGAGAGAGAGAGAAAGAGAGATAGAGAGAAAAGAGAGAGAGAGAAAGAGAGAGAGAGAAAAAGAGAGAGAGAGAAAGAGAGAGAGAGAAAAAGAGAGAGAGAGAGAAAAAGAGAGAGAGAGAGAAAAAGAGAAAGAGAGAAAAAGAGAGAGAGAGAGAGAGAAAAAGAGAGAGAGAGAAAGAGAGAGAGAGAAAGAGAGAGAGAAAGATTTTTTCCGATCTGTTTCTTTTTTCTCTTCTTGCTCTCTTAACTTTTCTCTGCACTTTTTCTTTTTTTTTTCTCTTCCTCTTCTCTCTCTTTTTCTGTTCAATTCATATTTGTTTTCTCTACTATTATCTTTTCTCTTTTCTTTTATCTCTGTTCTTCTCGTCACTATTCTCTTCTCCTTTTGTTTTTTATTTTCTCTCTCTTTCTTTCTTCCTTGCTTTTTCTTTTTTCGTCCAAGTGCCTATATCGTGCTATCTTTTAACATTAAGATAATCTTAAAGAACCTTAAATGATTGGTTGTAAATTGGGTGGACACATTTTTTCATAACACTCCTCTGTAGTACTTTTTAATAAGGAGCTTGGATTAAGATGGGCATATATTTACATATTCATGTTCAAGAGCTTTGACTTCCATATAATGTAATTGATAATGACGTCAGTTTTCCAATGCAAGGCAAGTTTGAGTAGCAGAAATAGAAGACAAAAACTTCGAACAAAAGTTACTTTAAGTTAGTACCACCGGCTTCTTTTCAATTTTAAATTAAAATTCTCTCTCTCTCTCTCCCCCAGAAAGAGAGTTGAAGAATACAGATCATTGTTAAACTTTGATTCGGTACATCTCTCTCTCTCTCTCTCTCTTTCTCTCATTATCATTGTCTTAGTTTTTATTTTTTTCATTTTTCTCTTTTCTTTATCGCCCCCCTGTCTCTCTCTTCTTCTCCCATCTCTTTCTGCTTATTAGTAATCGGAATCTTTCTATTATTGTCACATTGTCTTATAGTAAATAGAATTTCGCCCCCCCCCCCCCCCCCCCCAATTTTCTGAATAGTGGCAATGTCTTCCATTTCGAAGAGTTAAGGATGAGTGCATTGTATCACATGACTACGAAAACCCAGTTGCGACTTACATATTTTTCCGCAACTAATGCAGACAATGCCGTTGTCCGCTCGGGGTGTGTTTAAGGTTTCTTAACTTTTTCTGTGCCTGTCTTCTACAAGGGCATTCCTCTGGGCCTCAAAAGTGTGTCCCGCGGCCTTATTGAAAGCTCTTCAACTGTCTCTTTCAGAGTTCATCTGCTGCTAGCTCTGTGCCAGTGAAGGCGAAATGAATACATCTAATAACTAATATATTATTCAATACTGAACATGGGAGTAGCCGGGGAGGGGGGGGGGGCGTTGGGATTCAAACCCCCGAGGGGGGTTGGAGTTTAGTGAACGATCTTTTTCTTTTATCTTGTTTATTTTAGGTGAAATTTTAATACTAAACCATCACTTGCCCTAGCACAGCCAAGGGGGTTTTGAGTTTAAACCCCCCTACCAGGGGTTATAAGTTTGAAAATCCCCTACCAGGGAGTTTTGAGTTTGAAACCCCAAACCAAGGGGTTTTGAGTTTGAAACCCCATACCAGTAAGTTTTGAGTTTAAAACCTACTACCAGGGGTTTTGAGTTTTAAACCCACAACTAGGGGGTTCTAAGTTTGAAAACCCCTTCCAGGGGGTTTTGAGTTTGAAACCGATACCAGTAGGTTTTGAGTTTAAAACCTACTACCAGGGGTTTTGAGTTTAAAAACCCCTACCAGAGGGTTTTAAGTTTAAAACTTCCTATCAGGGGTTTTGAGTTTAAAAGCCCCTACCAGAGAGGGTTTGCATTTAAATACGCCTCTTCTATAAAATAAAAGAAAATGCAAACGATAATCCCCAAATTCCAAGAGCACATCTAAGGAAGATTTTGTATTTAAACTCCTCTCCAAAATTTACGATAAACCCCCTCTTCAATATAAAAAAAACCAAATTACACACTCAAAATTGTATGAACGTAGCCAAAGGGGTTTTGAGTTTAAACCCCTCTTCAGCTGGGTTTGAATCTAAAAATACCTCTTCAATATAAAAAAAAGCAAATTTCGCAATCAAAGTGCTATGAGCATAACCAAGCCTATTGGATGTTTTGAGTTTAAATTTCCCTTCAGAGGGGTTTGATGTAAAAAAAACAACCTCTTCAATATAAAAAAAAAAAAGCAAATTACACACTAAAATTCGTTGAGCGTAGCCAAGCCAAGGGGGTTTTGAGTATCAACCCCTCTACTCCAGATGGCTTTTTTAAAAGTTTAAAAACCCTCAAGATAGTTTTGAGTTTAAAATCCCCCTACATAGCGTTTTAAGTTTGAAAGCCTCACTCTTCAATATTATTTCTAAAGTAAACTACAGTCACGAAATTCTATGACCGTAGCTAAATGTGGTTTTGAATAAAAAGGAAACACAACAATTCCAGATATATTTTAGTTTAAAACCCTCAACAGATGATTTTGACGAAAAAAACCAAATGTGTCTCAACAAAGATGGCTAAGACAGATTTTAGGAGTCAGTTATTGAGATCGGGTCTAAATCAAGGAAATCTTTTGCCGAAGTGGTAGTCGACCCCTTAGTAAGGTTGTGACAGAGCGTCGCATGAGGTTTGCGGGACATGTTCTCCAACAAAATGAATTACGCATAATAAGAAATGGGATGACATCCTAGTACAACTTGGCGCCACACTTTCATGGAGGTCATCAGAGCAGGTGGGAAGAGGCTTCAGACATTGCCAGTGACAGATTTTGTGGAAACAGCTTGCCAGTAAGAAAAGCACATTAGGTTTTTGAAATAAAAATTTTTAATAGCAGCACTGTAGGTACCTCAGAATATGCATTTAGTTGGCTTTCAATACCAGAAATAGTGCTTGGCGACGGGGCTCTGCAATACTAGCAATGGTAGGAAGTCTTTAATTTTTTCACTAACTCCAGGAAGAACCTATTCTAGGGCACAATAAATGTCTACCGAAAGAATGAAAGGTCAGAATGTAATAGAGATTAATTTTGTACACACGCACATCCCTACATACAAACATACAAACAAAATATATATATACCTGTATATTTTTTCGGGGGGGGGGGGCGGGGGGAGGGAGAAAAAAAACCCCTCCAGATCCCCCCCCCCCGAAAAAAATCCTGGCTACGCCCATGATACTGAATATTGTCCCTTTGTCGAGTCTAAAAATAGATTTACAGTTCTGATACTCATCGTCTCTTCGCTTCTTGACGAGTCTCCGCCATTTTGTTTTTTACACACGTACAAGCGCACTAACACACTCTCACACACGTACAAGAGCACTAACACACTCTCACACACGTACAAGCGCACTAACACACTCTCACACACGTACAAGCGCACTAACACACTCTCACACACGTACAAGCGCACTAACACACTCTCACACACGTACAAGCACACTAACACACTCTCACACACGTACAAGCGCACTAACACACTCTCACACACGTACAAGCGCACTAACACACTCTCACACACGTACAAGCGCACTAACACACTCTCACACACGTACAAGCGCACTAACACACTCTCACACACGTACAAGCGCACTAACACACTCTCACACACGTACAAGCGCACTAACACACTCTCACACACGTACAAGCGCACTAACACACTCTCACACACGTACAAGCGCACTAACACACTCTCACACACGTACAAGCGCACTAACACACTCTCACACACGCACAAGCGCACTAACACACTCTCACACACGCACAAGAACCTACCATTACTTATCATGTCGCTATCCATCAACCATAAGACCATCATAACAGGATAATAAAAAAGGCGATTCAATTGTATAGGTCAGTGACAATTAATTCTAATACAAAAGCAACACGGGTGATGTCTCTTTATTGACCCTCGCGTGACCTCGGATGATGATTTCTGAATGTCTCGTCTGACTTAATTATGCGGTGAAACATAATAGCTGACATGACGTCAGTTCATAAATATAAACGGAACGCCACCTGTTTTTGTCTGTGTGACCTTTAACCTTAATGAAATAAAAATCCAGCCTCTAAGTTGGCATCAAGTTCTGCAAAGGACTCCTTAGAACTTGTTAGTTTTGTCGCTTTTTAAAGATGTATTAACACTTGAACCTTAAATATTATGGTCTACAAACTGGCTCTGGAACCTAGGTTGTTGTTGCCTTACCTCTTTTTTTCTTCTGGGGGGGGGTCATATTAGTTTCCAGCACATTGTTATGGTGTGTGTGTGTGTGTGTGTGTTTCTATGGTGAGAGTGGGAAGAGGTGAGCGATTGATTGTGAATAATGCAAGAAAGGTGTCATTGTCGTCTTTGGTTTTAGTTAGGACAGACGACTCCAGAACGTGAGACTGAACGGTTGTGTTATTGCAGTGAGTTAGATTTTCTTAAACAGTATTATTTTTAAAAAATTCTTAACTTAGGCATCTTTAGCAACCATTATTTATTTGTAGCCACCAGTTTAGTACAGAATTAGGTCTACTTAGGAAACTGTGCTTAAAGAAAAGCCTCTGGTAAGTCACGTTGCACTTTAGAAAGCTGTCATTTCTGTACTAGACTGGGAAGTAGAGAGGAGTAGATGAGGATGAGGAGTAGATGAGGAGTAGATGAGGATGAGGAATAGATGAGGATGAGGAGTAGATGAGGAGTAGATGAGGATGAGGAATAGATGAGGATGAGGAGTAGATGAGGATGAGGAATAGATGAGGATGAGGAGTAGATGAGGAGTAGATGAGGATGAGGAATAGATGAGGATGAGGAGTAGATGAGGATGAGGAGTAGATGAGGATGAGGAGTAGATGAGGATGAGGAGTAGATGAGGAGTAGATGAGGATGAGGAATAGATGAGGATGAGGAGTAGATGAGGATGAGGAGTAGATGAGGATGAGAAGTAGATGAGGATGAGGAGTAGATGGGGATGAGGAATAGATGAGGATGAGGAGTAGATGAGGATGAGGAGTAGATGAGGATGAGAAGTAGATGAGGATAAGAAGTAAATGAGGATGAGGAGTAGATGAGGATGAGGACTAGATGAGGAGTAGATGAGGATGAGGAATAGATGAGGATGAGGAGTAGATGAGGAGTAGATGAGGATGAGGAATAGATGAGGATGAGGAGTAGATGAGGATGAGGAATAGATGAGGATGAGGAGTAGATGAGGAGTAGATGAGGATGAGGAATAGATGAGGATGAGGAGTAGATGAGGATGAGGAGTAGATGAGGATGAGAAGTAGATGAGGATGAGGAGTAGATGAGGAGTAGATGAGGATGAGGAATAGATGAGGATGAGGAGTAGATGAGGATGAGGAGTAGATGAGGATGAGAAGTAGATGAGGATGAGGAGTAGATGAGGAGTAGATGAGGATGAGGAATAGATGAGGATGAGGAGTAGATGAGGATGAGGAGTAGATGAGGATGAGAAGTAGATGAGGATGAGGAGTAGATGAGGAGTAGATGAGGATGAGGAATAGATGAGGATGAGGAGTAGATGAGGATGAGGAGTAGATGAGGATGAGAAGTAGATGAGGATGAGGAGTAGATGAGGATGAGAAGTAGATGAGGATGAGGAGTAGATGAGGAGTAGATGAGGATGAGGAATAGATGAGGATGAGGAGTAGATGAGGATGAGGAGTAGATGAGGATGAGGAGTAGATGAGGATGAGGAGTAGATGAGGATGAGAAGTAGATGAGGATGAGGAGTAGATGAGGATGAGGAGTAGATGAGGAGTAGATGAGGATGAGGAATAGATGAGGATGAGGAGTAGATGAGGATGAGAAGTAGATGAGGAGTAGATGAGGATGAGGAATAGATGAGGATGAGGAGTAGATGAGGATGAGAAGTAGATGAGGATGAGGAGTAGATGAGGAGTAGATGAGGATGAGGAATAGATGAGGATGAGGAGTAGATGAGGATGAGAAGTAGATGAGGATGAGGAGTAGATGAGGATGAGAAGTAGATGAGGATGAGGAGTAGATGAGGAGTAGATGAGGATGAGGAATAGATGAGGATGAGGAGTAGATGAGGATGAGGAATAGTTGAGGATGAGGAGTAGATGAGGATGAGGAGTAGATGAGGATGAGAAGTAGATGAGGATGAGGAGTAGATGAGGATGAGAAGTAGATGAGGATGAGGAGTAGATGAGGATGAGGAGTAGATGAGGATGAGAAGTAGATGAGGATGAGGAGTAGATGAGGATGAGAAGTAGATGAGGATGAGAAGTAGATGAGGATGAGAAGTAGATGAGGATGAGGAGTAGATGAGGATGAGAAGTAGATGAGGATGAGAAGTAGATGAGGATGAGAAGTAGATGAGGATGAGAAGTAGATGAGAAGTAGATGAGGATGAGAAGTAGATGAGGATGAGAAGTAGATGAGAAGTAGATGAGGATGAGAAGTAGATGAGGATGAGAAGTAGATGAGAAGTAGATGAGGATGAGAAGTAGATGAGGATGAGAAGTAGATGAGAAGTAGATGAGGATGAGAAGTAGATGAGGATGAGAAGTAGATGAGAAGTAGATGAGGATGAGAAGTAGATGAGAAGTAGATGAGGATGAGAAGTAGATGAGGATGAGAAGTAGATGAGAAGTAGATGAGGATGAGAAGTAGATGAGGATGAGAAGTAGATGAGAAGTAGATGAGGATGAGAAGTAGATGAGGATGAGAAGTAGATGAGAAGTAGATGAGGATGAGAAGTAGATGAGGATGAGAAGTAGATGAGAAGTAGATGAGGATGAGAAGTAGATGAGGATGAGAAGTAGATGAGAAGTAGATGAGGATGAGAAGTAGATGAGGATGAGAAGTAGATGAGGATGAGAAGTAGATGAGGATGAGAAGTAGATGAGGATGAGAAGTAGAGGATGAGAAGTAGATGAGAAGTAGATGAGGATGAGAAGTAGATGAGGATGAGAAGTAGATGAGGATGAGAAGTAGATGAGGATGAGAAGTAGATGAGGATGAGAAGTAGATGAGGATGAGAAGTAGATGAGGATGAGAAGTAGATGAGAAGTAGATGAGGATGAGAAGTAGATGAGGATGAGAAGTAGATGAGGATGAGGAGTAGATGAGGATGAGAAGTAGATGAGGATGAGAAGTAGATGAGAAGTAGATGAGGATGAGAAGTAGATGAGGATGAGAAGTAGATGAGGATGAGAAGTAGATGAGGATGAGAAGTAGATGAGGATGAGAAGTAGATGAGGATGAGGAGTAGATGAGGATGAGAAGTAGATGAGGATGAGAAGTAGATGAGAAGTAGATGAGGATGAGGAGTAGATTGAGAATACTTAAACCTTGATCAAATGTTTAAATTTAAATGTCTTTTCAAAAAATATGTTTCTTAAGGGGCAAGAGAAATGTAGGCGTTGTACTGTGGCTAATAACTTACTTCATTTGAATGTTAACAAGGGACCTAATTTATGTTTTACTTTTGTAGCCTAACGAAAATATTCATAACAGCGTAAGTTCTTTACATAAATTTGTTTCTAAAAGATTAATTGAGAATATGATAAAAGTAATCATAAACTCATGGAGGTCGTTAAGAACACTTTACATTTTTAACAAACAAAATTCATGTAAATAGTCTATATCACTGACGTACCCTATTTTAACAACTTCTTTTTTATAAATACTCAGAAAAAGAAATCTTTATAACAATCAAATGATGTGAATACAACGTAACATTGCACTATTCAATAGTATTATGTGGTCTGGATGTGGATGCGTTAACCTGTTTGTCTTGTTTGTTATTGTAGGTGAATGTATAATCTGAATAAACCACATTTAAAAAAAAAATAGACAACATGTGTTGTTGGCAATGTAATCTCTTCAGGAATTCAATCGCTTCAACAAAAACATTTATACTTATTGGAACCTTTGGGCTTCCATAGAATATTGTATACACAAGCCTCCCCCGCAGTTTTAGAATGACAACACACCATCCATAAAAACGTCTGTGTGTGTTTGCGTCCCAGAACTGTTGGACTTTACTTGTAAATAAAGACATTGACCTTCAAAACTTCGGAGATCAGGCATTTCGTGTGAGATGTAAGCCCATGTGCATTGTATGGCTTAAAATGTTAGCGGACTTTCATGCGACTAGGGCAGAAAAAGGACAAGCAAATGAAGGCAAGAACTATGAACAATTTCTGAACAAAGCTTTTACATTTGTCAAAAACATTAACTTTTCTTGGGAACTTCGAGCTTCCATTGAAACTAAAGACAGTTCTTTCGAAAGAATCCCAATATCAAGGACTTCGATTGTGTCTACAATAAAAGACAATAGTCAACCTAATGATCGTCAAGTTTGCATAAATTTCTGAACATATTACAATGAATAGTGTAAATGATCATGAACTATATACAATTTCTCAATAACAAAAAAAAAATTACAACATGTGTTGTTGGCAATGTAATCTCTTCAGTACTAAATAAAGTCTGAGATTTTTAAAAACAAAAAAGAAATTTCTATGGACAACCCAGTGAACGTCAAGTATTGACAGTTATGAACAATTTTAACGTGAACTGTTGTGTAAACCGTAAACTTATATTAGTGTCTTATGTGTTGTTGGCAAGGTAATCTCTTCAGTACGGAAAAAAATGACAACATGCTTCACAGGAAATGTGATTCGATATGTAATTAAAATAGTTCCTAGATGTGGTTTATATATCGCTATCTATAGTATCTACCAAAAGGTAAAAATCAGTGGCGTAGCTAGAGAATATGATGCCTGGTGCGGTACCTCATCTTGATGCCTCCCCCCTAAAAAAAAAACAACTACAACTAACTAATTAATAACATTGCAAAACCTTACTTTTTTGTTTTTCAAAATAATATGTATTCATTAATCAAATATTGTTAATTCTTTCATGACCTTTCATGACCGCAGCATTATTATAGCCTTGACCCCTGCAGTCCATTATGTCTAAGCCATCCAAACGCAATTTCTCTAGAATCATCTCAGCGATTCCAGCAGCATGCGTGTCCTTTGTGTCGATGAAGTCAACAAAAGACTCACGAGCCTGCACCCCGTCATTCTCCATGACAACATACCGTAAAATTTGGGAAATTTGATCCAGCTTTGAGATGTCAGGTGTACTGTCAAAAATAATAGAGAAATATTTGGCTTGTTGATTTGTATTTTAGCGTGATCCCCCAATATTGTAATAAATTCATTTTGTATTTGTGGAGACATGTATGTATTTGGTCAGGAACAAAGCTTAGTTCGATGCACATGCTCCCTCAAGAATGGATCGTACTTTGATAGTAATTTTACTAACTCTCCAGGTTTTCGTCTCTTGTTTAATCAAATCTTGGGCATTGTTGTCAATATTGTTCCCTACGCTCAGGCGAACTTCAAGTTCCCTCCAAGCAAGCGATGACTGAATGTGAGCTCTGCTGGTCTCATGTTTTTCTATTTTCGGGGATAACCTCCACCACTCATTGAATCCATCTTTGGATTTAAATGAAGATTTGGTACTTGATCTTGTTGAGAAGAGTGTGCAGGGGAAGCAAAATAAGGATTCTTTTTTTTGGGCGAATAACACATCCACTTTCTAAGAACTTTCTAGCCGTTTGACATTTGCTGGAAAAACCAAGCCTTTGAAAACTTTCTAGCCTTTTCTTTTGCTGATTCTTGATGTCTATACGCCTCTCTGAATTGACTGTCCATAAACTGAACTGTTTCAGATCCTTGAGTGACAAGGTGTATGCGAATATTATCTATGATGACATCAGGCCAATCTCCAATGTCATTCAGTCTAGAGTTTATTATCCTGCTTTCTGTATTGTTTACACTGTCTGATGGTTCAGCTTCTTCAGTATGAATTTTTGAGGACATGCCTGTGTGCTGTCCTTTAGTCACTAGAAACTGCGGTATTGAAGTATTTTCTTCTTTCACGATGTCGGCCTTATCATTTTTTTCTGGATTCAATGAAAACCATCTCATCTTGCTTTGTTGCTTTTAATTGTTCAGTTAATTCATACCCATTAACAGCTCGCCTACAGTCGGTGGACTCTGGCAATGATGTGACTTGAAATTGTCTCGATGCTTCTTTAGACTGCAGTCAAAGAAACTGCTTTATGCGGATGACATTGTCCTCTGGTCAACCGGCAAGAAAGCCGACCAAATACAGGCGGCATTACAAGCAGACCTCCAAACCATCTCCTCGTATTGCGACAAATGACAGATTCAGATAAACGTTGCCAAAACGACCTGGTCCCTGTTCAGCCTAGGGATCGACATTCTTAAGGCTCTATTAGAGCTTCAACTCGGTGCGACTCCAACGTGAAAACACGCCAAATATCTAGGGGTAACCCTGGATAGAAAGTTGTCAATGCTCCAGCAGGTCCTGGAAGTTGAAAGAAAAGCCTCGGAGAAGTTAGCGTTACTAAGAAAGCTGGCCAGCACAAAGTGGAGTGCCAAAGTTGACATGCTACGCACATTGTACTTAGGAGCAGTCAGATCACAAATTGAGTACAGCTATACAGTTCAATTATATGTTAGTAAAACTGCCCTCGAATCACTCGAATGAGTACAATCACAGGCACTAAGGTTCATTTGTGGCACCTTTCGGACAAGCCCAACAAACGCTGCTGAAATCTTAAAAAACGTGGCACCTTTACATTTAAGGAAGGAGAGGGCGATACTTACAGCCTATGAGCGCTATAAAATGGGCGACTCTAGGCTACCCACCTCAATATTAGTGCGACAGTGGGGAGAGAGGAAACGCATAAAATGCGATCGTTCCTCCCCATTGCGGCCAATTTGTCAAAATCAGCTGGGCTCTCCACTGACAGAATCCCAATTAGAAGAATTAGTACTTGCTCTCCGTGGAGGAGAAGTCGGCCCCACAAATAAGCATGTTCTTATAGGGCAAGAGGGAGCCACCAAGAGGCGATTAACACCTGCCATACTCCAAAACTTGGCATCAGCTACACTAAATTCCTACCCATCAGATGTCATTTTCTGTTATACCGATGGGTCGGTAATAAGGGACCTCGATAGATCTGGGTATGGGGCCCTTATAGTCTACCCAGACCGGACAGAACCAGAGATGCCGATTTCTCCGTCTGAGCTTAAAAGGGTTTTGAGGCGCCAGCCAGACTAGTTAGTCTTGAGCACTGCTCATCATTTTGTTTACGTTACAGTATTACAATTAATTAGTTAGTTAAAAAAAACCTCGTAGAAAACAAAGGTTAGCTTATTTAAAAATATTGACATTACAAAAGAATTATTTCAAAAATTAAACTATAAAGAATCATAAAGAATCATAAAGAAATGAATAAACTAAGACAATTGTTTAGAGCTAGAGTTTAGAAATATATTTGTAAACTCAATATCTAGATTAAACCAATGGACTAAACAATGAAGTAAAAAAAAGGTTGACCTATCTTCTTATTCTTCTTTATATTACAGAGCATTGATCAGTGTAGTAACAACATGCACCGTGTGTCTGAAATAAATGTAGTAAATTAGATTCAAACTGTTCTATAGCTTACATTGTATGGAAGAAATATTCAAGAAGATGAAACAAAATAGCGACATGACTAGTTTGTAAATCGTTAGTTCATGTTTAAAATACAGTCGTTTATGTTTGTTCGTGTCCATACAATTAGTTTTTTTTACTGAAACGCTCAGGGAAATAGGAAATTAGTACACACTGGGGGAATTTTGGTGCCCCGCTCCACTTGGTGCCACCCGCACATTGGTAGCTACGCCACTGGTAAAAATGGATTAATTCATTACAAATTGTTGTTAGGTTATATAGTGTAAGTGTTTATGTGAGTGTGTGTAAGTGTTTATGTACACCTGTTACAAGAGGAGGGGTGTGATGGGAAATGAAATTAAACTTTTGCCATCTAAGCTTCGTGTTGGAGGAACTTAGGGGAACTATTCGTGGGCCGTTCCTTTAAAGGGAGGTCAACACATGCACTTACGCTTACAAATTTATTCCTACCTTGTGGTTACATACCTTTTGATCACATGACCGGAGAGCTCGTGTGTCAACATGAGTATAGTGTACTATAGTCTGTCTGGAACACGATAATCCCGTAAAAACGCAATACGGAGAATGTAACAATTTGTATATCCTAGTGACCACATAGTATTTACACTATAGAGTATAGAGACAAGTCAAAATGACTGCCCATGAAATCTGCAATAGCCTGTAAATCTAGTTTAGAAATGAAAAATATAATTATTATACAGCATCTGTACCTAAAGTCTGAGGAAATAAAACTAAAAAGATTTCAACTGAAAAAAAAATAGAAAGTGTATACAATACAGAGATCCTCGCCCGAACGGGCCTTCTCGGCATCTTTACAGTTCTCAGGCAACGCCGCTTGCGCTGGTTCGGAAATGTTCCCGGATGGAGGACAATTGCATCCCCAAAATCATTCTCTACGGCAGTGGTTCCAAAATTTTTTTGTCCCGTAGACCCCTAGCCATGTTTTTTAGTTTTCGGTAGACCCCTGAATTTTTTTGAAAATTCATTAACTTCAAATGTGTTTTTCTTGCAGATTCTATGCCATATATATATACATTGATGATATTCAAATTAAAATGAAGCAAAAGAAATAAATATGCATGACATGAAGTGACTAATCAAAAAAACCTATTGGTGGAAAAGCCTGATACTAAAATGTCCAGATTGAGCTTCAATTTAGGTTTAACGTTATATCTTCTCGACTAGATAATGTTTGACTAAGTTAAATTTGGAAAATAAGAAAATTCATCCTGTCTAATGCATGCTACATTCATTTAATCCTCACAACAAAACTCTGAGATTAAGACTTCGTTTTGACTAAATTTATAGCTGCAAATTAGCCACATTAAATTTATGAAACAAGTCTGTTAAATAGACTATGTCCGATTCCCGCTTTTTTTTTTGGTTTTAAAACCTAAAATTTCAGAATATTGTCACACTGTTTAAGTCACACATAAGCCTTTCGACAACTATCAAACTTCAATGTGACGGAGCCATAGATCAAAAAGTTCTTTATGGATTTCTTGATTCAAAGCAAAACGAAAACTATAATAGTAATAAGACAACCCTTGACACGCATGCCTTACAGCTTAGACCAGTGTTTCTCAAACTTTTTCTTTAACCTAACACTTTGCACATTACGAGTATTTAGCGGAACACTTTGTTATTTTTAAAGAGATTAATTCACGTGGTTACCTATACGTTAAATATTCCAGTAGTTCGTGGAACGCTTATTCAGGCCTCGCGAAGCACTAGAATCCGCGGAACATGGTTTGGGGATCACTGGCTTAGACTTTTCTTTCCAACGTATTGTTGGATTCGGTAGACTAAGGAAGTTGGTCATAGTCGGAGACTGGAGTTTAAGAGAGTAGTCAAAGTTGCGTACAGGAGATTGAGAGAGTCGAGACTTGTTAGAGTAGAGAGAGCCAGTCGAGACTTGTTAGAGTAGAGAGAGTCAGTCGAGACTTGCTAGAGACGGTCAGTCGAAACTTGTTAAAGACAGTCAGTCAAGACTTATTTGAGTACATAAGTTTTTCCGAAGGTATATAGTCTATGTTGGACGATGTACTTAGCTATTGTTTTTGTTTGAATTGAGTTCAGAAACTCATCTCTGTTGATCTTGTCTTATTTAAGGAATTGGTAGTAACTAAAGTTCCCCTTTTAGAATTTGTTACCTATTTGGTATATCATTGGCAGATGATGTAAAGGTCATCTGTTTCTGTGGCCTACGGTTAATGAGGGTGTCACGTGACCAGCACAACGACCAACCGCCTTTACTTTTCCCCATCTATTGTCAAGTATCCATTAGAGCTGGGTGGACTCAGGGGCACACAAAGATCCCTAGATTAAAAATTCCAGTCTTCATCAGGATTCGAACCCGAAACCCCTAGTTCGGAAACCAAGCGCTTTACCACTCAGCCACCGCGCTTCCTATTTAGTTAATTAGTTGTAAAAAAAAATGTCCTACAAAGTGATTCGAAAGAGTAATAGTAAGAGAGTTACAAAGGCCAGAAACATTTCTAAGAGTCCATTAGTTCAATGCAACTTTGATCTGTTTGTTGATTCAGACGGAAGTAGATTCTAATTGAGAATTAAAATAACCTTATCATAAAATGATTAAATAAAGAAATCAAACCAAAGTACTAACTTTCATCTTTATAATACATACAATTTATCACCATTTTGTATTCCACAGTAAAAAAAAAAATGTTAATGAGGTTCGATTTGTCTTCTCTTTCAGTGTCTCGACTGGGTCTTTATTCACTTCAGACGTAGCATGCCTTCGTCGTTTATCATCGCGATGTTATCTGTACCACGCTATAAAAACGCCACGGTAGGAAAAGGCTGGACCTAGGTTGCCGGTCTTTGGAATGGATGAGAGTAGCTTCCCTTGTTATCCGGAAGTAGTTGAGCTCAAGCGTGAGAATGAACCTGAAATAGTTCACACTGCGTGAAAGTGTTTACAGCATTTGTAACGAAAATAGTTTTACTCCATTCTGTGAAGGTTGCTGCGCGCTTGTGTTTTGAGGATTTCTTGGATTTTATTTTGCAACATACTATTAATTAGCTTTCTGGTGCAGCCTAAGCGTATTAAAAATATGTAGCAGTTGATACTTGGTTGTTGGGTTGAAATTTTCGAACAGCTAGAGTTAAAATTTGTTTGTAAACAAAAAATATAAACGAAACTGGGAAGAGTGGTCGAGAGGCTAAGTGCGCTCGAACTTGGCTTGGCTACATATGAAGGGGCCTCGAGGTTCGACACCCTACTCGGGCAGAGTTAAATCTCCTAGATACCCCCTCCCATCTTTCAAAGTCAACGAAGATAAAAACAAAACACAATATACAGGAATTTTACAAAGAGAATTAGGTAAATTACAGAAATGGAAATCAAATTGGAGCATGTCTTTCCACCCAGAAAAATGTCAGTTATTTATAGTAACTATATGCATGATACGTAGGACGTAACCATATTCTTTTTTTGAAGTAACGAAGTAACTAAAACAGATACATTCCACTTATTCATGGTAAACCAGTAACACAGACAAAAAATGCAAAATACCTAGGTGGTTATAATAAATGAAAAACTGTCACGGAATTCCCATATTGATGAAACTATCAAAAATCAAATAAAACATTAGGTTTGTAATAAAAACAATTTCTATAAATCAAATAAGAACATAAAACTAAAATATTGTTTAACCTTAGTTGGGCCAATAATAAAATATGGATCCTCTGTTTGGGACCCCTCAACTCAAGAAAACATTAAGAAACTGGAACAGACACAAATAGAGCAGTGAGATTCATTAAAAAAGGAATATTCACATTTGACTAGAGTAACATCTTTAGTAAAATCTCTAAATTTAGAAACTCTTCAGGATAGAAGACTTATAAGTAAAAAAAGCGATCATACATACAAACACTGAGCCATAATCTTCAAATAAAAAAACTAATTATATGCTCAGAGAGACACAACGATAAAGGCACATTCTTTGCTCTATATGCTCCTTCTTCCCTAGTGCTATTAGAGCATGGAATGGGTTGCCTGAGTCAGCCAGGAAAACCAGTGACTAGTCAGAATTTAAGCCATTTATTAACATGCATGACTAAATTGCCCTAGGAATACGCGCAGGGCGTAATCATCTTCTTCTTCAAAGTAACGTCTGTATTTCATAAGATAAGAAGAAACATAAAGAAATATTATCAGAAACGCTTAAAACAAAATACAACTCTTTTCCACAAGTAAACGTCTATCTGGCACTCACCACTGCCGTCTCCGTCCATTACAAGATTAGCTCCCTCATTTATAACTTCAGCTACGACGGACTTCTTCGTAGTTACATTTATTGAACTAATATAAACAAATTATTCTTGAATTCTTCTGTATAATAAACTAAACAAAAAATCTTTAAATGTGGCTTTAGTGGTTAATGGGACGTTTCTTGTACTTCAAGTCTTTTGCACTGTCGTATATGTCGGTAGCTTGTTTATAACAATGTTTATACATGTTTGGGATGTTTCTTCAAAACTAAACATTTTAAACACCTAGACCAAACCTCCATAAGGATGGCAGGGGATGGCGTCTAAGAGGGTTAGAACCAGAGACCATCAAGATAATATTCCTGAGCGTATACCATACAATCAGGAAATGTGTCTTTAACAAGTGTTCAAATCACCTGAGGATCGAAAGCCTATTTTTTTGCGAGAGTCGTGTGAATGATTGAAGTGTATGCTGAATGTGTTGTTGTTTGTTTTTTTCTTTTTAACATATAATAACAATAGAAATGTCTGTCATACTTTACAAATTTCATACAATTAGGTAAAAAATGAGTGCATGTTATTAAAGGTGGTATCGTAAACTAGTTAATGCCAACCGATGATTGAGGTAGTATGCAATGCTGCAATGAAAAATATCTGGCAATATTCTAACGTCTATAAAAGGATTTAGCAAGTTCATAAAGTTTTTAAATTTTGCATAAAACTAAATGATACAAAAAGTTTTCGTAAACAAAAACCTTATTTACAGTTGTCATTCTTATTTTCTTGTATTTATTATCACAAAAAGGATACAGGTTTTTTTTCATATGAAAGTCATGGACGTTTCATTAAAGTGAACACATTAAAACAGACTTTGAAATTTACTAATAGATTACCCTGTTCAGAGAATCATTGCTTTCTTATAGGCGAGCTCAACAACATTGAACTCTAGAATGATTTGAAATATCATGTGTTAGGAGAGCTTAGATGTCATGTGTTAGGAGAGCTTAGATGTCATGTGTTAGGAGAGCTTAGATGTCATGTGTTAGGAGTACTTAGATGTCATGAGTTAGGGGAGTTAAGATGTATATACCTTATCTAACTCTAAAAACAAATATTTCTCTGGGAGCATGTATTATTGTTCCTGCTAAATATAAGATATAGTTTCTCGATGACACTGTTTGCTTCAAAAATGACAAAGTAGACATTGGCAGTGTTCATTGTGTCTAAGCATTTTCCCCTTAGAAATCTATGCTGTCCATGAGGCAAATACAGTCAGATAAAGTAGAGTTTGTCCATAAAGTTTGATGAAGACCACTTGGTCTTTTGTCGGCTGGTTGGCTCTGCATTTTGTTGTCTCCACATGGTACTTATCTGAATGGCTGCCTGGTCGTGTGGTATTAGCTATATCGACTCGATGGTCCTGGGTTTGAACACTTCCACGCTGCCCTCGTCAATTCGGAAGGAACTTAAGAAAAATGTAAAACAACCGGAAATGTGCTGCGTAGTGGGCATGCCTTGTAGCCACTTCCTGTGTATTCACTTCTGGTTAGGACAGATAGTGCCCAATGTTTTGAATAAAATGTTTCACTTGTTTCGGATCTTCCTTTAGCCTAAGATAATCTACTTCTTAGTCCGAACCTCCCGCAGAATGACGGGTGAAGGCAGCGAGTATGAACCAGGCACCATCTTTGAAAAACAACAAAGCTAAAACATTCAAGCGGAAGTAATGGAAAGAGGATCCCCGACACAATCAATTAATTAAAGTACAAAAGATAAAACAGAAATGTTTTCCTGTTATTATTTAGTTGTTTTTTTAGGCTACTTACCATTAGAGACTCAAACTATAAAAACAGTGAAGACTTTAAAGGTACTAAAAGTGCATTATACTGAATGCCTTAATTAAATTTCAATATTCTTAAAAGACATGTATTCCTCTATAGTTTATATCAATGCTGCTAATATTTGACAGAAAGCAAGTGTAGGTCTATATTAACATTTTCAGCTCGGCTTTCTGCTATTTGTAGTAGTTTCATTGACTTTTAATAAGGAGGGAGAACGGAAAGATTTCTGGACTTCTGACTATGGAGAGTCCGTGAGTCTTGGACACAAGTCAGTTGACATTAAGTCTTAGAGACACTGCAAGTCAATGAATGCATTCATATAGTGCATAAAGACATGTAGTTTTCCTAATCCCTTCCTAATGTTTGAGATTACTGGAAATCGATAAGCTCCTTAGATTTTCTTTAAATCGTAATGTTTTGTTATTTTATGTATTAGCAGCATGAACCTCTGATAATAATACTAATAATAATTTAATTTATAGAGCTCTGTTAACAAGCAAAATGTACGCGCTGTGATAATATTACAAACACAAACACGAGAGCTAAAATAATTTAATCTAAAAAAAGTTTTAAACATTTCGGTTTTATAGTTCTTGAATGTGGTGTAGCATGTTGTCTGTCTGAGATCAATGGGGAGTGAGTTCCAAACCTTTGGTCTGTGAACTGAAAATGCCCGCCGACCGTAGCTTTTGAGGTAGAAATGCGTGACTCTCTGAGTGGCATATGGACTGATCAGTTCGCCGAAGTACAAAGGTATTTCTTTGTTATAGATACACTGACGACAGAATGTGGTCACCTCGTAGTCGTCGATTCTGGCTTTCACGTGAAGCCAATGGAGTGTGCGCAAGAGAGTAGTAGAAGAACGACGTCTTAGTTTTCTGATTCTGGCATTATTTTTAGCGGAAAAGACGCTATTAGTTTTGTGTATAATGTCTGTCCATCCGTTCGTCCGTCCCGTTTAGATCTCGCAAACTAGAAAAGATAGTGAAAATCCGACACCATAATATTTTAAACTTTAGACCATTTAAAGGTCTGATGCAACGGCTACTTTTTTTTTTCTGAAAGCGAAAAATCTAATTTTTAAAATCAGTTATGCAAGCAGTTTTTTTTAAGAAAAAAAGGTAATTAGTATGCATCATAATTTAGACCAAATTTAAAACGAATAGTAATCTTGGTGAGGATTCGAATAAGAGATTAAGCTTTTTCAACATTGTTAAATCAATTATAAGACATCAGTTAGGCCATGGGAGGCGCGGTGGCTGAGCGGTAAAGCGCTTGGCTTCCGAACCGGGGGACCCGGTTTCGAATCCTGATGAAGACTTTGGAATCTTTGGGCGCTTTTGAGTCCACTCAACTCTAATGGGTACCTGACATTAGTTGGAAAAAGTAAAGGCGGTTGGTAGTTGTGCTGGCTACATGACACCCTCGTTAACTGTAGGCCACAAAAACAGATGAACTTTACATCATCTGCCACAAGGTCTAAAAGGGGAACTAGTTAGGCCAGGTTCACATCTAAATTTACATTCACTTTCATCTATTCTTTGATCCGCGGGACCGTTGGGGCACTACACAAGATCTGTTAACCTTCTTTCTCCATTCTTATCTCTCATTTGTCTTTGAAATAATTTCATTTGGATGTTCTTTCTGAAAATATTAAAGCCTACCTGGGTGAACCACTTCGGGGGCCGATATTGAGTTTGTGTTTCCACACAGACTGTCTTTTGTAACCTTGTTTTTTTTTTAAATTGAAAATGTATTTTTTGCTTCAAATGCCAATGGCCGGGAGTTTAAACTCAAAACACCTTTGGCTACGCTCATAGATTTTATAGTTTGTAAATTGTTTTAATTTTATTGAAGATGTATTTTTTAGCTTCAAATTCCACTGGAGGGGAGTTTAAATTTAAAACTGAGTCAAAACCCATTTAGCTACGCTTATAACATTTTGAGTGCATAATTTGCTTTTTTTTTTCATATTGAAGAGGGGTTTATCGTAAATCTTTCTTAACTGTGCTCTTGGAATTTGGGGATTGTCGATTGCATTTTTTTTTGTTTTGTTTTATAGAAGAGGGGGATTTAACTGCAAAAACCCCTGGTAGGGGGTTTTAAACTCAAAACCCCCTGTTAGGGGGTTTTAAATTAAAAACGCCAGGTTATGGTTTTAAACTCAGAACCCCCTGTTAGGGGGTTTTAAACTCAAAACCCCTTTGGCTACTCTCATAACATTTTGAGCGCATTATTTGCTTTTTTTTCATATTGAAGAAGGGGTTTATCGTAAATTTTGGAGGGGTTTTAAAATCAAAGTCTTTCTTAACTGTGCTTTTGGAATTTGGAAATTGTCGTTTTCCTTTTTTTTTTATTTTATAGAAGAGGCGGATTTAACTGCAAAAAACCCTGGTAGGGGGTTTTAAACTCAAAGCCTCCTGGTAGGGGTTTTAAAATGAAAACCCCTTGGCTGCGCTGGGGCAAGTGATGGTTTAGCATTAAAATCTCCCCTAAAATAAACAAATTCAAAGCAAAAAATCTTTCACTAAAATCCGTCCCCCCCCCCCCCCCCCGTGGGGGGGATTTCATTTCGGGGGGGGGGGGGTTAACCCCCTTCCCTGGCTACGCCCATGCATACATACATACATACATACAAGAATTGCTCGCTTAAGAGTATAGGATGGGATACGTCAATATTTTATGCAGAAACTTAGAAACTTAAATAACTTTCTAAAGTCACTTTAAGACCTGCTTAAATTTTCATTATTATACCCGGAGCAGAACATGCTGTGCATGTGAAAAAAAGTTGAAATGAACTTAAATAAAACAGCAACTTACCTAAGGAACGCAGTAGTATTGCTGCTAGAAAGGATTTGTTGATACTATTTTGTGTTGAAAGTGTAGATGAAATATTATGAGTGTGCATGAAGGAACAGTACTGCCAAACTTAAGATAGTTTTTGATGCAATCTTTTCAACTTTGAATGTTTTGTTGTGATTATATCTCACCATTTATCAATCAATAATCATGTGCATGTTGTTTGAGAACACTAATTCCAATATTGGCTTTTCCATAAGTTCTATTGTTGAGGTAAAGCTATGTACTCAAGTATATCTAAGGGAGCTAATGCTCTTGACAAGTGCTCTATTAACTAGCTTGGCTTTGAAAGCTATAATGATTGATTGAAATCATTATTGTGTATTGATTGTGTATTGATTGGAATAACTACATTGTGAATGTCATTTTAATTGTTAATATAACTATGAATTCATTATTTTTCAAAAGTTATAATAAATGAAATGTGTTTGTAAAAAAAAATGAACTGTTGACAATGGTCACTAAGTGACCAATATCCTCAATGAAGTGGAGATACTAATCATTCAGTTAGAGCAACAGCGACCATGGAAGTCTTTATCGCACTGTTTGTTGTCCTCAGTGCTTAGTATAACAATGGTAATGTAACCAATCTTTCGGGGGAAACATTGCAGTTGAACTTCACAGTTTTCGCTCTACAATTTAAATCAAAACTTTTGGCTCCGGTGAAGCAGACAGGAACATTTCATGACCACTGCGCCTTGTTGACCTTTGTATTGTGCATAAGAAACTGACGTAACCACATAAATGCTGAACAAAAATAAAATTAAACAAGTTTACAAAGACAGTTTGTGTGGAAACACAAACTGAAAATCGGCCCCCGAAGCGGTCCACCCAGGCAGGTAGAAAGGCAGGTGTAGATATTATCAGAATGAAATTCTATCAAAGACAAATGGCAGAAAATAATGGAGAAAAAAAGGTTAACAGCCTTATAATAAATATTGATCAAATTGTTTTGAAAATTGGCATTCTCTTATTCAAATCCTCAAGAAAAAACATTTCCTTACAAAAAAAAATGTTTTTTTTTTAAATTAAGTGCTCCATGGCTATTTCATAACTCTGCAGTTCACGCGATAATATGAAAAACTACTTATTAATTGTTGTTTTAAATTATATCCTACTTATATGCATACTAAAAAATTCTTTTCTTTAAAAAGAAGTAAAAAAATTTTTGTGCGTAAATGTAGTATGACAGAACTTACATAACTTAGCAATACAAATGTAAAAAAAAAAATATTTTGTGACAAAAAATCTAAAACCATTTGCATGAGTGTACTTTGTAAGATTGTACATTAGTAACTCCTCTACTAAAGAGCCTACCGTGTTTGTTACTATTTAATAGTGAATAGTTTTAAAAGTGGTGTATTCTGTGCATCAGAACTTTGAATGTTCTAAAATATTGTGATGTCGGATTTTCAATATCTTTACTAGTTTACGAGATCTAAACGGGACGGACGGACAGACGGACAGACATTTCGCAAAAAACTAATAGCGTCTTTTCCCCTTTCGGGGGCCGCTAAAAAGCAAATAAAGCACTCAAAATGCTATGAGCGTTGCCAAAAGGGGTTTTGAGTTTAAATCCCTCTTCAGAAGGGTTTGATGCTAAAAAATACCTCATGAATATAAAAAAAGCAAATTAAACACTAAAATTATTTGAGCGTAGCCAAGCCAATGGGGGGTTTGAGTTTAAACTCCTCTCCTCCAGATGGTTTTGAGTTTAAAATCCCCGTACGGAGCGTTTTGAGGTGGAAAACCTCTATCTTCAATATTATTCTAAAGCAAACTACAGTTACCAAATTCTATGGGCTAAATGGGGTTTTGAATTAAACAAAAAATGAAGTAAGTAATGAGATTTTTTAGTTGAAAACCCCCAACAGATGATTTTGACGATAAAACTTCCCTTTTCGATAAAAAATCTAAAGCAAACTACAGTCACCTAATTCCAAGAGCGTATTCAAGAGAGGTTACACATTTCTACCAGTGGCAGGGCTCCATTAATAAAGTACAGTGAATAGTCATCTGCCGAAATTGAAAAACACTAAATGTGGCTCAACAAAGATGGCTAAGACAGATTTTAGGAGTCAGTTATAGAGATCGGATCTAAATCAAGGAAATCCTATGCCGAACTGGAAGTTGACCCCTAAGTAAGATTGTGACAGAGCGTCGCATGAGGTTTGCGGGACATGTTCTCCGACAAAATGAATTAGGCATAATAAGAAATGGGATGACATCCTAGTACAACTTGCGCGACACACATTCATGGAGGTCCTCAGAGCAGGTGGTAAGAGGCTTCAGACATTACAAGGGACAGATTTTTGTGGAAACAGCTTGACGGCAGTTGCGCCGAACGGTGCGGAGGGGGGGGGGGGGGTCTAAGTCAGTAAGAATAGCACACTAGGTTTGAAATTAGACATTTTAATAGCAGGAAAATGCACTGTAGGTACCTCAGAATATGCATTTTGTTGCCATTCAATACCAGAAATAGTGCTCTTGGCGGCCCCGCGCTGGGGGAGCTCCTAGCGCTCCCCCAGACCCCCTTGCTAGCAATGGCTGGGAGTCAACAATTTTTCCACTAACTACAGGAAGAACCTATTCTAGGGCACAATAAACGTGTTCTGAAAGAATGAAGGGTCAGAATGTAATAAAGATTATGTACACGCACACACATACATACATACAAATATTTTGTTTTCGCGGGGTGGGGGGAGAGAAAAAAAAATCCCCCCTACCCCCCCCCCCCCCCCCCGAAAAAAAATCCTGGCTACGCCAATGTATGTCTGTCTTTAGTAAGGGTAAACATGGACTATTTTTTACTTTTAACCAAAACAATGGCAGAAAGACTTAAAAACATTACGTTAGTATTCTATAGAAGGATTCATCAAATCAAATCAAGTGAAGGACAAAAACGTCGGTGCACTTAACGAATTTGATTACGCTACCGCTTCTTTTGTTTTACCTATTAAAAAAAAATAAACAGAAGTCATGTCCTAGAATTTACCCAGTAAAACCTACTCAACCCCAAAGATACACGTATATGGACATCCCCTTAACGTGGTAGACCAATACATATATCTAGGTAGCATGGTAGCGAATGACGCATCATTTTCAAGAGAAGTTGATAACCGTCTGGCCAGGGTAAGAAATGCTTTTGGACGCCTCCAAGCGAGAGTGTGGCGACATAAAGCGCCCCTCCTGTCTACAAAAATCAGTGTCGACCAAGCAGGGGTTCTCTCAACCCCTTTATATGGATCTGAGACGTGGGTACTTTACAGAAAGAAAATCTTCTTGAAGGCTATCACTAAGGTTGGAACCTGGGACGTGGATAAGTTTCTCGTAAACGGCTCAAAATATTTTGGTAGAAATTCGACAGTTTGTGCATATCTTTGGGAAAAGAATAACTAGCCTTGTCATGTGATAATTCTACGCTAAATATTTTTTTACTCGTGTTAATTCGACTTTTTGAGATTTTATCAATTGGTAATGCTGGTGAAAAAGAAATTCGACTGTTTGTGTACATCTTTTGGAAAAAAAGAACTAGCTATTTAGCTACTTTGGGGAAACTCTAGTTTAACCGTTATAGTGTTTTAAAGTATAAAAAAAAACAACACATATTTGTCTAGAGAAAATCTGTATCTTGAACAGACTACGTCTTTGGGTATTTCTGCATGGACGCGAGAAAAAAATATAATATTTTGTTTAAATCTAACTTTCATTAGTTATTAAGAGCTAAATAATCTCTCTATAAGCTGTTTACGAGAGGAATTGTCTATTTAAATGTATTTTTTTATATTTTTTATCTTTTTTTAAAAATTAATTTATCGTTTTAATTTTTGTTAGTACATGGTAAAGACTAATTAGGTGAAATAATTTATCGCCCTCAAATGAGAAAACTAGTGAAGTTGAGTTAGTCAGACAGTCAACCAATGCTTTGACTTCTGTGAATTTAATAATAATTATTAAGTCATTGTGTAGCCCTATAGGAGTTGTAGCCATTTATGAGTGAGTAGTCCTATTGGATGTAAAGCCCTATGTTAATGTGTAGCCCTATGTCGCTATGTAGCTCTGTGTCATCGTATTGCTCAAAGTAAAATGTATTTGTCAATGTGTAACCTTTCGAAATGTGTAAACCAATGTGTATTTATAGCCCTAGATCAATGTGTGTGTTAATGTGTAGACGAATGGGAATGTGTATCCGTAGGTCAATGTGTAGCCGTTTGTTAATGTGCAGCCCTATGTTAATGTGTAGTCCCCTGAGTGTGTTACACTTATCGTAAAAAGTCTAATTAAAGAAAACAATCGTTTGTCAGTCTGTAGAAAAAAAAAAGAGATTTTGTTTATTTGTTTCTCAAAATATTCCAGCCGTATGTCAAAGTGGTCGCTTCCTACCAGATACCATCTTTTCTTCCCTCATGGGAGCCGACGCTGTATTTATCACGGCTTGATAATTCAATTCATTATTCATAGCTCACAAATATTTCAGCCCGTCTCCACGAACACACACACAATCACACACACAAACACAATCACACACACCACCACACACACACAAGCACACACACGCACATTCAGTTATGTAGAGCAAACGATTCAAAAACAAAATGTTTTTTGGCCTTATTGTAGTAAGTGTACCCCCTCACACCCACATCCCCATCCGATCGGGACTTAAAGTACGACCTGGTAGGAATAAATTATGTCAGGTTAATTGCAAATGTAGCAGACAACATCAAGGCACTGACATATAAAAGAATTATTGTTTTCATGGACAAGGTCAAGCAGCTTAAATGACCAAGAGAAAAAGGTACAGTGCTGTTGATCCTCTACGGCTATAGGATTCACTCTGGGCAGAAGCCTGGTAAAACTGGATAGCACTGCGTTTAATATTACCTTAAAGAAATACAGACGTTACTTCAAAAAAAAAAAGATGATGATTATGTATTACGCGTGTTCCTAGGTCAATCTTGTCGTGCATTTTAATCAATGACTTAAATTCTGCCAAGTCCTTGGTTTTCCTGGCTGCCTCAGGTAAATCATTCCATGCTCTAATAGCACTAGGGAAGAAGTAGAATGTGTTCCTAGGTCAATCTTGTCGTGCATTTTAATCAATGACTTAAAATCTGCCAAGTCCTTCGTTTTCCTGGCTGCCTCAGGTAAATCATTCCATGCTCTAATAGCACTAGGGAAGAAGTAGAATGTGTATAAATTTGTCCTAGCATATGGAACAAGGAATGTGCCTTTATCTTTGTGTCTTTCTGAGTATTTTATTAAGTTTTGTTTTGTATTTGAAGATTATTGTTCAATGTTTTATGTATAATTGCTACTTTACTTTAGAGTCTTCTGTCCTGAAGGCTTTCTAAATTTAGTGATTTTACTAATGGTGTTACTCTAGTCCAATGTGAAAATTCGTTTATTATGAATCTCACTGCTCAATTTTGTGTTTGTTCTAATTTTTAAAAATGTTTTCTTGAGCTCCAAACAGATGATGCATATTCTATTTGGCCTAACTAAAGTTAAACAACATTTTAGTTTTGTGATTTATAGAAATTCCTTTAATAAAACCCAAATGCTTTGTTACACTTTTTAAAATAGTTTCATCAATATATGGATTCCATGACAGTTTTTCATTTATTATAACACCTATGAATTTGAGTTTTTAGTCTGTGTTATTGGCTTACCATGAATTAGATAGGTGGCATTTTTAGCTGGATATGTTCCGCGTGAAGTAGTCTCTGTATCGCTGTCTAGACGAATATTTGCTGGGATATCACTGTTACATCTAATAGGCACTTGCCGTTCCTTTAAATCAGCTACGTGGAGAGGAAAAAACTGGTGTGTAGGCGACATCGTTCCGACCAATGCTAATGCCCAGGCATTCATTTCATTTTTTAAGATGATCCAACGCCGCTTAGCAACCGAAGCAGGTCATATATCACTATTGCAGGATATTTTAAATACATTTCCAGTTTTCGTTATAACTTGTTATATTTCAGGTGGAATGAGTCAGACTCTGGGATTGAGTGTTTTTAATTTGTCAAGTAGACTGACGTCTTCCAACTTTCAATGACGTAACAGAAAGATAACGCATTGGCCTGGAGTCGAGAGGTCGGCGCCGTCTTGGAAGGGATGGATAGCCTTTGTAACCTTTAGATCTCAAACTCCTTAAAGTAAGAAAAAAGGAAAGGAAACACACATTAGGTCTCACCAGCCACATAAGGAGACACATTAGGTCTCACCAGCCACATGAGGAGACACAAAACGCCGGTGTAAAAGTCCTCATGACGAAGTTGGTCATCATCGAACCATGATGGACGAACTATAATAATAATAATTAGATATTTTTATCTATAGCGGACAAAACCATAACTAGAAAGGTTTTGTGTGTATCCGGTACGAAGAAGAAAGAATGTGTTGATGAGCTTTGCTTTTGAAAAGTTATATGATTATTTTGTATCCTTTTTAGCACAGTTCCATTTAGCGTCCTTGACATTGGTTTCTTTATTGTGAAAATAATAAATACAGGAGAAATATATTGTTCCAAGCTATGATATGTGGGCTTTTTTTTAAATAGATAAATTCAAAATCTATTTTTTTTAAATTCATTAATGTTTCAATGTAGCTTTTAGAGCAAACATTAAAAAAAAAAAATATGACGTGAAATGTAAAAACTAGAAGCAGGAAAAAGACACCAGAGTTGAGCGAGCAGTAGATCAAATGTGAACTGAGAGGAAGTCTGGGCTGGAAAGATGGTGTTAAAAGTTTAATAGCTTTAATTGAGTTGACATTTATATGTTGTTGTTTTTTTACAAGTAATAGGATAAGATTTTTTTTAAAAATAACATTGAAATCATTAGCGTTGCGCTATCAGACTTTATTGCCAGAGAAACCAAAATCTAAACCTAAAATATGTTTTTTCTTTAATTGAACAAAAAGAACAAAATATAGATTTCTTGTGTGGATATTTGTTCAGGAAAAATTTGCTATAATTTTTAATCTCTGTGTGTGTGTTTCTGTATCTCACTCTCTCTGTCTCTCTCTCACACACATAGACACACGCACACATTTACATTTTTTCTGTCTCTAACTCTCTCTCTTTCTCTCTCTCCTCTCTCTCCTTCTCTCTCCCTCTGTCTCCTTCTCTCTCTCCCTCCTCTCGTTCTTTTTATCCTACTCCGTTCCTGACTATCTCATGTTTTATTATCAAAACTTTAACGCATTTTTATTAACTTGAATTGAACAACAAAAACAAAGGGGAAATCATCCATTAAACTCGCTAATGTCTCTTGTCTCCCTTATCGAATGCTTTTCTTTACGTTGGACCATAAAACAAATTAATTCAATTTTATGCAAACTGTTTCCTTCCGACCGTGTCAGTCAATTTTCACTACAGATTTCAACCATTTTTAAAAATTTTGTTTTGTTTAAAAATCGTATTATCTGCACGCTGATGTGGCATGAATTGCTTCTCAAACTGTAGGGCACTACACCCTTAGGTGTATATGTGACATGGTTTATTTAGAGTACTAGATGAGACTATGTGTCTTGGGTCGATACTATGATGAGATTGTGTTGATCAAACAATGCGTTTCTGATGTTCGATTTCGTATAGTAATCTCCTGTAAGCAAATTACTGAACACTCAAATAATATCGTGATGCCGGAGTTACATATCTAAACTGTAAATTCGAAATTGAAATTCACAAAGAGAATCTGTCTAATAATATACACACGTTATAAATGTACACTACAATTTAATGAAACTCATTTACTGCCGTCGATCAAGTCCCCAGAATATTGACGCCATTACCGTTCTCCCGCCTTTTGGAACCGACTCCTTTCTTGAGTTTGCAATTTCTCAACCACTCCTTCTATGGTATGGAGTTTTTATCATCAACATGCCGCCATGACATTGTGCATTGCAATAATTACTACATTAAAAGTACGCTATTACCATTATGAAATAAATTAAATTACAAAATAAAACACAGTTCAACGGATTCTCATTCATAACCTTTCATACATTAACTAGATCGATCCATCAACGCCAACGCGATTCTAGAGTCTTTCCGTCTTTATTATGCCAGAATTCAAATGTCTTCTGAGTGACGGTGTCATCGTTACGTTCACGTTGTCACGAGTCGAGACTGTGACCTATTTCGACCAGTTTCTAGAAGCCCAGGTCAGGTCAGAGATGACCAGAGTAAACACGTTAATTATAGTCCTCCAATCAGAGAAATTGGTGAAGGAAAAAAAATAGCATTCGTCAGCTTCTAGAAGGTCACAGTTAATAAAATAATTAAGGGAGAATTTTTTTATGATTCTGGAAAGTACGATTGAGAAAATTATAAATAAGGAAAAGTAAGTTAGTTGGGGTCCTCGCATGGTAATGATTTTTGATAGTAACGGTCTTATGCTTAAACACTTACGGGTCCATTAGTTGAAGTTATACTAGTCAAGTGTTATTAAAATGAGAATCTACCTCTAGGTGTCACTTGAACTTATTGTTTTAAATGCATGCTCTACTGCCTTGGAATGTCTCTCACACTTCAGTTTCGGTCAGTTTATTTATGTTTCTCACACTTCAGTATTGGTCAGTTTATTTATGTCTCTCATTCTTCAGTGTCGGTCAGTTTATTTATGTTTCTCACACTTCAGTGTTGGTCAGTTTATTTATGTCTCTCAGACTTCAGTATTGGTCAGTTTATTTATGTCTCTCACACTTCAGTGTTGGTCAGTTTATTTGACCTGCGCCAGGAAAATGACATTTTGAAGCTCAGAATGTAGGAAAACATTTATGGCTGAGAATGCTTAAGGGGGGGGGGGGGGGGTTACAAAACACATTTTTGAATTTAATTTTTGGACGTCACTAGTGACAGTTTGAGAAACACCGATTTACTGCATCGAAAAATTCGCCTAATATGTACAGGGAAACTACAAACGTCGATTTCATGGATTGGGAATGATAAATGTTAATGGCAGACACATTGTAAATTAATGACATTACTATTGTCTAGTACCTGTGGTGATATTTAATTCACGAGCTACTTTATTATATATATATATGTTTTTTGGAAGGTCATTGGGAGCTGTATTACGAACCAAGAAATTGTTTGTGAATAAAAGATTGTGAGGCTGAAGGAAGCAATGGTCTTAAGATGCTTATTGTCAAATTTCTTTTTTTTTTCTAAAAGGGGTTTGTAAAGTTTCGAAGAACTAGTTTTCTACAATCAGTACGAATCCATTTTCTTTTTTTCAATCAGACTAGGAAGCTAGCAAATATTTTCTTTTTCTTCAATATTTTTATTTGAAAGACTAAGGGAGATAATCCATAACTTCCAGGCAAATAGTAAATGCATTACGCTCTCCTTCATCAAAGGATATAACTCTCAATCACTGCCGTAAACAGGCCGCCATTACTTTACGGCACTAAAAGCCTGATTCATCACTGAGTCTTATTTCTGTTATTTCTTTGGCTGCTCAGCGCGTCGCTTTACCAAACAGGCGGGAAAACGTTGAGTGAGTCTACTTCTGCTCCTCTTCACTTCTGTAACTTTCCCATTTTCAAAATTTTTCTTTCAAAGAAACAAAAATAAAAAATAGTGGGGAATCGGAAATATGAGGAAAGAAGAATGCCCACTTTTTATTATGTTAACAATATGGTGGCCCTACCCAAAGAAAATATATTTATAGTAGAAAAGTTATAAGTCTAGTAGGAAATATGTTTTCGACATTGTATGTTAACGTCTTTATGTTGTTGTTGTTGTTGTTGTTGCTCGGTCGTACACCTAAAGCGATGAGGCGAATTCTATTTTAGTATACAACTTTAAAACGTGAACAAACTTCTTGATTAAATACAATTTACTGTAACTTTTATTAACACCACACAGAAACCTGCTAAAAATCCCAAAATTTAAATTTCTAGTGTCGCTTGGAATAAAACTCCAGACTTCTCAGTATAGAAGCCAAGATCTTTATATATTTCATGTGACGTTTTTAGCACTTTCACCGTTATATTAAACCTAATCGAAGGTGGTATCAAAGGATGGTGTATTGTTGCGACTTCCCAGATTACAAACCATATAATTAGCTTAGATGTAACATAAGTCCAGTAGTCATTATTCTAATTATGGAAATAGTAGCACTTCCGAGATTGCCATGCGCACATGAAATATTTGTAGGGAATCCATGTGACTTTTCCTGAATCAAATTAATTGTGTGTGTGTGTGTGTGTTTTCTGTTTGTTAGTTTCCATTTCGATTTGATAGTTCCGGTTCAGAGTTGAAATACATTTTCTTTAAATAAATATAGTGTGGATAATTTTATTATAGCTCTCAACTCTGTACAAAAAAATTTTTAAACACTATTTTGGGAAGTTTTGTTTGAAAAACAAGGTTGTGATTCAGAAAGACAGAGAGGGGTGTTTGCTATGAAATTAGTCTTAAACTAAAGTAACTGAAATTTAAAAGAAAAATAACACATGAACGGACGAATGCACAGATCACGCTAACTTATGACGGCTTTTCCCTTCTTGGGGGCTGCTAAAAATACATTTTTATACTATTACGAAATTATCTGCAATAAAGATCTGACCATTATCTCTTTAAATGAAGACACAAAAAAAACTTCCGGCATTTAGTTCTCTTGTGACGTCATCTTCATTATTGTTGTTACCTGCCCCTGTTGCTTTTTTAAATAATTTTCTTTTTTTTTTCAGTATGTCGACTCATTGGATCTTCACTCTTTCCTCTACGGAGGTGTGAACGTTACCGGCTTCCGGCTTCCTATCGATCCGGCGGAAGTGACGACATTCATGCCACGAGCGACAACTCCAGCTTCCGGGCCCCCTACTGCCGCACCCAAGATTTCCGTACGTGCTGTTGTGTTTGTCTTTAACTTTGTTAAAATGCTGTTAGTGGCGACAACGAATTGAGGGAGGAGAGGGTCATTTAGACAGCGTGTGTGTGTGTGTCTGTTGGGAGAGGAGAGGCTTATTTAGACAGCGTGTGTGTGTGTCTGTTAGTGAGAGAATGAGAGGAGGAACAGTGTTCACGCGGAGATGTTTGTGATTCTCTTGCTGGCATTCTCAAAATGATTTGAAAGCAACTTTTGAAACTTTCAAGACTAGGTTAGTAAACGAGTAGTGACATGGATAAGAAATCTGTGAAGCAGCTACTACAATGGACAGTGAAACAGGTAATGCAACGAGTAGTGAAAGGGATATTGCAACGAGTAGTTAAACGGGTAATGCAACGAGTAGTGAAACGGGTAGTGCAACGAGTAGTGAAACGGGTAATGCAACGAGTAGTGAAACAGGTAATGCAACGAGTAGTAAAACGGGTAATGCAACGAGTAGTGAAACGGGTAGTGCAACGAGTAGTGAAACGGGTAGTGCAACGAGTAGTGAAACGGGTAATGCAACGAGTAGTGAAACAGGTAATGCAACGAGTAGTAAAACGGGTAATGCAACGAGTAGTGAAACGGGTAGTGCAACGAGTAGTGAAAGGGATATTGCAACGAGTAGTGAAACGGGTAATGCAACGAGTAGTGAAACGGGTAGTGCAACGAGTAGTGAAACGGGTAATGCAACGAGTAGTGAAACAGGTAATGCAACGAGTAGTAAAACGGGTAGTGCAACGAGTAGTGAAACGGGTAGTGCAACGAGTAGTGAAACGGGTAGTGCAACGAGTAGTGAAACGGGTAGTGCAACGAGTAGTGAAACGGGTAGTGCAACGAGTAGTAAAACGGGTAGTGCAACGAGTAGTGAAACGGGTAGTGCAACGAGTAGTGAAACGGGTAGTGCAACGAGTAGTGAAACAGGTAGTGCAACGAGTAGTGAAACGGGTAGTGCAACGAGTAGTGAAACGGGTAGTGCAACGAGTAGTGAAACGGGTAGTGCAACGAGTAGTGAAACAGGTAGTGCAACGAGTAGTGAAACGGGTAGTGCAACGAGTAGTGAAACGGGTAGTGCAACGAGTAGTGAAACGGGTAGTGCAACGAGTAGTGAAACGGGTAGTGCAACGAGTAGTGAAACAGGTAGTGCAACGAGTAGTGAAACGGGTAGTGCAACGAGTAGTGAAACGGGTAGTGCAACGAGTAGTGAAACGGGTAGATGTAACAACGAAACGATTTGACATTTGATCTAATCAACCTGTTTCAAAATAGAAGCAAGACTGAAATGTTTCCTTGAGGTGGTCTTCATCACAGACTGATTCATTTTCATCTGTGCATTTTGAAAGGTCATAAAGCTAGTCCAGAGGGGGGGGGGGGGGTTGGCAGAGTGGTAACGTGCTAACTTTCGAACCAAGAAGTCTCGGGTTCGAATCTAGGTGAAGACTGGAATTTAAAATTTCGAGAGTTCTAGGAGGCTCTTGAGTCCATCCCAACTCTAATGGCCACTTGTCAATAGCTGAGCTAAGTAAGGATTATTGGTCTTGTGCTGGCCACATGACACCCTCGTTAACCGTCGGCCATAGAAACATGTATTTTACATCTTCTGTCTCAACAAGATATTAGACTTTGCTTCAGTTACAGTTATTCCTAGATCTAAACTGAAAAATGATAATGTTGAGGTCATATAGTTCATCCTTAAATTAAATCAATGATTGACTTGAGAAGTCAAATAAACTAGTTTAGATTTAACACAGTGATTCTCTATATCAGACCCGTTACTAGCTGCTGTCCGGCCTCTTCTGCCTGCCCACGTTACAAAACAAATAGCCTAAGTCTGTTAAAGCGAAAAAAAAACAACAAATAACAAGGAAAATAAAAAAAAATTTTAAAAAGGCTATATATAGTAATTGAGGAGAGACGTCTCATTGCTGCCATACCTCTCAATATTGCAAGGTTTGCCTCCCTTTTCTCTAATTAAAATATAATTAAATTTAATTAAAACAATTTTACTAATTAACATTTAGAATTTGGTAACATTTATAAATTGGTATATTTCTTTTTCTTTTTTTTTTGTAAATTGATACTGGGGCAGAAAAAGTTTGTTTGGCTGATTATCTTGAAACAAATAAATTGCATCATTTTTCTAGGTCGTATGCGGAAGTTATGAAGTAAGACTTTAGTAATGTCAAGATAGCTTATTGCAAGCATCATTTTTACGAACCTTATATCAACTCTGTCTGGTTTCTCCCACTTCCTGTTCTCGGATCAAGTTGAAACTCCACAATTATTCATTGTTAATAAAACTTGAATCAATGAAAAATTAGCCAATAAGCTAATTAAATAGTGGTAATCAATTAATTTTTGTTTCATAGGGAAAACAAGGGAAAAAACATATACTATTGAGATATAGAGTAAATATGGATTTCTTCCCCTTAAATAAATTTTTTTTTTGTTTTTTAATTATCTATATATATAATTATCTTTATTGCTGGCTCAACAGTTTGGACAATACGTAAAGGAAAGATCACTCTTTTATTTCTAAAAGTTGGACTAGAGTTACCCTACGAAAAAAAAAAGGTGGGGGAAACAAGTAGTATTCACTAGTCACAAAATAGCAGGGCCAGACTTAACCATTGTGACCGAGAAGTCATGGAAATATCACTCTTTTTTATTTCTACCCCACGTAGTTTTAGCGGCGAAAAAAAGAGGGGGGGGGGGAGAACAAGTAATCTACTCTGTATTCACCTGTCACTAAATAGCAGGGCCTGATTTAACCATTTTTGGGCTCTATGCGAAACGGATTTCGCGGGACCCAGTTTGGGTAGAGATACGGATTATAAGTGAAAATTAAAAGTTTGTATTGGAAAATACATTCGTCTTTGCATTTTATTCATTCTTTTTACTACTTACAGAATTACTTGGGTGTAGCGAAGTCACACAGTATATCATAAAAATTCGATTTCCTACATAGATCACGCTCAATAGCAAGAATTACCTCCAAGTAATTCTTCATTATTTTGAGGTGCGAGAAGTTTCTTTCACCAGATTCCAAAAATTACGGGATAATGCCGTTTTTTTTTATCGCGCATAGAATTCTCGTTTTTTAGAATTTGATTGTTGTAGTTTGGCTGAGACCTGGACTATATATTATTCGTTTATCTCGATAACTTTCATTACATCCTTTTCATGAAGTGATATTTCTATTTAATAATAATAATACTTATAGCTTTTATAAAGCGCTACTTTCATGCTTTTAGCATGCCCAGAGTGCTATGGTCCAATCCCATTAGTGGACCAGTGGGGGGGAGGGGATATCTGTGAGGTTTTCCATGCTGCCTTTAGGAGCTCAGTAAGCACAGCTCAGCTCGAGTCGGGCGTTGAACCTGAAACCCTCTTCATAAGTAGCCAAGCCAAGTTTAAGCTTCCCACTTTGTTTTATGGTTCCCTCCTCTCTCTGCAGCAAACCTCCTATATGTAGACGTTGCTAATAAGATTTTCAATACAAAATGTACCTAGCTAGAATTGAGATGTAATTTATATAACCCTCGTAATGATAGCTCGGTCGAAAGATTAGACATTGATCTTGTCAAATCTTTCGACTTAGGACCGGACACAACAGAATGAGACAACATATGTACCGGAAGCTGAAAATTGGAACCAGTGAGATCTGCCCATGTGGAGTGTCACCATAGAATGCTTACCATGTTCTCCAAAACTACTCTCTTTACCAAGAGGCCCGTACAAGACGCTGGCCCCAAAAACACCCCAATAGAAAGAAAACTATATGGAGAGCTCCCTGATTTGGAAACCACTGCGCAGTTCATCTCATGTATTGGTCTAGTCATCTGAACACTCCAACATAACAATGAGAACGAAGAAGAAGAATAGTTCGGTGATTGAATGGGAAATTAATGCTTTAGTTTCGTGGTAACTGGGTTTTTGTTTTCTGTGAAACTTTCTGATAAAGCTCCTTGTAGATACTGGACATTGGTTTCAGATAGACGCTGCTCTAGCTGGCGACGCCTTCCGCCTGGTACAGAGGGCACTTCAAGACCTTCTAGAGTCGAATGCTTCGAGACACATCTTTAAGACATTTAGGTGAGGAAGTATCCTGTCTCTTCGAAGTATCCTCATTTATTTTCTCCCTCAATATCTCTCTACTTTGTCACCTCTTTCTCTTGACCTGTTTTTTCGTATCTTTTTAAAACATTTTTTTATTTCTATCCATCAACCCCCCCCCCCCCCTTCTCTCACTTTCTCTCTTTTTCTCGCTATTCTCTTTTCGTATCTTTTTTTTTTACATTTATCTTCCATACTATATTTGTTCTCTCTCTCTATTTCTCTCACTCTGTCTCTCTCCCTGCTTCTCTGTCCCACACAATCACTTTAATTTCTCTCTCTCTTCCTTGCTTTTTTTTTGTCTTTCTCCCTCTTTCTCTTTTATATTTTTCTTACTTCTTTTTTCTCTTTCTTCCTATCTCTCTTTCTCTTTCTCTTGCTCTTACTTTCTTCCGTTTCTCTCTTTCTCTTTCTCTTGCTCTTACTTTCTTCCTATCTCTCTTTCTCTTTCTCTTGCTCTTACTTTCTTCCGTTTCTCTCTTTCTCTTTCTCTTGCTCTTACTTTCTTCCTATCTCTCTTTCTCTTTCTCTTGCTCTTACTTTCTTCCGTTTCTCTCTTTCTCTTTCTCTTGCTCTTACTTTCTTCCGTTTCCCTCTTTCTCTTTCTCTTGCTCTTACTTTCTTCCGTTTCCCTCTTTCTCTTTCTCTTGCTCTTACTTTCTTCCGTTTCCCTCTTTCTCTTTCTCTTGCTCTTACTTTCTTCCGTTTCCCTCTTTCTCTTTCTCTTGCTCTTACTTTCTTCCGTTTCCCTCTTTCTCTTTCTCTTGCTCTTACTTTCTTCCGTTTCCCTCTTTCTCTTTCTCTTGCTCTTACTTTCTTCCGTTTCCCTCTTTCTCTTTCTCTTGCTCTTACTTTCTTCCGTTTCCCTCTTTCTCTTTCTCTTGCTCTTACTTTCTTCCGTTTCCCTCTTTCTCTTTCTCTTGCTCTTACTTTCTTCCGTTTCCCTCTTTCTCTTTCTCTTGCTCTTACTTTCTTCCGTTTCCCTCTTTCTCTTTCTCTTGCTCTTACTTTCTTCCGTTTCCCTCTTTCTCTTTCTCTTGCTCTTACTTTCTTCCGTTTCCCTCTTTCTCTTTCTCTTGCTCTTACTTTCTTCCGTTTCCCTCTCTGTTTTTATCTTTTTTTCTCTCTTACTTTCTCTTTCTTATTATCTCTTTTTTCTTTTTTTTATTCTTTCTCTCCCTCCATTCTTTCTTCTCACTCTCTCCCTCCATTCTTTTCTCTCTCTCTCTCTCTCTCTCTCTCTCTCCTTATCTCTCTCTCTTTCTTTATCTCTCAGTCCAGCAGTATAACAAATACATACTTTATCCCTGACAGGCATTCTGAACTTTATAATAACGGGACTAAAGGGATCCAGTGTTGGAGAGACCCGCCAGTGCCCTGGATGCACGGACCCGCCATTAGGGACGCCTTACTGAAAGTAGGTCACTTCTTCTCTATTCATGTCAGGCCATTTTCTAAAACTATTACTACTTAATTTCATACAAGGGGTGGGGAGATGAGAGGATTCATAGTGTCATTAATTCGCACATTTTAACAGAATGAAAATCGAGTCTGGTATCTGATTGTTTTAGCCGCAGTGTTCAAACTGAACAGGTTAAGCTTTAGTGTTTAAATTAGTCAAAATCAATATCATTTACAAGTCAATGCTTTTTTTTTAAACAATTTAAGATTGGCTGGAAAATAACTGCTATTTTTTTTTTGAGGGGGGGGACGTTAATGTCAACTGAATGGCTTTAAAAATAGTGTATTTTTAACAAAGCTTAAATCAACCAACTCGTATATATTATCTTATTTATAACAGACGTTACTTCAAAAACGAAGATGATTACGTCCTACGCATTTCATGTGTCAATCTAGTCATGCATGTAAATCAATGACTTAAATTCTGCTAAGTTGTTGTTTTTCCTGGCTGATTTAGGCAACCCATTCCATGCTCTAATGGCACTTGAAATATCTGGATGGAATCTTGTACATGCCTCTCGCCCACTTCCAAGATTGCGTTGAAATTTCGCACAAGTATCCATAGGCAATGCCAACACATGAATCAATGGAAAAAGAAATCAATTATTTAATAATTATTCATAATTAATATTTCTATTTAAAGAATGTACTAAGCTAAAGGGAGATGAGCATTAGGTCGCCCGATAAAAATTGAAACTCTACAATATTAAACTATACAACTTTCTATTTTTATTAAGTACTTGAAAAGCTCAGGGGTTAACGAGTTGTCCGTAGTCGTGGAGGCTCGAGACCTCGAATTCAGACTTAAGCAACTTTTCTTTTTTTTTATAATTGAAAAGGCAGCACAGAAACCTTCTCCTCTATACGCCCTCTTCACACAAAAGTGATGAAACCATTGCATACTATAAGCCGGGACGTTGCTGAAAATAGAAACAATTAATAAAAGCCTTTTCAATCGCTTAAATTATTCAATATTTATTTAAAATTAGTGACATAATCGCTTCAAAACAAGTGATGCAAATTCATGAAATATAAGCTATTTAAAAAGGATAATGTTTTATTTAATTTGTTGTAAAAAATATTTGAGTATATTATAACAGGATAGGCTTAATTTTTGTAAACAAATGTTTGTTTACGATTTATCAAGGCAAAGGTAAAAGGAATGACCGGCCCAATCGTTGTTGACCAACACGGGGTCAGGGTTAACACCAAATTGGACATCATGCACCTGGAGTACCGCACGACCCTCCGCTCTATCGGCACTTGGGAATATGGTGTTGGGGTGAGAACCAACCGGACCAGGCCTGCACCTACCAGTGTCTTCCTGGACGTTAACAGGACCAGAATAGTGACCACAATATTGGTTTGTACATTGACTTATTTAGGGATTTATTGATGTCCACCTTTTATATCGACCAAAGACAAAGAAACTTTAGTAAATGGCCGTGTCAGCTACAAATTTTTGATTCTGTTAGTGAAGAGGTTTTCGGGTTTAGTAAAGTAACGAACTCTCTCTCACACTCTTTAAATGTGTATACAAAAATCGAGGCCCTATAAAAGAAAAAGGGACAAAGGGAATACATGCTATCGTAGCGATAGCACAGACCCGGTCATTTAATACTTACAATAATTATTGAGAAGTTTTTCGAAAACCAACTTTTAAATATTTGCATAGATAAAACACCAAGTCATAGCACTGAATCTATAATTCTAGATGTTCGTCCACGAGACGATTATGTAACAAGCACTCTATTAGATGTATCACTGGTTTGTCCTCACAAATAAGTGCTTGTAATTATTAGAATCATCCTTAACGCTTGTTTTCGGAGATTTAGAAAAGTTTCACAAAACAACACGGAGTAGAAACCAACTGTCTGCATCCCCATGAAAGTTATCAACAATGTTTTTACTTTCAACCTTTAGACCGCGAATAAATACCAAGCTTTAAAGCGGTATCAGATTTGTCATTAGATTCGTCAGCGGCAAAAGAAACTATTTCGAAATCTGGTTTGTTTGTTTATTTTGAATGGAGATATTTATCCATATCATTTACTCGCCTTGAAGTTGTCATGAGAAAAGTTGACAGCTTCAACTGCATTCAACAGCATTCTTCTTGTTAGGGCTCATTTCTTTCATCATTGCTACCAAAATTTTTTTATGCATTCGAGTTCGGTAAATGGCTTTATGTCTCTACTTACAATGTGAACAACTCTGTAGTTAGCCTTGCAGCAGACTTATTTTCTGGACTCTTTTTGGTAAATATTCTCATGTCATCCATTCTGGTTGTAATCAAACTATTGCGCCTCAAACCAAGAATGCAGCCTTATTTATTAATGTGTTTGGTTTGAAAAAGCTGTTGAATGTTATGTTCTTTAAAAAAAAGCCACTCTTTCTTTATCAAACTAATATGTTGACTTACTGTCCGTACCAATCCATTGACCCTAACGTAGGGAAAGATTTATTTTTTAAAACGACTTTTCTTTTTAGTGTGTGTGGGCGGGGGTAATTTTTTTTACAATTGGTGCCGACGTTTTGGCAAGACGGACGGAATCATGTCGCGGACCCGCGGGCCGTATTTTGGGCATCACTGGTTTATATCGTCTATGGATAATTTTAAAAATAATGGTTAAGGTTAAGGATGGAGTCTTTTAATATAACATTACTTCTCCTTTCAAGCATATCAGTCAAATAGTTTATGTTAATTAAAATTAAAACTAAAAACGTCAGGAGAAGCGTCACCATCCATTGGTTGTTACAACACATAATTATGATTTAAAAGCTTGAGTGAAGGAACTTAATTAATGAAGCAAGGTTTATTGGTATATCTAGATACGTCACACAATTAGAATTGAAGTCCTTTATAGTATTTAGTTTAATCAATTGTAAATCACAAAATCTACTAGACAAGCCTTCAGAAAAAATGTTCATTTTCAAACGTTGCCAACTCACATTTCTCTCGACTTGTACTCCTCTCTTTCAAATCTTTATTTAATAGCTTCTCTCCAACATGGCATGAATCATACGCTCTTGTCTCAGTTTCTGGTCTTCTTATAGTAGATAATCCTAGGTTCCAATCTCAGTGTTACTCCAGACGCTGTGCCTATAACCTCCCATCGGAACTTTGGTCTTGTTGAAAAAGAAGTTGGTACATAAAAAGGGCAAAGATTTATCTGTCCTAAACAAACTGTAAGACTTAATTCACAAGGTTATTTAGATCATTATTTTAGATTTCTTTCTCTAGGAAAATCCCTTTGTGATGAGAAAGTGTCCGCCAGATGGCACTCCCTGCTCTGGCAATGAACAGTTTGAAGGCTACTGTGTGGACCTGCTAAAGGTACTTGAGAATTTATTTTTTTTTCAATAGCTAGTTTGAAGCAAAAATTATTTAATTTTAATTAAATATTTCAAGCCTTCATATACCAATCCATGAAATAAACATTTTTTGTACCAAGCTGGGTTTATCTAGCTTATTTCAGACCTTGCGATCTATGAGGCAGATGATGTAAATGTCAATCATTTTCTTTGGCCGACGGTTTAACACTAACACAACGACCAATCGCCTTGACTTTTCCCCAACCAGTGACAGGTACCCAATAGAGCTGGCTGAACTCAGAGGCGCCATAAAGAGCTGGAAATTAAAAATCACTGTCTTCACTAGGATTCGAACCCGGGGCAATTAGGTTCGAAACCAAGTCCTTTACCGCTCAGCTAAGCGTCTCATGGTATCATCTAGGCACCATAAATATTTTTGGGTCAATTTTTGTATGTGCTCTTTTGGGTGGGTCCGGGGGGGTCCTAATTAAAATATCCCCCGGACCCCCACTTGAGGGGTCCACCTAATAATTGTCATAATTTGTGTTTATTTAAATATTACATTTTACGCCACTTTCATGTAATTTAGTTATTCACGTGGAGTTGAAAATACTACACAGCGTCGACCTAAATGTCAAGATGACCTTCGCTGCACAGAAAGCACGACGTGATGCGATATGAATTAGAAGTTGTCACTTCTGCATTATCTCGCCAATAAACAATGCTATTATTCAATAAAAGAGTCTTAATGATTATTTTGTGTGTTATTAGCGGCCCCCGAAAGGGGAAAAGACGCTATTAGTTTTCTTCGAAATGTCTGTCCTTCTGTCCGTCTATCCGTCCGTCCCGTTTAGATCTCGTAAACTCGAAAAGATATTGAAAATCCGACATCACAATATTTTAGACCATTCAAAGTTCTGATGCAACGGCTACTTTTTTTTTTGAAAGCGAAAAATATAATTTTTAAAATCAGTTATGCAAGCAGTTTTTTAAAGAGAAAAAGCTAATTAGTATTCATTATAAGTTAGACCTAGATTAAAACGAATAGTAATCTTATAAACATCATCTTTCGTGAACTAATTATTGAGACAAAATGTAGTTCTGCATTTAAAGCACTCCAATAAGAGATTGAGCCTTATCAAAACAATTACATCAATTATAAGACATCAGTTAGGCCAGGGGCTCGCGAGCCACATGCGGATCTTTAGTTCCATGCGCAAATATTATTTATTTTATCGAAAATAAAAACATTTAAAAATCGTTCTGATTCGATTCTATCTCTTAGCCACTTGTACTCCCTTTTCAGCGGCCCCCGCCCCCATCTTAAAATGTAAGTATTTGCAGGTAGAAGATATTCACATTTCTTTTGCCTTATAACTTGCAACATAAAAGACAAGGCACAAGTTAAACTTTTTGTCGCATATATGCCTTCCCTAGGTCCAAAAGAAAAACTTCTAGGATTTCTACCCTCTCGTAACAAACTATAGGAGAAGATACAGCTAATGGCATGCAAAAAATACTTTGAAGACACTGTAATCTATATAATTAAATCGTTTCAATAGCAACTAATGGAGCCAGAAGTAGGACAGGAAAAAATAAAGGAGCAACTACAATTCTTTGCGCAAACTAAACCAAGAAATTTTTACGTTTTACTACATAATACACCTTTGTGTCCAAACATCTCCGGCCGAAAGTTGAGGTCGTGAATTAGGTAATCCAGATTTTTAACTATATCTTGTCAAAAGCACTCTATCATCGTCAGTTTAAAGAATTCTTAACTAAATGGAAACTTAGTATTCTGACCTCCTTCTTAACAATAAAGTGCGATGGCTTTCTAAAGGTAAGGTGTTGAAACGTTTTGCTTAGTGCTTGAATGAATTCAACACATTCCTAAATGATAAAGGCATTAATCACCCAGAATTAGAGAACGACAAATGGTTGCAAGCATTTTACTTTATGTTGTATATAACAGTAAAATCAAATGAACTGAATCTAAAACTGCAAGGAGAGGGATACCAAGTCTATGTTTTGGCAGAAGAATTCGTTTGTTTTGAAAAAAATAAATATTTTTGCAGAGGTTATTCAGAGTGGTCAGTTACTTCATTTTCAATTTGTAAAGCAATATTGCGATAAAAACAGTGCAACTGTTAACACGAGGTACTTCAACACAGAAAGAAAAATTAAAATTGAATTTATTTGAGCAATTTAAAACTAACAAAATGGCTGCAGCATTTATAAAAAAAAATCTTCTCAACATTAATAGTACCGAAATCCACATCAAACCATCTGAAATTGATACTGTATCTTTAGACGTGCAATTGATCGATTTATAAAGTAAAACTTTGTGTAGTGGAAAATATACAGAGTTGAAAATCAAGTTGGAAGAGTTGGAGCTCCAGAAATGTAATGCAACAAATCTAACACGAGGTACTTCAACACAGAAAGAAAAATTGAAATTGAATTTATTTGAGCAATTTAAAACTAACAAAATGGCTGTAGCATTTATTTAAAAAAATCTTCTGAACACTAAAAGTACCGAAATCCACATCAAACCATCTGAAATTGATACTGTATCTTAAGACATGCAATTGATCGATTAATAAAGTAAAACTTTGTGTAGTGGAAATATACAGAGTTGAAAATCAAGTTGGAAGAGTTGGAGCTCCAGAAATGTAACGCAACAAAAGTGGCCAGCGAGATGAGGCACTTATATTCGACGCATGGAATAGTCTTCCAGATTAATGCTACAGTCAGGTGAAAAAGATGGCATTTGAAAGGCTGGCTATCGTCGAATCGGTATATTCGTGCGAGCTAGCAATTAAAAGTAAAGTAAGATGCCAACTAACAAATGAAAATTTAGAGTCGTGTTTGAAACTAAAAACAAGCTATGAACCAAATTTATCCAAATATGCTAAAACCATGCAAAGCCATAGTTATCACAGAATTTGTTTGCTCAATTTTTTGTTATTAAAATACAGGTTAGTGTTGTATGTAAATGTTTAATTGTTTAGATTTTATACTGAAATAAATAATTATCCAATAGAACCATATATATATATATATATATAATCTTTTTTTGTGTAAAACACTGTTTATATAAAGATAAATAGATATTTTCTCTTTTGAATAAATAGATTCGTTTTTTTTTATAAGAAAAACTTTATTAATGCGAATACTATTTATTATTTGGAAGAAAAAAATCTTGTGGATCTTTAAAGGCTTTGAAATTTTGTAAATTGTAACTTTTGGCTCTTCCGACTCAAAAGGTTGCCGACCCCTGAGTTAGGCCAGGAGAGGCGCGGTTAAGCGCTTGGCTTCGAACCGGGGACCCGCGTTCGAATCCTGGTGAAGACTTTTTTCAACTTCGAAATCCTTAGGCGTCTTTGAGTCCACTCACCTCCAATGGGTACCTGATATTAATTGGGGAAAAGTTGGTCGTTGTGCTGGCTACATGACACCCTCCTTAACCGTAGGCCACAAAAACAGATGAACTTTACATCATCTGCCCTATAGACCACAAGGTCTGAAAGGGGAACTAGTTAGGCCAGGTTCACATCTAACTTTGCATTCACTTGCACCTATCCTTTGGTCGGCTGTACTGTTGGGGCACTACACAAGATCTGTCAACTTTCTTTCTCCATTCTAATCTCTCATTTGTCTTTGATATAATTTCATTTGGATGTTCTTTCTGAAAATATTGAAGCCTACCTGGGTGGACCACTTCGGGGGCCGATTTTGAGTTTGTGTTACCACACAAACTGTCTTTGTAATCTTGTTATATTACTTATATGGTGTACCAATCGGATTTTAGACATATTTATTAAGTACATTATCTCGTATAATGATGTCAAAATGCAGAGCACCTAAATAGATCAAGCCTCCAGGGCCCTCCAAATCACTAGCTACACTACTATTACTCAGATTAGGTTTAGGTTTTTAGGTAGGTTAATGAAAGAAAATATCAGTCTAAAAAAGTACAAGAAAATAAGCTATTGTAGTTAGAACAAGACATTCGAAACTCCGCCTTTGAATGTTAAAGGTTAAACAAAATTTTCAGACATCTTTTCTTCTTAGTAAATTCTCTCTTCACTGTGAAAAAGAAAATACGTTACGAAATGATGCAATTAAATTTTGGACTAGACACGATCGGTAAAAACTTCTATAATTTTAATGATGTGCTTCCTATAGGGCTATCCATTGGGACTCTAAAATGAGCACAAAAAAAAAAAGTCGTGCATCTGTCTCGTTATTTGATCTTGAAACTCAACTCAGGCGTTCAACTAGCAGTCTTGTTTCTTATTAAGCTGTGTGGACTCAAGAGACCATAGAATCTATCCAGCCTTTTCTTGCTTTAATTTCCACTTAAAAGTCGACAGCTGTTTACCCATTACAAAGACCCTATCAAAAGTAGGTCGTTTACACTCTCATTTTATAGAATACCCTCTGGACAACGATTTTTTTAAAAAGAAAGTTATAACTGTCCACAGAACAAAAAAAAAAAAAAGTAATTCTAAACGTTTTTGTATTTTAATCTCAATTTAAAAAACAAGGTTACAAAGACAGTTTGTGTGGAGACACAAACTCAAAATCGGCCCCCGAAGTGGTCCACCCAGGTAGGTAAAAAGGCAGGTATCAATATTTTCAGAAAGAACATCAGAATGAAATCCTATCAAAGACAAATGACAGAGAAGAATGGAGAAAGAAGGTTGACGGATCTTGTGTGGCTCCCCAGCGGTCCACAGACCAAAGGATAGGTGAAAGTGAATGTGAAGTTAGATGTGAACCTGGCCTAACTGATGGCTTATAATGACTATATAATTGCGGCTCTAATTGTATTGCAAAGGGACAATCTCTTATTTCTCAAGAAAAAAAAACATTTCCGTAAAAAGAAAAAAAAAATTCTTTAGTTCACTGATCTATTGCTATTCGGCACGGCTGCAGTTCACGCGATAATTTGAAAAGCTACTTATTAATTGTTGTTTTAAATTACTTAACTTAGCAATACAAATGTTTAAAAAAAGATTTCACAAAAATCTAAAACCATTTGCATAAATGTGTCAAAAATATAGTTCATTGTTATCTCCTCAACTAAGAGTCTCCCGTGTTGGTTACTATTAATAGTGAATAGTTGTAAAAGTGGTGTATTTTTATGAAAAACTGCTTGCATAAGTCATTTTAAAATTTGACTTTTCGCTTTCAGAAAAGAAAAAAGTAGCTGTTGCATCAGAACTTTGAATGGACTAAAATATTATGATGTCGGATTTTCACTATCTTTAATAATTTACGAGATCTAAACGGGACGGACGGACAACATTCCACACAAAACTAATCGCGTCTTTTCTCCTTTAGGGGGCCGCTAAAAAGAAACTTTGTAAAAACCTCAATATTTCGGGATTTATTAAAAGAACGAGGAAATGATCCATTATCTGTTTTTAGATAACAGCACTATTGCAAAATAAAATCTTACATTATGTTTCATTAATATAGCATTGATGGATCACGTTTTACATTTTCATGCGGGCGACCATATGTACAAGGATATTACTGATACACAGTACTAGGACAAATACAATACAATCTAACACTGGGATTAGCGATTTATAAAATAATCAAAAGTTAATTCAATAAAATGAAATTTCAAGAATTCTATAAAATGTGATATCACGCTGCTTGAGCATTATGTACGAAATTTCAGCTCCAAAAGATAATGAAAAGTTATCAAAATAAATGTTTCAAATTGCTACGGTTAACATGAATACAGTGTTATCTAAGAATAAGGAATAATAAATATGGTAAATAGCTCAGGTTTTTATCTGTAAAAAATGATTTTAGCCTATATTTGATCAAGTAGTATGATTAGCTGAGATCAATGTTAGCATCTCTCTCATAAAGCGAGTCCAGAAGATAGATGTAGTTAGGCTAGACCAGTGATGCTCCTTATTCGGCCGGCGGGCCTATTTAATTTCCGACACTCGTGTCGCTGGACACATCAACAAAAAGTTATAAAAAAAAGGAACTAGACAATGAACCATTTTTATTAGAAACCCATGAATCTGGTAGTTACATTAAGTTAAGAGCTGTTTCATGTTCTTTCAAATGAGCCACTCTACTTTATAAAACAGATATGTTGGCTTATTATCAGTACCAATCCATTTACCCTAACTTAGGGAAAGATTTTTCTTTCAAACCTCTTTTCTTTTATATGGAGAATAATTTTCTACACTTTGAGGGGACGTTTCGGCGGGCCGGATTGAATTACGTCGCTGGCCTGATGTGGCCCGCGGGCCGTGTTTTGGGCAACACTGGTCTAGAAAGTCATACTTTAGACTTTAGAGACATGCCATGAAGTATGTCAATGACCTTGTGTCATATCCAATCTCAGAAAATTTCCGTCATGCTGAAGTTTGACTACGCCATACGTCTGGTGGCTGACAGAAATTACGGAGCCAGATCTGAGAACGGAAGCTGGAATGGAATGATCGGCGAGCTGTTGACGGGGGTGAGTTTTAGAAAGCGAGGTATCCAAATGTTTTATTTACAGGGGGTGAGATGTGATTCACATCAATAGTTCTTAGTGGCATGGCTAGGTATTGAATGATAGGGGCGAATTGTGATTGATTTGAGTGATTTGTGAATGATTGGGGTGAATTTTGATTGATTGGAGTGATCTTAGATTGATTGGTGTGAATTGTGACTGATTGGGATGAATTTTTATTGACTGGAGTGACCTATGATTGATTGGTGAATAGTGACTGATTGGGGACAATTTTGATTGACTGGAGTGATGTATGATTGATGAGTGTGAATTGTGACTAATTGGGATGAATTTTGATTGATTGGAGTGATCTGTGATTGATTGGTGTAAATTGTGTCTGATTGGGATGACTTGTTTTTGTTTTGAGTTAGAGAAAGGTAGATATATAGATCGATAGAGAGAGAGAAGGGGGGGGGGGGGGGAAGAGGGTGATTTATTTTAAAATATTCCATGCTAATATTTGTCCCACATTTCTTTTCCCGCCAAGAAAGCAGACATGGCCATCGCTGCTCTAACTATCACAGAAATTCGTGAACGGTTTGTGGATTTTTCCAAACCGTTTATGAATTTGGGCACTTCTATCATGATAAAGAAACCAGACAAAGAAAAAGGCGGTGTCTTCTCTTTCAAGGTATTTACCAACCAGTAAAAAATATGTATAAGAAATCAAGTCAGCTATTTCCTACACGTTACTAGCTACTGGTTACTAAGTATTGATTTGACTAAATCCTCAGAACCCCTTATCAGATGGCGTATGGGTCTCGATACTTCTGGGATTCATAGGCGTAAGCACAGTTTTGTATCTGGTGGGTAGATTCAGCCCATATGAATGGGACACAAGCCAGCCAAGGAGACCCCCCGAAGAAGAGAAGAGGCCAGCATTTAATTTAGCCAACACTTTGTGGTTCAGCCTTGGCGCTCTCATGCAGCAAGGTTCAGACATATACCCCAGGTAATTTTCTACTTATTTGCTAATATGTTTCGATCCTCCACTACAAACGTTGAATAGGCTTCCAATGCATTTTTTTTTATAAACGAGCTCGCGTTAAAGGTTGCACATAATAAAGCTTACAAAGAAGAACTTTAATTGCCTTTAGACTTTGTGGCTTAACGATAAAACCGCTGACTAGTTTCATTCATTCATATAAGTTTCCTGAAATCCACATGTCTCCACAAGGATAGTCTCTAACGACAGTAGAAGTTTCAGTATTGTGTTGCCACCGCTGGCTAGCATCTGCAAAAAGGGAGCCATTAATAAGTCTCCCATGACAGTGCATAGCTTAGCCAAAGTAAGTCCTATGCAGCTACTCTTTGTGGTGAAAGACAGAAACTGGGGGCTGTGAAGTCTTAGGCTAATCTGCAAGGAGGTTTAACCCCATGATGAGACAGTTACAGGTTAATAACCAGACCTTTAGATATAGGTTAATAACCAGACCCCTATCTATAGGTTAAAAGCCGCAATGACTTGTGCGTGTCCTTGTAAGGTCAAAATCTAAGGAAATAAACCCTAACAGACAATCCCGTTGGTGGGTGGACAGTGGTAAGACCATTTCTCTCTGGCCAACACATGCAGCCAGTTGACCCCGAATAGCGATGTTAAAACATGTATGAAAGAACTGGTAGTTACCTACATTGACACGAAATATGAAGGGGGTAAGCTCTAAATAGATCCTTAATGTTCTAACACTTAAAATTTGTTTTCACTTTGGACTGTCGTAACTTTCCGAGATCTCTATCCGCCTCCAGCCTCTACCTTCCTAAAGGTAGATTGAACTAGGGCGTACTGGGTTACGGTGAACAGGACTAGGGCGTACTGATCTATGGTTTACTGAACTACGGTGTGCAGGACTATGGCGTACTGGACTAGTTCGCACTGGACTAGGGCGTACTGGACTAGGGCGTACGGTCTTGGGCGTTCTGGACTAGGGAAAGAGCTTTTAAAACCTTAAAGAAACCATAAACAAAATAACCAAACCAGTTAGAATTAGAAAATGTTATTGAGTCCAATGTTGAAGGTTAAGTTTTGTATTCTAAAAAGCCTTCAAGACCGAGCTACATATTTTGTGACAATATGGAAGAAGTTGAAATAAATAATTCTTTTAAAACGTTGGAGGAGTGTTTCTAGGCCCCCTCCCAAAACCAAACTTATGCGACCTCCGCAGTGACTCTGCGGCTCTGCACCCTACAATTTTGGGCTGAGCCCTGGTGCCGAGAGTTTTGCTGCATTCTACAAAGCACTCGTTGTCCTATTAAGTAGAGAGTAGTTCAGAGAAGATTTGATTATGAAAGGAGGGTGACGGGTGGGGTAGTGTTGAAGCACGAGACACATTGAAAGCAGTACAGCTTCACCTTTACCACCCTTCCCTTAGTTCAGTGTTACCCAAACTAGTTTCCGCGAGGCTTGAAGAGGCGTTCCACAAACTACTGGAATAATTAGCTAGTACACCATCACATAAATTAAGCAGAGAAAGTGTTCCACTAAGTAATCAGAATGTGCGAAGTGTTCCGATGAAGAAAAATTTTGGGAAACATTGCCTTAGTCTGTTGGGCCGTTGGGGCACCACATATAATTCTTCGACCGTCTTTATCCATTCCTTTCCGTCTTTTGCCTTAGTTGTATAGAATCTCTTTCAATGGCAAGCCCGTCCATTCTTTTATGTTGTCTTCCCATCCCTATCTCTGTCTGCCTATTCTTCTTTTTCCTGGTACTGTTCCCTGAAAGAAGGTCTTTGCAAGCCCCGAAGACCTTATAATATGACCATAGAGTTCTAGTTGGCTTTTTTTAAAAATACTTAGTAGGTGATCGTCGTCAGATCTTCCTGTTAGTTTGAGAACCTCTACTCTAGAGAATATATTATTGGCCTAACATTAAGCCTGTAATAACAACCTATACAAATTGATTGCTTATTTGCTTGTTATAAACTCTAACTGGATCACGAGAGTATCGCGTTAACAGGACGAGGTTTGTTGATTAGATGTAGATCTAAGCGCTTGGATTGTCGAGTATTTTTTTTTGTTCCTAGAAAGGGAAACATAGGAACAATAACTCTTCAAACAGAGTTCTCTTCTCTCATATCTACTTAAGTCTATCGGCTGACGAATAATTCTCGAGCTGAAACACAACATTTCCCAATCAGTCACTCCGTAAGAGAAAGAAAACGAAATGGCGTGTAATCTCTTTAAATCATTCATCTCTGACATTTCTAATCTCTTAATCTTTGTGCAATCTTAGCTCCGAACCTCGCAGCTCGATACAGAAAGTTTTGGTTTTTCCGTTTTGGCTATGTTTGTTTTTGAATACATGTCTTATGTTTTTTTTCTTCTTGTCTTTCAGATCCATCTCAGGGCGCATCGTGGGATCCGCGTGGTGGTTTTTCACCCTCATTATCATATCATCTTACACAGCCAATCTGGCCGCTTTTCTAACCATTGAGAGAATGGAGGTACCCATCAATTCCGCCGATGACCTGGCCAAGCAGACGGACATCAGATACGGCATAATCAGCAATGGGTCAACGGAGGAGTTTTTCAAAGTAACTTGACTGTTTGTAACGACTATCTCAACTTGTGGCTCTGGGAATTGGTACATATAAGTTATATATTGACTGGACTTAAGGCTCTAGAGATTGGTACACATGAGTTAAATATCAACTGGACTTAAAGCTCTGGAGATTGGTACATATATGTTATATATTGAGTGGACTTCAGCTTCTGCAGGATTGGAACATATTATTATATAGGTACATTGACTTGACTTGTGAATACGGGAAACTAGATATAAGTTATAAATTGACTGGACTTGTAAATACAGGCATCGGCACATTAACTTCTAGTCTGCTTTTGTATAAGATACCTCTACATTTGATCGTCTGTTCTGTTAGCTCTAACCAGTGATGAGATTTCCTGGCTTCTAAAAAGTCACTGCAGTGTTCAAAAGCGTAACATCTGTGTTTCAATGATAAGAGCATTTTTAGGAAAGATATTTTGTTTTAATGTCATGTGGCGTTTTAACTAAGCCTTTCAATTAACTCCATATGAATACCACGAAGATAGCTGGCGATGTTAGTGATTACTACGACAGCTTTTGATGACTTACAGTGTTCTGTGCAAGCGATCTTAGAGGGATGCTTATGGTGCAAGCTGTCATAGACGCATGCTTATGGTGCAAGCGGTCTTAGAGGCATGCTTATGGTGCAAGCGGTCTTAGAGGCATGCTTATGGTGCAAGCGGTCTTAGAGGCATGCTTATTAACAGTGGAATGAACTATTATTCAATTACCTCAATTCAATTGTAAAATGTTGTCTTGCATTAAAGAATAGCAATGTCATATTAGATTATATAATTTTAATGTCCTCTCTAGTATTCTAGAATTGTAGCATGCTAATGTTGTATTGTATTAGAATAATAAACTGATTCTTTTTATTCTAGAACTGCAGAGATTTAGTATGCGAGAATTCTATGTTGTTTGGCATTATAGAAATTATTGTAGATTTTATTATATTCTTACATTATCTTGTCTTCTAGAATTGTAACATGATCTTGTCTTCTAGAATTCCAATGTTCCAGTCTACAGTAAAATGTGGAGTTTTATGAAAGACTCTGAGCCTTCAGTTTTTGTCTCTTCCACGAATGAGGGAATACAGAGAGTCAGAGACTCCAAGGTATGGCAAGTAGAAAGCTAGTTAGTGAGAGTCAGAGACTCCAAGGTATGGCAAGAAGAAAGCTAGTTAGTGAGAGTCAGAGACTCAAAGTTATGGCAAGGTCTGAAAGGGGGAAAACTTTAATGAATGGGATCTACATGCCGAAATACCCGTTCAAGATTTTCAAGACCTAATTTAATTTTAGATAATAATATTTGTAAAAAATTAAAACAGTCAAACTAGAGTTTTTCCCAGTGTGGCCAGTTAGCTAGTAATTCTTAATATATATATATATATATATATGTATATTCTACTTTCGAATTTCTACGAAAATATTTTAAAGATGTTTTTCGAGATCCATGTCCAGGGTTTTTCCCAGTTCGCATAAATTTGCAAGCTGAATAAAGGAATTGTAATAAAGATGTATTTGCAGTTGACAGTCTAACTCAATTCGATCGAAGAATTAACACCGTTTTTCTAGATTAGTGTAGCCATAAAGATGTGAAAGTTTGTCCAAATATAATCGAAATATTTTGCTACCGCAAGTTAATTTAGAACATAGCTATTTATCATCCATTGTTTCAAATGATGTAAGCGCTTCACTGGGTGTCTTCAGGACCATATTCAGACTTGAAAAAGCCCTTAGATATATCAGTATGGGGCCCCATACTTTGGTAACGCACACCGGCTACGCACTTTGTTGTTTTCAACATAAAATTTTTTCCTTTGCTGTGTTTCTAAAATGAATGAAAATATCCCTGGAACCTTTTTGGGGCCCGCAAGAAATAGGGACTCTAACCTAGAGATAATGTAGCCTATAAATAAATCTGAAACTTGATGTTTCATGTTAAGACCTTATACAAAAAGAACTATTTATCGATTTTCTGACACAATTCGTAAGTGTAAATATTGGAATAGGGCTTACTCGTTGTTGTGGTCAGTTATTTGCTTTTTGGGTCAGGTCTCATCAGATAGCCTCATTGGTCATGACAACGTTGGCCCTGTTTGGCATACCCAGCTTTTCCATTAGTATCGTGTCTATAAGATCTGTCTAGAAAGGTTTTTATATTAAATTATTTCTTTGTTGATAAAAATGTGTAAAACAATTTTAGCCGAAATCTCTTTCTGATGATCTGATGATCTGATGTTGTTGTTTTTAATTCCATGGCAAAGGGAAGGATTTTAAATCTCAGGTTTTGTTTCTTACGGAATTTGTTTATAATGATAATGACAATGTTGATTGTCCTATTTATTTCTCTCTTGTCCTCTTTTTTTCTCTCTTGTCCTCTTTTTTTCTCTCTTGTCCTCTTTTATTTCTCTTGTTCTCTTTTTTTCTCTCTTGTCTTCGCAACCACTGTATATATCTATCTTTATCTATATCTACACACATACTCACACTCATATATACATACATACCCTAACCCTAACCCCACACTCATATATACATACATACATTCATACATACATACATACATACATACATTCAACATATATACATACATATATACATACATCATACATACATACATACATGCATATATACATACATACATACATATATACATACATACATACATACATATATACATACATATATACATACATATATACATACATACATCATACATATATACATACATACATACATACATATATACATACATACATACATATATGCATATATACATCATACATATATACATACATACATACATATATACATACATACATATTATACATATATACATACATACATACATACATACATACGTACATACATACATACATACATACATACATACATGCATACATGTAGATATAGATATAAAGAAAAAGAGAGATTCTAATCATTCTCTACTGCAGGGCAAGTACGCCTTCCTCCTGGACTCCACCTTCAACGAGTACCACAACCAGAGGAAGCCTTGCAACACCATGAAGGTCGGCCGTGACCTGGATGTCAAAGGTTATGGGATCGCCACACCGAGAGGTTCAGATCTCAGGTCTGTTAAACTCGACATCTTTGAATGAACGATTAATAGATCTAGTCTGCTGTAATTAGGAAAAAAAAGTTTAGATCGAAGTCATCACAGCCTCTTTCTTTTTATTGCCCTATCAGAGCAGAGATCAACATTGTTGTCCTCCAGCTGAATGAGATAGGAGAGCTCCTCAAACTCTACCAAAAGTGGTGGTATGATAAAGGACAATGCGCCCCGGATGCGGGCAAGGTTAGTGCTTTTTTTTTTATATACACACTTTTTATATACACACTTTTTTCTGAGTATTTTAATCAGTGGCACCATGCTTTCAATGGGCATGGTCCTATCAGCAAGTTAAAGTTATTGTTCTATGTCTGCTTCGAATGACGGTTCAATTAGCTGGCTAGTTTTACATAAATTGTTTTTTCAACAATAATACATGTAACATTTAATATAAGGGCTTTTTTTTTCGAGTCAACGTGGCAAAGCAGCCCCAGCTACGACCTACATATTTTCCAACATCCAGCAAAGACAATATACAGGGAATGCATTCAAAAATATAAATGTATTTTTATGAGTAAGTTTTTACAACTCAATCTGTTAGTCTGTATGTCTTTCTTTCTGACTGGTACAAAGTTGGAACATGTTATTTCTCCCACACCCAATCTCGAAGCAAGTTGAAACTTTTGCACACGTATATTTTTGTGTATCCTGGGTTGTCGCCCTGTCGTAAATCTAAAGCTGGATTATTACATTACGATCACGCCACACGCGGACACTAATTGACCTAAAAATTGTTGCAAACTTTAAAATTGTCAGTAAAAATGTGAAAAATAAAATTGGAAGGAAAGAAAAACAACTTTAAAATGTGTGACACGTCGAAATTCGGAATTATTATTATTATTATTATTGTGGATGCCGCTTTCTTGTGAAGTCCCCTGGGCAGTAGCCGCGCCTGCCCTCCACCCTGCTCTGGGTATGAGAGAACTAATTAGAAATGATGACATTCAATAAGACCATGTTTTAATGTTCAAAAGTTCCATAATCTGGTGTCCTTCCTGCTGTATCAAGAGAATATATACAAAATAAATTTATTGTTTCGGCAAGGCTTAAAAAAACTGTACTTTGGTTTTAGTTGTTCTTGAGGATATTTAGCAATACTTCTATGTATTCATTGCATTTCATTCGGTTTGCGCACTATGTACAATAAATCTGCATATTACAAAGCGTGATTGGATCGACAGTACACGAGGGCTAGAATGATGATTGGGAAAAAGCAGTGAAGCGTGTAAAGCAAAACAAAACAAAAGTTTGAAGTGCGGAGATATAAATAAAACGAAACAAATATGGCCTCACGGAGTTCTGTGGGAGAGAGATCAGTCGGAGAAAGTGGTTCTGAAGGGGCAATAACTTTGATTTCGAAGAACTGAAGAGAAAGAAAGAGAAAATGGAAAAATGTGTGATAAAAAGAGAGTAGCAAAGAAAGATCTATATAACCTTTAAGTAACCCTGAATAGGTCATGCTAAAAACCTTGATGACTAAAAACGCTTTATTACCGCTATTTATTTTTTTTTCAGCATTTGCGCTATTTATTTTAGCTTTGTCATCATAGGAATCCTTGGGCCTTATGCTTCTTTTCTTTGCCTCTTTATTGGGCTTTATATGCCTCTTCTTTGGGCCCTCCTGCCTCTTTTGTGGGTTTTATATTTTTTTTTACTATTTAAGCTCTCCCATTTCGAAAATTTTAAATTATAAAGAACTAAAAAGACAATTTGAAATATGATTAAACCTATACTTAATAAGTATATAAGATAGTGAGTCCACATCAATAGAACATGGGAAGTTTAACATCAAAGAAAACAGACAAAACTTGATCTGTTTGGTGAAACATTGAGTATTCGGACTTTCTATATAGGCTAGTATTTTTTTTTCTTTGCCTCTTTTTTGGGCTTAATGTGCCTCTTGTATGGGCCATCTTGCCTTTTTGTGGGCTTTTTTTTTTTTTTTTCCCAATATGTTTTTATTTGTAAGTTCTCATAATTCACAAGTATTAAATCATAAACAATTGAAAATTGATTAACCTAAAAATACAACAATAGTAACAGAAACATTATTTAATATCAAAGACATACTACCTAACCATCCTAGCCATTGAATCCATAAAAGACAGAACAATGATACAAGTATAGGCTAGTATTTTTTTACCATTGGAAAACTTTAATGTTTCATTTGTTTAAAATGTGCACAAACCATGAAACAAGAACCAATTCTGACACTGTTTTGGATAGAGAAAAAAAAAAAAAAGCATGCTGAACGAAACAGTGTTTCAACAATGAGAGGTAGAAAGTTGAAATAAAGAAAAATCTGTTGGTCGTTCTATAATAACAAGAGAATTTCAGTTTCTACTTAGTACATTTAGGCTAGTATACACTATATGATTTAAAGTCTCGCATCCAATAAGGTAATTAATACATAGGGCGATATAATAAATAAATATGCATTTTAAAACAAGTTTTAATAATTTGACTAACTTTACTTCAGTCTAGTATTTGTGCAAATGCCCCATTCTCTGTCACCTATTTCCCTTTACTAGTAAACTATTTAGGTCTGGTTTTGCAAGTAATGCTCCACTGTTTGTATTTTATAAACATGTTAAGCGGAGATGAGTAGAGATGTACTCTTAAAGTGAATGCATTACATCATTTATTGTGTTTAATTAAATGTAGGTGGTTTTTACTTTGTTGGCAAGGTAATCGAGCCTACAAAAAGATGGTGCGCCAATGTTTAATTAGTCCGATTTATTTATTAAAAGTTGTTCATATATGCAAAAATGTTTTTTTGAAAAGAAGCAAGATTTAAATGTTCCTTTGAGGTAGTCTTGATCACCTCGCAGACTACAAGGTGCAGTGCATCGAACGCCTGCATCTTCTGATTCGTTATATAGATAGTACAGGGGGGTGCGGTGGCTTAGTGGTTAAGCGCTTGGCTCCAAAACCTTGGGTCCTGGCTTCGATTCTCGGGGAAACCTGGGATTTTGAATTTCGGGAATTTTATGTTGCCTCTTACATTCAGGTGATTGTATAACTGAGAAGAGTAATTGGGGATTCAGTAACTGGGGATTCCATGAATAGAGATTGCCAGCATAGAGATTACATAAATGGGGATTGCGTGAATGGGAAAAGCATGAATAGGAATTACTGGGAATCGAGTACATGGCGATGTCGTAGTAAGCATTATCTCAATGGGGATTAAAATGAATGGACCTCATTCACCAACCGTAAACAAACAACATTTAGCCAGGTGGTGCTCTATCTCTTGAATATAATTTACGATCTCATGTTTAATTCATGATGGTTGTCACGTGACAGTTTTTTTCCGTTGTTTTATCAATAAGATCACGTGACTAAATGTTGTTTGTTTACGATTGGTGAATGAGGTCCATTGGTATTAGATTAATGGAGGTAGCATGAATGGGGATTGCTTGTGCTTGACTGGGAATGACGTGACTTAGACTCACATCCAGTTGGTGAACGACATCTAACGATTGTATTTTAATGCAGCTGTTTGTTGGCATTCACTGCTTGAGACAAAGTGCTCTACTGACTGGACTCTTGCTTGTTCGTTCACTGACAGAGATACACATAATAACCTGAAATTGTTTTAAGTTTATCTCTAGTTAAAATGGCCTCCGCTCGACCACTAGAGCCAGAGAACAAGTCATTTCCCCTTTTTACCAAACGCTTGAGATTACATCAAATGTAATGGCGAAATTTAAAAAAAATGGGTCAAGGTCAAGGCTAAGTATGGAATAAGCAAATAGTCAATCATTTGTATGCACGCAATGTTTCATTTAATCGAATCACTCATGCGTGACTCTGATCCTTCCCTTTTAGCCCGACCCCTTCTACCGCCCCCCCCCCCTAAAAAAACGGAACAAGCAAAATATTTTGTGATTCATTCCAGCTGGTGCCCTTTGCAGGCCACATTCCTTCCCATTACATTGAGTGGAGAAAATATTTTTTAAATTGCGGAAAAAACTATGAGTAACTAGCTCTTTGGCGTATCCGGTGTACGAAATAAATAAGTGTTGATATGCAGCTTTGTGCTCTTTTTAGCTCTGTCCTTCTTGCCTAGTGCTATTAGAACATGGAATGGGCTGCATGAGTCAGCCAGGAAAACCAACGACCAATAAGATCCGTTTGTTGCTCAAAATAATTTCTGTACGGAGGGAGCTTTAAACTCGTTTTTACTCTATGACTTAAAACTTATTTTAAAACATTTGGTTAACTTGCAAGCAATAATAAAGGAAACTTCAGTTGAAGATGAGATGCTACACATTGAGATTTTGTGGAAATTATACATTCCTCGCTCCATATGCTAGGACAAATTTGTACAAATGTTCCTTCTTCCCTAGTGCTATTAGAGCATGGAATGGGTTGCTTGAGCTAGCCAGGAAAACGAATGGCTTGGCAGAATTTAAGTCATTGGTTAACATGCATGACTAGATGCATGATGCGTAGGGCGTAATCATCTTTTTTGAAGTAACGTCTGTATTTTATAAGATAAGATAAATAAGATAGGATAAGAAAGCTTTTTCATTTAGTTAGCATCGGTGACGTTCCATTTAGCGTCCTTGACACTGTCTAGTTCCTAGTGAGAATCAATCGTTTTGAATGAGTGACAGACATATGAGACCATAAACTCTTCAACACCCGCGCCTTGGGACTAAATGTCACAGTGACCGATGTATTGAACAGCCGAAAGTGTGAGGAAAACTTAATTGAGGAGGACAGAGAAACAACTTCGGGACCTCGTGACATAGTGTTATGAAGTGTGTTTGTGTGCTTCTATGGTGACGGTGTGAAAGTTTCCGATTGATGGGTGGGTATGTAGTGCGAATGACGCAAGACAATACGGCATTGTCGTCAGCTGTATTGGGTAGGCGAGAGACGACTCCAGAATGCCAGAGTGTAACGTATATGTGTGTGTTGATCAAGATGTAGAAACGTGTCAATGTGTCGAATGCTGTGTTCGTGTGTCCTGGAGCTACACTTAACACGTAACTGACATAACTAGTACAGTTTGACTGCAGTGCAACTTTAGCAGGCAAGTAACAAATATTAAATGATAATAATATACTGCAAAGTCATAGTAGTTACACAAAGATATTCCGATGTATTGAAATAGAATTACATCTGCATCACTGCGGTATCAAATATACCAAGTCCTTTAGAATAGGTATATATGTTGCCTTACTATTAACTAACGTCCGCATCACTGCGGGTAACAAAATATGCGTACAGGTCTAAGTACAAACAAAAAACCTAATACTAAACTATCCGTACTCTCTCAAGTCTCTGAAACGACTGCTACTACAAAGATGTGTAGTGTCTCAAATCCCATAAACGATTGCAACTGACCAGAAGTGAATTTAGTCATCCTCGCTTCCTGTTTCTATGTCTGAGGTTTCTCGTGCTTTTCACCTTCTTGACCCAAGGGGAACAGGTTACTGCCCAGCGAGACTGTGACACATTGTGAAAAGGTGTGTGTGTTTTTTTTATAATGAGTTAAATTTTGTGGAAAATATCATTTTATAGTATTACTAAAGTCTACTATATTGATTTATTTCATCTCATGTTAAATTTGTTTATATAGTTTAAAAAAAATATATATATATTTAGTTTTGTTCGCAAAATAAGTTGTTCAAGTTATTTCAAGTTTTATAAGTTAAGATATAATACGCCTAGAGGGGTTTAGTTGTCTACTAGCATTTCGTTAGTCAAAAATATATATCCACAATATATATCAAGTATCTTGGCGCAAAGTTTAGCTCTTACTTCTTCCCGCCACCCAATCACTTCATCACAGGCTATATTTTTTTGAAAATAAAGTTCAACAGTTTTATTTTGTCCCGAACATTGAACCATCTCCTTCATGCTAAAACTACGTCGCGAGGGCCTTGTCCTACCTGTGACGAGGTACTATTTGGTACTATGCAGTACCATTAAGTACAATACGGTACTGTGCGGTACTAACCGGTACTAATTAGAACTATCTGGTACTATTTAGTACTATCCGGTACTATTTAGTACTATCCGGTATTATTTAATACTATGCGGTACTATAATCCGGTATATTTAGTTACTATCCGGTACTATTTAGTACTATCCGGTACTATTTAATACTATGCGGACCTATAATCCGGTAATATTTAGTACTCTCAGGTACTACTATTCCGTACTATTTAGTACTATCCAGTACTATCTGGTACTATTTAGTACTATCCGGTATTATCCGGTACTATTTAGTACTTTCCGGTATAATTCAGTACTATCCGGCTTCTCGCAACCGCAGTGTATCGAATCTATTGGATTGGACGATTTATAATTGTTTGGTGTTGATTGGACCCGTAATGCATGTAGTGTTAATGTACACCACCCTCGGATCGATAAACAACTTTCTGCGACATTTTTTTTTAACATGAAATGCCTCCATTCCATTTGTGTGTGTGATGATTGTTTTACAGACACTAGCACTGATACACAAAGATGGTCAGTTATAGGTATAGGTGTGTGTATTGAATGGATCCCAGTAAATCGGATGTGCATGTAGTGTACTTAGAACTCTTTTAGAAAAGTAAAACCCGGTCAGTCCTACTCAGCCTTATAGTGGCGTTCGGGTGAAAACAGGCGCTAGAGGAGACGGTTCGCAAAATAGGTCAGCTCAAAAGAACGGCTGTTGGGGTACCTAAGGACCAACTCCATTGCACCGGCGGGGATGGAAGAAAGTCCCAACAAACATTTCACTATCCACACTCTTTAAGTGGTCGTTTTTAATAGCGGACACCTGCACGGCGGATGTGGTACAGTGTAGGAATATGTTTCAGGTGTTCTTTGAGATTCTGAAGATAATTATATCCTAGCTCAAACCTCCCACAAGACGACGCGGTATAGCGGTGGGCAGGATTTGAACCCGGGACATTCGAGACCACCGAATGTAAATTTAGAGCGCATACCTTTCGATCAGAGAACCGTGAAGCTACACCGTTAGCTGTAATCTACATATTTTGCCACATTTATCGCAGACAATACCGTTGTTTGCGGGCAGTCGTTTTTTCCTCTACCATACTACGCATAACTTCGGCAGTATCTTACCTTTGACCTTTTACTTTTTACCTTTGACCAATATCACGAGATAGTCTGAAAGAATAATAAGTAATCTACATATCTAAGCCTAATATACTTTAGCTGCATTAAATTTATTTTGATTATTATAGTAAAAATATATAGACTGATTTATTGATATAAGATATTCTATATCCCCCCCCCACACACACACACAAAAAAATAACCTTCATGCGGGATGTCAGCTTAGCCAACTGAAGACCACATTCTCCTTCTTGACATCTAACTACATATGAGATTTAAAAAAAAAGAAAGCCAGTTATGTATCAACATTCCCAGAAATCAAAGTCTTTGGCCAACTTTCCACTCAGTGTTGCGACACTATTTTGACTGCTGGTAATGGCTTTCTGATGTCTTCCGGTCTAAAGAACAAGCGATCTATAATGAATAGAAAATAACTTCTGGTTTTTTTTAATGCTTTTTTTTGTATTATTTTATAATGACATATAAGTGGCGTTTCATAAAACCATTTTGTTAGTAATCCGGAACATAATAACAGCTTCATTACCAAAAACCTAATCAACACGTGAGTTGATAGCATATTGTATTTCCTAGCTCAATATAGACCGCTGTTTAATGAGCGCATATATAGATAGATAGTTTCACAGTTTAGCGTTCAACTCACGAATAGAGGGAAAATTAGCAGAAAAAAAAAGAAAAAGTGGAATATTTGCAGAACGTTTTATCAGTTTGTCGTCTGCAAGTGTAATCTGGTTTTTCCAGTTCCGGTTGGGTCGGAGTTTGTTGCTGTAAAGAATTTTTTTTTTATTAATGTTTACTTTTCAGTTGTCAAATCAAAGGTTGCAACTGTGAAATATTTTTTTTTTAATTATATAATGCATTCTCATTCTTAAACTACTCTGTAATGACCAATATGTATAGGACATTCAATGAACATTCACAGTAATAGTCATTAGTAAGTAAACCATTTATATTATAGATAGATTGAAAGACAGACAGACTGGCAGACAGATTAATAAAAAAAATAGGCCGGCAATAGTCAGGCAGACAAAACAGTCAGCCAGACAGATAGATAGAAAATTAAAAAATACTATAAAAAAAACAATGCTTATATTAATGTTAATCAATTAGTTTGGATCAGTCATGTAATTAAACTAACAATAATGAATCTGCGATTAGAAATATTTTTACTAATTGTTTTTGTTTAGCGCAATTTGAAGCTTTTAGCGTTATCAATACGCTACGACCCCATCACTTGTTGGAAAGGGGGAGAAAGAACGGGGTATCTGGGTGATCACTTTTTAAAATGTATTTTTTTTTAAAGGCAACGACCTAAATTCGAAATTGTGGGCTAAAGCCTTCTAAGGCTTATACTTCTCAAGCCAACGCGGTAACCACTCTGCAAGAGAAGAGTCTATGAACATGGAAGATTGTATACGTATCTATATAAAGGGGACTAATTTAGCTTATACCACTTCAGTCAAGCACTGTTCTTTCCGTTTTTTTGATATACCAAACAAAGTATATACCAAACAGTAACTTATTACCAATAGTTAATTAACTAATTGGTTGTTGTTTTTTACTGACTCTTGTGTTGTTAGGTAAAAGAAATAATTGTGAAAATTTTCAGCTTGATCCGAACTTGGATTCGGAGAAATAACGTGTACAAACTTTTTAGCCAAGCAGACGGTCACACAGACAGATAGACAGAGTGAGCTGATAAAAGCTTTATCATAAATATCAAGATAATAAAAGTCCATTTCCTCGAGGATAATATTTGCCATGTGTATCACCAACTGTACATTACAGGTCTACCACAGATTCTTTTAAACATCACATGTGAAGTGTGCACCAAAAAGTTGCTCTAACAGCAATACATTACAGTAAGAAAGAAAAAGAAGAAAGCGCGATATAAAGAAATGTGGTATCCAATATGATGGACACTAAAGAAAAATGTAACAAAAAGAATAGAAAAGAAGAAGCTTGAGTAAGATTTCAACATATTCTAAATAAATTCAAGGACACTCTATTGATAAATCAATACTACGTACTAAATAAAATAAATCCTTGAAGCTACAAATGGAAGAGCTTTCATTAAACAGTGCTGACAATTACTCTCGAACTCTTGTATGTTTTATCGTTTTTTCTTGTCAGTATTTCTGTATTTTGTACAAGAGATACCAACAAAATCTTGCTCTTTATGGATTACCATTTATGTATACATATCATTGGGATCTCACTAACGTATAATTACTTACTATTTAATTATTAATTTATAACGTATTACTTATTTACTTTCTATTTTTGCATCGCCACATTAAAGTTGGCAGCTATAAGTTCCTAGATATGAATCTAATCCCACTGCATGGTTACTAAAAGAGACTATGGTTTCCATTGACCCTAACACTATATCACGAAGACCCATAAACAAAAAGTGGAATATTTTTTGTTAGAAAATGATAAAATTGTTCGAAAAGTTACAATGTTGTGTTGATAAACAATAAAGATAAATATTATTTGGTTCAGATGTATGCTCCTCGATGTTGCTGGCTCCCACTCTGAGGGGGCTCTTCTTTGGCGTTGTTTTGTTTGTGGGTTTGTTGTTTGTTTGTTTTGGAGCCACTGTTCTGTTTATTGCGTGGGGCAGTTTGTTAATTATGTAACAGTTTTGTTTTGTTTAATTTATGAACAATTTTACAAACGCATTTAAATAAAGGACTATTAATGGATGCTAGCGTTAGTCTTTTGTAAGGTTCTTCCTTTGACCTGATGATATAGTCTCAGGCACAATAAAGTACTATTAAATAAAAGTATCGATAGTCTTTTGTAAGGTTCATAGTTGTGATCTGATGACTCTACAGTCTCAAGCGCAATCATTAGACCATTAGTACATGTTTTGAATTCTTACTAGTTTATCACTCCCGGCTTTGTTGTGAATCAAAATGAACTTTCAGTTTTTATAAAGAAAAACAACAAGAAAAACATGAACCATATGAAACAAAGCTTATATGAATTGCTATTGTATCAGTTAGCTTGGAGCGGTCATGTAATTTGACTGTGTGTCTCTTACTTCTATTTTACTAAGTTTTGTAGTGTATTTTTTCTTGTTTTTGTTGTTGTTTTTGTATAAGTAAATTATGGTTCAGCCGTTCAGTACTTTATAATATTTGCAACATGGAGTTAGGTGTGGTAGACGTGTGGAGATATATGGTAGTGTTGGAGACGTGTGGGAGATATGTGGGCAGTGTTGGAGACGTGTGGGAGATATGTGGGCAGTGTTGGAGACGTGTGGGAGATATGTGGGCAGTGTGGGAGACGTGTGGTAGATATGTGGGCAGTGTTGGAGATGTGTGGGAGATATGTTGGCAGTGTTGGAGACGTGTGGGAGATATGTGGGCAGTGTTAGAGACGTGTGGGAGATATTTGGGTAGTGTTGGAGACGTGTGGAAGATATGTGGGGCGGTGTGGGAAATATGTGGGGCGGTGTGGGAGATATGTGGGCAGTGTTTTAGACGTGTGGGAGATATGTGGGCAGTGTTAGAGACGTGTGGGAGATATTTGGGTAGTGTTGGAGACGTGTGGGAGATATGTGGGGCGGTGTGGGAAATATGTGGGGCGGTGTGGGAGATATGTGGGCAGTGTTTTAGACGTGTGGGAGATATGTGGGGCGGTGTGGGAGATATGTGGGGCGGTGTGGGAGATATGTGGGCAGTGTTGGAGACGTGTGTGAGATATGTGTACAGTGTTGGAGACGTCTGGGAGATATGTGGGCAGTGTGGGAGACGTGTGGGAGATATGTGGGCTGTGTTGGAGACGTGTGGGAGATATGTGGGCTGTGTTGGAGACGTGTGGGAGATATGTGGGCAGTGTGGGAGACGTGTGGTAGATATGTGGGCAGTGTTGGAGACGTGTGGGAGATATGTGGACAGTGTGGGAGATATGTGGGCAGTGTTGGAGACGTGTGGGAGATATGTGGGCAGCATTGGAGACGTATGGGATAGGTGTACGTCAACTTCAGTACTCCCTGTGTCTGTTGGGATCGAAATATTGGTAAGGAATACTTTAGGACAACACCCTATGACTTTTAAAAAGCACCAAAAGACTACTAATGTAATTTATATTTCGTTAAAATTTGATCATTTTATCAAACAAAAGTTTCAGTGGTGTCAACTTTAATCTCACATTTAACACTGTAAAGTGTCACAAGTACTGATTAGATTATGTCTTGCCCTTACGTAAAACATACACGTTTAAATAGTCTCTTTCCGTAGTCGGACATTGTTTTTTTTCACATAACAGCCCAGCTTAGTGATAGGCGTTTGTTTCCAGAAAATTATTCATTTATATATATTTTTTTTTTGAGAAGTTTTGCAAACTCTATCAATATACGGAAGGAATCTATAACAATAATTACGAATATTTCTCCAGGGGGAAACAATTCAGTCTCTCGTATGATTAACTTTATAGCTTCCCTTTTCGTGTATTTTTATTCTCGGTAGTGGACAAAAACCTGTTGAGTTTGGGGGGTGGGGGGGGGGGGGGGAGAGAGAAGAGGGGGGAATCAATAAACTGTAAGGGAGAGATAACTTGAGAAGTGAAACCGGTGGAATAATCTCCCCTTTGTCTAGCTGATAGTGGAGTGTGCGAGAGACACTACGCAATAATAGGTTTCTATCCGGCAGGGTCCGCTCTGAGCTAATAACAACAGCAGCAAAAATGACGTCATTGAATAGTGCCGATAAAAAAAAAAGTATGTTAAAGTTGTTAGACAAATGGGTTAAAGAACTCATAGACGATTACTGGTGCGGATCGTATTCGATTCTTAGCATGTACTTTTAAATACTTTGATGTCATGTTAATGTTATTTCATTGTGTTGAAATAGGAATATGAATATTGATATAGAAATGTATTTCAAAACAAATATGTAGAGATTATGATCAGTGGATCAGGGGTTACTTTGTATACTCTAGCTCAGTGTGTCCCAAACTGTGCTCGGCGGAACCCTATTGTTCCGCGAGGCCTGAATAGGTGTTCCACAAACTACTGGAGTATTTAACTAGTAGGCCACCACGTGAATTAACCTCTCACAAAAATAAGCTAAAAATCCGCTAAATACTCAGAAGATGTGAAATGATCCGTTAAGGAAAAGGTTCGGGAACCACTGCTCTAGCTTTAACATTTGGATTTATGATAATTATAATTGTCATTATGTAATTCAAATATTCGATTCTTAAATTTGTACACAGCAATCGATTATTTGAATGGCTCTCAAAGTTTAATTGGTTAAATAATCAACCTAACTAGGAATGTGCATTTCGAGTACATTTTATGCAAATGTGAGCCCTTCTAATTGTCCCAGGTCAAAGCTGACATTGTTTCTACGTTGACTTTCTGCATCAGTGAACCATGACAAGTACCACTGGGAAATAGTTTCTGTTCTATAAAGACTAATAAAGAGTGATTTTGTTATGACACGATTAGGAAGTAGGTATTTGTTTCGCGGATAAGGGAAAAGTATTTACTTAGTGACGATGACGTGAGATACCTTTATAAAATAAGAACACTCTAGGCGACGCTAAAAACAAGACGCTTTTCTGATCACAGTAGGAATAAGAAGCATTATATAGACGATAGTAATAGATGACATTCGACGGTTCCCTTGTCGAGTATTAAAAGTGTTTATTATTGTTCAACACCGAGTCGACTGCATTTATCGATTGTTGGCCTTTCGTCGGTGTTCATTTACCAGCATTGAGTCCGGTGTTACCTCCATTTGAGTTTGTTCCTATTTCAAAGTACTCATCACCGCGGAAGCGCTTAACAAATTGTTACACTACTTCCGTAATGAGTCAAATGTGTTATTCAATGAGATAATACATTATTTGCTCTATGATCTAAATCAGTGGTTCCCAAACTTTTTTGTCTCGTAGACCCCTTGCCATGTTTTTAAGTTTTCGGTAGACCCCCCAGCATTTTTTTGGAAAATTCATTAACTTCAGATGTGCTTTTCTCACTAATTACTATGCGCTATATATATTTATTGATGACATTCAAAGCAAAATAAAATTTAATATGCATTACAAGAAGTAACTTAACAACAACAACAAAAAAAAAACGCCTATTGGTGGGCAGCTTTGGTAATAAAATGTCAATCTTGGGCTTCCATTTAGTTCGGGTTAACATTCTATCTTCTCGATTAGATGATGTCTGACTGATTTAAATTTGGAAAGTAAGAAAATTTATCATTGTCATTGTATGCTTCATTAATTTAATCCTCACATGAAACACTGAGATAATGCCTTCGTGTTGATCAAATTTAGGTTATCACGTAGCTGAAAGTTAACCTCATTCAATTTATGAAACAAGTTTGTGAAATAGACTATGTCCGATTCACGTTTAATTTCTGTGTTTTAAAATAGAATCTTAGCAACCAAGAACTCAGAAAAAATAGTGTCAAAGATAAGCCTTTCGAAAACTATCATACTTCAGTGTGAAGGAGCAATTGATCAAAATTTCAGACAAAAAGCAATTCTTTATGAATTTCTTGATTCATAACAAAAATATAATAATACCACTACATTATCAGGCAAGGTTAAACTAGTCCAGCTTTTTAAAAATTAAATCGTAATAACACGATAACCATTCATTGTCTAAAACTCATTTCACCATTACACCTTTGAACCGTATTGTTGCTTAGAGGAATTTTTAATGATATCAGACATAGGATTGTGTAAAACAGATTGTAAAACCCCTTAAATGGTTGGCAAAGTCAATATTTTGCTTATAGTGTGTAGTTTTTAAGAGTTTGATATAAGCCTAAATAAATATATTGTAAGACGCTCACAAACCTATTCCCTTCTATGATGTTTTATCAACATTTTTCTACTGTGGCTTAATTCTGAATTTAAAAAGTTTTCAAATCTTAATCTATTTTATTTCATGTTGACTTTTCTCGATGTTCCAGCTTCGATGGTTTCATAGCGACATAATTTCAAACTTTGTTACATAAAAATGAAGAACAAATGCAATAGTTGTTCAACAAAGAAAGAATGAAGCTAAATTTTTAATAACCAACAATTTACGGTCAACATTTCATTTTATAGACTCGGCCATGTAAATTATTTCTTTCATGTAGACACAATTAAGGTATTTAAAATAATGCGTTAAAATTTTTAAATAAAAAAAAATCATTCCACTAACAGGGTTGAAATTCAAAGGATTAACTAAGGTATAAATCATGTGTGAACAAGTCAATTTCATGAATGATCATGCTTCAATGAGATCCGCCTTCGTAGACCCCCATTAACAGGCCATAGACCCCCAATTTATTTTTTCTCTTCCGTAGAGCCTTTGGAAGTCCTCGTAGACCCCTGGGGGTCTATGTAGACCACTTCGGGAATCACTGATCTAAATAATTACCAATGCTAATGATAGAAGAAGCAGAAGTGTATCCAGCTTTTGATGTAAGTGTCGGCCGGGTAAGGGGCGTATAATTTTCTGAGAAATGTCCCACGGGCCGCCTCACCGCAGAGGTCACTGAGGCTTCTTAAAAAAACGAGGCTTCTGCGGCTTCATTATTCGCTGTTAGCGAAGTTTCGTTCGTCCGAATGGCGATGATTAGTCAGACATGATAAGTGGGCGGTAATTCGGACATCACTGTTTTCATATTTTTTTTTATGTTTTGAAAACTCATGAGGAATGGTTCAACCTGTTCTGTATACACAGAAGATGTTAAAGGTTTGAGTTAGAGTTGAAACCAAAGGAGAACTTTGATCTGCAGTTGAAGAATAATAAAAAATCTGCTCAAACTTCAACTTTCACTTCTGTACCTTTTACACAAGTTTCTCTAACTGTTAGTTTGAAGTAACGTCTACTGCAGTGTTTACAAAACTCTGTTTCGCGGAACCCTACTGTTTTGCGAGACCAGAATAGTTGTTCCATGAACAACTGGAATAATTACCTAGTAAGCCACCACGTGAATTAGCCTCTCTAAAAAATAAGCAAAGTGTTCCGCTAAATACTCAGAATGTGCGAAGTATATAGTTGAAAGGGTGGTTGAGAGAGGCTAAGTACGCTTGAACTTGGTTTGGCTTGGCTACCTATGAAGGGGGCAGAGTTGCGTTTACTGAGTGCCTAAAGGCAGCACTAAAAACCTTCTCTCAAATCTCCCTCCCCCTACTGGTCCACAAATGAGATTGGACCATAGCGCTCTGAGCATGCTATAAGCATGAAAGTAGTGCTATATAAAAGCTATAATTATTTATATATACATATATTAATATTGTCACGGATGAATGTGTAAATGTATGTATAATCTATTTTTACAATCTGCGCGAATGACCGGAAGTGTGTTTTGTTTTCAGACAGAGACCAGCGTATGTGATATGCAGTAAAGCTGATTAAAGTTTATGTGTTTGATCTAGTGGTTTAATTGTTTTATTTCGTTGACTAGAACTGAACCAGGGACACCTAGACGTATCGAGACCTAAGGTAGATTCTAAAAATTTCTATTCTATCGAATTATAAGTAGATAGAGTTATATAATAGGAAAGCTGTGACAAATATGATTGTCATTCTAGGATACAACCCTCTTTTGCAACTTCCTATATGACTCCAGAGGCTAATTCCTGATACAAAACTGCGGCCACAGGTCGGGCATCTGTAATCAATGAATGTTAACACTAAACATAACATTATATACGTATTAACCTTTCCTTTAATAGGATTTAATAGATAGTTCGAGGTAGTACTCATCTTTTTTCAAACAAAGGACGAATAGGTCACTAACTCAATCAGACTCATTGACTTCCATGGGATGTCTAAGATTTGACGTTTAACTCAAAGCCCATTTATTTTGTGGTTGTTTCCCTTTGTTTTAACTAAACCTTAGATTGTTTCTTGTGTACTTGCAGGACAGTAGTACCACCAGTGCCCTGACTCTCAGCAATGTTTCTGGAATTTTCCACATCCTAATAGGAGGTCTGATTCTGGCCATGCTGACTGCCTTCTTCGACTTCATCATCAAGACCAGATTGAGGAGAACTAAAAAGATAAAGGTTGAAATTACATAAAACAATGTCTCAGCCGCGTCCCTCTTGACATTTTCATAATGCATATTTAAAAACAAAATTAAATAAATAGCTAAAAAAGTATAGCATAGATTTATCACTATAAAGAAAGAAAGTAAAGGCCTTGCGATCTATAGGGCAGATGATGTAAAGGTCATCTGTTTCTGTGGCCCACAGTCTACAAGACTGTCATGTGGTGATGTGGCCAGCACAATTTTCCCCAACTAATTTCAGGTACCCATTAGAGTTAGATGGACTCAGAGGCGCCCAAAGATCCGGAAATAAAAATCCTAGTCTTTACCAGGATTCGAGCCTGGCACCCCCGTTAGGAATCCATGCGCTTTACTGCTCAACCATCGCGCTTCCCCCATTATTAATATTAAAGAAAAGCAAAATGTAAATAAATGTTTTGGGTCAAATGTCACGGTTCTCTTGATCAACGAACTATGGATGACTATAGGGTTGGGTGGTACGTGCTCGGGACTGTCATCTAGATGATCCCGGGTTTAAACCCAGCCCGCCGCCAAGCTCAAGTGTGCCGTTAAATGAACCATATTAGTGGGAACAAACAATAAGGCTTTGTTTCATTATGGTTTTGGTCCATATTAAAACACACCCACACTTTATTATAACGATATTGACACAATAAAAATCACACAACAAAAGTAATCACGCATACAAACCATAAATATGTATCAACTTTTGAAAAATATAATTTAAATGAACAACTATAATGTGATATCTCACACCCGCAAAGACTACCCGGCTGTGCTGAAGCATCCGCTGTTTAAAAAAGCGGTTGCGACTAAACGTCCAGCATCACATTCCAAAGGGCTAAGATATGTATATTGTCACGTACACTGTATCTATATTTAGCAACAGTCTATATTTAGCTTGTCGGCAGAATTTCAGCTACCTCGGGGAATTTTCTATCACACACATGTTTGGAAATAAATGTGATTGGTTTTGAAATATTAATTATTGTACACTGAGCTGCATTTATTGGTTGGCATTGCAACGAGGGGATGTTAGACACGTGACAACGCGATACCCGGGGAAAGATTCTAGATTACCGCCAGTGTCGTACGGAACGTGTTAGGATTCAGACGTATAGTTTACATTATTGTGTAAATCATTTATTTAGCAGAATTATATTTATTCTGTTCTATTCAAGTACATTTAACCATTGTAATTATTTGTGAATAGCTTTTTCAAGTTTTGAATTAAAGTAATTGTTTTAGACGAAGAGAAGTTTCTTCATTGAATATAGTAACATACTTAGATCGACTTAGCGATTGGCAACTTCTAGATGATCCTCTTATCAACTGGCAACATTCTGAATGATCGTATTATCAACTAGATCTAGCTACTTCTATACGATCATCTTATTAAAGACGATTTTAAGATCCTCGGCAATTACGATCATTGATTGTGCTTCAACGTGACATCTTGACATCAAGTTTGATTGTAACATCTAGCACTATTGATGATCGTAACAAATGTGTTAAGACAGCTGACTAGTAATCATTGTTATCATTTCGTAGCATCTGAGTGTCATTTGAAACTTTTTATTTTTTAGTGGCCCTTATTATGCTTAGTTCCTTGTGTGTTGTATATCTGTGTCATTTTTCTTCTTCTTCTTCTTCCTGGTTCTCATTTTTATGTTGAAGTGTTCAGATGACTAGACCAATATATGAGGTGAACTGTTGGAGTGTTCAGATGACTAGACCAATACATGAGATGAACTGTTGGAGCGTTCAGATGACTAGACCAATACATGAGATGAACTGTTGGAGTGTTCTGATGACTAGATCAATACATGAGATGAACTGTTGGAGCGTTCAGATGACTAGACCAATACATGAGATGAACTGTTGGAGCGTTCAGATGACTAGACCAATACATGAGATGAACTGTTGGAGTGTTCTGATGACTAGATCAATATATGAGATGAACTGTAAGAGCGATCAGATGACTAGACCAATATAGGAGATGAACTGTTGGAGTGTTCAGATGACTAGACCAATACATGAGATGAACTGTTAGAGCGATCAGATGACTAGACCAATATAGTAGAGGAACTTTTGTAGTGTTTAGATGACTAGAACAATATATGAGGTGAACTGTTGGAGCGTTCAGATGACTAGACCAATACATGAGATGAACTGTTGGAGTGTTCTGATGACTAGACCAATATATGAGATGAACTGTAAGAGCGATCAGATGACTAGACCAATATAAGAGATAACTGTTGGAGTGTTCAGATGACTAGACCAATATATGAGATGAACTGTTGGAGTGTTCAGTTGACTAGACCAATACATGAGATGAACTGTAAGAGCGATCAGATGACTAGACCAATATAGGAGATGAACTGTTGGAGTGTTCAGATGACTAGACCAAAAAATGAGATGAACTGTTGGAGCGTTCAGATGACTAGACCAATATAGTAGAGGAACTGTTGTAGTGTTCAGATGACTAGACCAATATATGAGGTGAACTGTTGGAGTGTTCAGATGACTAGACCAATATATGAGATGAACTGTAAGAGCGATCAGATGACTAGGCCAATATAGGAGATGAACTGTTGGAGTGTTCAGATGACTAGACCAAAAAATGAGATGAACTGTTGGAGCGTTCAGATGACTAGACCAATATATGAGATGAACTGTTGGAGCGTTTGTCCTTTTAAAGTTGTATTATGTCTTTATCTTCGTGTTCGCCCTATTGTATCTCTTAATCCTAGGGAAAAAAAAGGTTTATTTTCTTTGTTCATCAGGTTGTTTTGAAAACGTCCGGGAGTCAACAGGACACAATCGATTTCACCCAGTATCGCTTACAACGAAGATCGTCTGATGAAAATGGAGACGTAAGTATTTCAGCGGTTCGATACCTAAACATTCATGGAAATGAAATTCAAACATTGGATAAACAAAAAGCGAAACAATGTGGAATCGAAGCTTACATAAAAAAAAGCAACAAAGAGTTAAGAATGTTTTAACAAACGCTATGCTTTGAAGCCTTTATGAAAACCAACAGCTAGCAGGACAGCATCTTTTCTACTTTGCATTTTAGTTTTTTATTTACTTTAGCTATGCTGACTTCAACTATCAATTCATCTGTCCTTCTCCCATGGCAATCGTTTGATTGCCAATAAACTGCACGAATCTTTGTAAAATTTGCATTGAATCCTAAGTGATTCATTCCCGGATTTCAATCTCTTCATAGCCTCGTTTGTGAACTTTGAGCATCGTTCTGAGAAAGCGTAGATAAGGCTTATATAAAATATTAATGTTTAAAGTTATAGTAAGTTTTTTTCTTTCAATTACATTTTTTTTTAGTTTTACAGATAATTCATCATGTTATGGATACAAATTCTCTATTCCTGCATCTAGGAAAAACGTGAATTTTGTTTAGTTTATTTATTGGTCTGGTTTCTGGGTATCTAGACATCTCCTAAATATAAAGACTATATCTATTGATGTGATTTGAAGTACATTTCAGAACATTGTCTCCCCAGACAAATATGGAGATGTTATAATTTTTAAGAGCCCCCATCCACCCCATGTCTAGTTTCCCTAATCAGATATATACATTCTTAATTAATATCACTTTCCCCTTCCTTGGCGCCAGGTTTGTGACCTCCACCATTAGGGGCGGACTGAGAGATGAAATCGGCCCAGGCATACAATCCAGCCCACAAAGTGTATATTATATGCTGGACATCCAATTCTAGGTCTACCTGTTCTCAAAATCATTTTATTAAGTTTGACAATGAATCGATAACTAAAAGCATTCATAAAGTGAACACTATATCCTTATAAGAAATATATTTCTTCTGTTGCTTTTTAATCACTAAGTATATAGTATATAGACCCTAATGGAGCCCGCTAGTAGCACTGTCTACGGATATTAGATTATTTCGCCAAATGTGTTAGATTAAATTAGTATTACACTGTAAACGTCTGTCAAAGATTTTAGAAAAAAAAAACGCAACACTCAGAGGGCCTCTATTACAAGAGAACATTATTAAACCTTTAACAATGTAATACGTTCTATTTGAGGCCATTTAGGTGGCCCCCTACCGGCCCATTTGTGTACCAGCCCACCGTGAATTTGCCCGTATGCACATATAGCCAGTCCGCCCCTGGCCACCATAGATTTTTGACATCCTCGAGTTCTCCATAGGTTTGAGAAACACTGCAGGACACAATGTAACGAAATTGTCAACATTATAATAACCAGCAAATGTCTGTAACCCCAATGTCATCAAACCAAAACAGATTAGAATGTAATAGAATTGTGGCCAGCCAGGAGAACAATACTACTGTAAAAATACCACATTATTAGAAAATTATTAAGAGGACGTTTTTAAGGTGTCTTCAGTGAAATGTGTTTCTCTTGGACGAAACTTTATTCTGGCAATTAGTCTTAGCTTAATATTTAAAATAATAATTTAAGAATCTAAATGATAATGATAATGACAGTTATAACGAAGCTTCATTTCCTTCTCAGTGTCGCTATGCCACACTTGACATGGCCCACGACCTGACCCATGACGTCACGGTGGAGGTGGAGCACCGGAGGAGCAGACACCACGACGAGATCTTGTGACCCACGTCCCGACGGGCGCCGAGGAGAAAAGCAACTGGGGGGTGTACGCGTGGGGGAGCTGGTACCGCTGAGGGAGGTGCTTCACAATGACGTGCTGTTGATGTGCTATTGATATTGGGTTTATCTTATAGTCTCATTAATGCCATGTTTATAGGAATGCATGTTATAGTGTAAACTGAACAGAATGCGTGGTGAACATAAACGTATTTCAAATGTAAAGATATATTTTCAAGAAGGCAACTATTAATAAGACAAGTCCTCGAGTCCGAGGATTGCTGTATTGTCAGACACTCCTTGCTGTGATATACACATTTGGTCAAACCCAGAAAAGACGTAACAGTTGTTTGAAAGGTGGTCAGTTCTCTTGTCCACGTCTTCGTTTGTCCTCGCAAGTACATTCTCTTTTGGTCTCAAATGTCTACCCCGCGGCCTATATAAGAAATCTAAGTTGTCTTGCTCTGAAGCCGCCGCCAATGCAAGTAAAAATTAACAAAATTTTATTATTTTTTTTTAAATGTTATGCATTAATATGAAACACCTTTTCTAAACCCCGAACTGGTATAGATAAGTTTACTACACATTAATTTTTGATTGGTGATTATAGCATAGTCTCCGACAATCAAAAAAATAGAAATGTTATAATACATTTGCTGTTGGCTTAACACAGTCATTATAAATGGATTAAGATTGTTATGAAAATTTCTTCTTTAGGATGTGTTAAATGTTGTTTTTATTATTTTAGCTGTTTATAACTTTCAATAAATGTAAACAAAAAGACCCCCCCCCCCCCCAAAAAAAAAGGTGAAAGAAACACCCAAAAAGAGGCAAGAAAAAAAAAGGTTTAGGGCCCTATGGGGTTTTTACGATGAAAACACTTAATGAATATTACAATAAATAAGGTAAAGAAAAAAAAAACAAGAGTTCCTATTATGAGAAAGTTAAAATAAATAGCACAAATACTGAGGTTTCTTATGTTTAAAAAAGCCTTAAAAGAGGCAAGAAAATATATGTATAAAAGTAATAAAGATTGAAACGATCCATACGACCTATGTTACATATGATGTAAAGCTTATTTCAAAAATCCAAAATTATAAACCCCAGCCCGCACTGGGATCAAATGAAAGACTCCACTAATTTGAAAGCCAAGCACACTACCTCATCCCAAGATAATGTGATCCAAAACAAATAGTCGTCTGTTTTAATACGAGGCTAGAATTCGAAGAAATAAAAAGATCAAATACTAGGACCTGGTAGGTGGAAGTGAAATCTTAGAAACATGTTCCATGGATTCTCATAGACTTCGATTGGCAACCGCATTGTAAAGAATGATAAAGAATTATTTGTAAAGGAGTACGTAAGTGAAAAGCTGGCTTAGTTTAAGACTAAGTTATACGACTGTCGACTTGGTGTTTCTTATCATTTAATATATGAATGATCCAATCCAAGCCAATAATGATCCAATCTAAGCCAAAAATGATCCAATCTAAGCATATAATTAACCAATCCAAGCCAATAATGATCCAATCCAAGCCAATAATGATCCAATCTAAGCATATAATTAACCAATCCAAGCATATAATTAACCAATCCAAGCCAATAATGATCCAATCCAAGCCAATAATAATCCAATCTAGCCAATAATGAACCAATCTAAAGTAATTATGAATTATACTAAATAAAAAAAACATTCTTATCCTATAATAGGTTTTTATTATTCCGTAACAAGCTAATCGTCAGCGATGACGTGACTATACATACAACCTAGACAATAATGTTGCAACTTAACCCATTTCAAGCACCAGTAATTACATCTGTGTTGTACCCAAGCTGATGAATCGTTTTACTGTTTCAATTATATGGCACCATGAACATGACTTTGAATTCCTCACATGCTCGTAAAAAAAAACAGCTTACCAAGTTTAATGTTTAATTTTTTGTTCTCTGATTATGTTTCATAAGAAGTCTCTTTTTCATTAACACTGCTGTAAGTGCTGCCCAATCCATTCGATATTACGCAGAAGGAATCTTGGTATTTAACAGATGTGATTTTTTCTACTTTTTTTTTCGACAAAAATTAAAAAAAAATGTTATTTTCAAAAATAGTTTTCGAAAACGTTTCCGCTGAATTTTATATTCGTAATATTTCATATTTCTGATCTCAAGGGTCTATTATGACTTTCAAATATATTATCTCATCGATTGTTAGATTGAAAAGAAAAAAAATGTAAAAAATAATGGTTGAAAGATTGTTCCCTATCTACATAATGCTAGAATTTTATCCTGTTTATTTTTTAACGGAAAACATCATGTGCTTTTGCCTCGTCACTAAAAATTTGTAATGGAATTATTTTCTCGATAGAAGCGACAAACTGCCACGTATACGGATGAATATTTGATATGCATTTTAAATAAAATAATGAGCTTTGTCTATCACCTGGGTGTTTAAAAAAAATGACGCCATTTCAGGTTTTTTAATGTAAAAAATTCTACGCGCCTGATATCAAGTTTGACGAAAACGGGGAATTTCCTATTGTTGAAAGTGTTAAAACGGGAATTACCTATAATCGAACGTGTGGGGAACTAAAGAGATATGCTTGTAATTGAAAGTTAATAGAACATAAAAGTTAAGAACATAAAACTAAAATGTTATTTAACCTTGGTTAGGCCAATAATAGAATATGCATCCTCCGTTTGGGACCCCTCAACTCAAGAAAACATTAAGAAACTGGAACAGACACAAAATAGAGCAGTGAGATTCATAACAAATGAATATTCACATTTGACTAGAGTAACACCTATAGTAAAATCACTAAATTTAGAAAGCCTTCAGGACAGAAGACTCAAAAGTAAAGTAGCAATTATACATAAAACACTAAACCATAATCTTCAAATACAAAGACAAAATTTAATAAAATACTCTGAAAGACACAAAGATAAAGGCACATTCCTCATCCCATATGCTAGGACAAATTTGTACAAATACTCCTTCTTCCCTAGTGCTATTAGAGCATGGAATGGGTTGCCTGAGCTAGCCAGGAAAACCAGTGACTTGGCAGAATTTAAGTCATTGGTTAATATGCATGACTAAATGCATGACGTAACGTCTGTATTATATAAGATAAGATAAGACACATGAATTATGAGAAATATGTTATTACTAAACTAATATCAAATCACTCTGTCTGTCTGTGGGTAAAAAATGTGTACTTGTTATAACTCTCAAGTTAATTTTCCACAATTATTCATTGGCATAGAAAAGACATGAATCAATAAAAAAAATTAACCATTCAATTATACTGATAGTTTTTTTTTATACCAACAAGGGAAAGTAGTCCTTCAGTAATCACAGATATAGATATATGTAAGGCTCAGTGCCCTTAGAATTTCTCCCACACCCATTCTATGGAAACTATAAACTATTTCTATTGTACCTAACAAAACTTAAATAGATTTTTAAAAAAATAAACAATTGGTCAATTAATTATTAATTAATTACTTGTAAATAAAAAAAAATATATAAATCCTACATTATTAAGAGATGTTGTAAGTGCGCGATTTGGTGTATGCATTCCTTAGTTGCTTTTCAGAAAAAAAGTCTTTTTTATATAAATTTTGCTTGTTATTCGTTATACTTGTGAGTTATATAATAATTATGTTGATAGCTTTATATACTCTCCAGTATATCATGTTTGTGTTTGTGTTTGGTATAAGAAAGATAACCATGTAACTAACCACATTAGTGAAACTAATGGAACGATTTGTAATTATATATCTGCACGGACTGCACCTTGTTTTAATGATTTCAAACTGGGATTATTTCCAAGTTAAGTTTCCAAATACACTTGATTTAGATCTGTGACATTTAGATAAGACATGACTATATTTGTACATTTGACATTGTTTTTGTTTTTTTGTTGTTTTTTTTAGTGAATGCTAAATTCGTACACCTGATATTGATCTTTGTGATTATTAGATTTCTACACTTGAAGTTATTTGTCATTGTTGCAGTTGTGAACTATTATAATATATTGAAACAATTCTCTAAGAGAAAATAGAATGTACCGCTGTTGTGTTTCAATCCTTTGATGACATTAACTTACCGTGCCCTTAAAGAAATCGTATTCGATTCTGGGATGTTGTGCTTTTCACGTCTGCTAGTGAGTCATGAAGTCAATGAAAGTTTATTCCCTTTAGTTTCTTGACCAGAACTTGTATTTGGTAAAATGTTATTTGCACCGCTGTGCGTGCAATGTTTAAAAAATTGTAGCTTTTACATAGCTCTAATTTCAGGCTTATAGCAAGCTCAGAGCGCTATGGTTCGATCTCATTTATGGACCGGTAGGGGAAGGGGTGTCTGGGAGAAGGTTTTCCGTGCTGCCTTTAGGCGCTCAGTAAACACAACTCTGCTGGAGTCAGGTGTCGAACCTCGAGCACCCTTCATAGGTAGCTGAGCCAAGCTTAAGTTCAATCGAGCTTCTATGAGGTGAAAGGAACCTGTGTACGAAATGTCCAAGCAGATACGTACGACAGTTTATGAGATCTCTTGATCAATGTGTGAGTGAGTCGGTGGTTTTACAAATACAAGATTAGCATAATTACTGTTATAATTATTTATTTGTTAAACAGTTTAAAAGTAAAAATATATATATTTAGCCTATTCTGCTCATGGATTACTACAATGAATAAAAGAAAATTGGGGAACATTCAGAAAAAGAAACACTTTTTTTTTAAACAAAGACGAATCAAAAACGCAGACAAAGAAATGCAACAGTTCATCTCTTGAGATTTTACATTATTTAACGAAATAGAAAGAACCCAAAATGTTCCAAAAGTTACTTAGTCCAATCACCTGTGCGGACTTAGAGGTCTTCGGCGTTAGATTAAGCCAGCACAGATGATGTGTACTTATGCTTGACTTTCAGTACGTCTGTACAATTATTTTCTTTTTTTCCTGTCGTGCACATTTAATTATTTTATTAAACATTAATTGTTGTCATCATATTGCGCATCTATTAAACACACACACAAGTATATTTCTTTGTCAATGTCAACAGGAACTTTGTATACTAAATGATGTAAGTGGTATTTCCAATATTGTGATTATGCTTGCTTCTCTGTATGTGTGTAACAGAGAGAAAGAGAGACAGAGAGACAGAGAGATAGAGAGTGAGAGTTAGAGAAAGAGAGAGACAGAGAGTGAGAGTAAGAGAAAGAGACAGAGAGTGAGAGTTAGAGAGAGAGAGACAGAGAGTGAGAGTTAGAGATAGAGAGACAGAGAGTGAGAGTTAGAGAGAGAGAGACAGAGAGTGAGAGATAGAGATAGAGAGACAGAGAGTGAGAGTTAGAGAGAGAGACAGAGCGTTAGAGAGAGAGAGAGAGAGAGTGAATGAACTATGGATACATAAAAACATTTGTACTCAATTGTATTCAACGAAAGAACGTAAAGAAATAACAAAGACATTATATGTCATAAATTGCAAACTATTTACATTCACTACTGAGTGTTCTTTATTATTTGTACTATTACGAAGCTTATATCAGTTCACGTTGTCTTTCTGTCTGTCTTTCTGTCTGTCTGTCAGGCTGGCTGTACTCATTATTCCTACCACACACGAATCATGTGGAAATTTTGCTCAATTATTTGTTTTACTTGACAACACGAGAATAAATACAAAGAAATTAACCAATTAGTTAATTAACTATAGGTAATTAATTACTTTGTTTGGTATATTGAACAAGGGAAAGAAATTATACTTGACAGATGTGGCGATATAAGTTGAATTAGTCCCCTTTTTATAGCTTTTTATAACTTTGAGACATAGCTATTTATAACTTTGAGACATAGCTATTTATAGCTTTGAGACATAGCTATTTATAACTTTGAGACTCCACTATTTATAACTTTAAGACATCTTTTTTATAAATTCGAGACACAGCTAGATATAAGTTGTGCGTTTAAGGCGAATGTAATTAAAGACACATTTTTAAGTCGCTGTGGTTCACAACACTTTTGTAGCAGCACAATCCCTTCGATTGCAGTATAACATGTCATTATTTTGGAGTTCACGCAATTGTGTGAAACACTGCCTTTTATAGCCATTAAACTATTGTAAAGCCAACAGAATATCTGATTGTTACTGTTGGTCACAAAGCTTGTGGTCACACAACCCATTTCATTGTCATACAACTCTTGGAGACACATACCACTTCACAATGACTGTCACAGCATATAACACAGCCCACTTACAGACAGTTACACCATATGACACAACCCATTTACTGACAGTCACAGCATATGACTTAACCAACTTCACTGACAGTAACAGCATATGACTCAGCCCACTTCACTGACAGTCATAGCATATAACACAGCCCACTTCAATGACAGTCACAGAATATGGCACAGTCCACTTTAGTGACAATCACAGCATACGACACAACCTACTTCACTGACAATCACAGAATATGACACAATCCACACTATGTGAAACAATCCACAGGTTTCCAAAAATCTATATTACTAGCCACTCCTTTCTCCACACACAATCACACACACAAAAGTTTCACTTTCAAAGTTTCCAACTCCCTGGGTACACTGTCACCTCCCTCCCCCCCCCCCCCTTTATCTCAGTTCTTCCTCACCTGCGACAAACACCCACTTCCAAACCTCCCTCACCCTTTCATCCACTGTGTAACAGACTTCATGAGTTGTTCCTCTGGGAAATCTAGACTCAGTGTCAACTAAAGAGACCATTCTGTCGACGCAAATGCCAGACAGGTCATTATTGAAGGTCTTTCAATAGGTCTTTAGACAACGCTTTGAGGTGAGCTGCAACTCCACAAGAGGAGATACATAAATGGATAAAATTAATACAAATACTCTAAAAAAGAACGCATTATAACCCACTCGAGTCTTCGCATCTTTTAATCAAACTTAATTACTCTTTTCTTTTTTAGAAAATGAAAAATACATACATAGATTAAATACACTAAGATAGTGCAGTGCAAGAAATTGCAACGGTTAAGGACAAATATGAAAACGTGTAACCATGCCTAAACGAAATGTGTATAATAAAGTCCACTTTTCAGACCTAGCGATCTATAGGGAAGATGAGGGAATCTAGAAATAATGTTTTAAAAGTGTACATGTGTAGAAGTGAATATATTTATTCATTGTTGGAAAGGCTCCCATTTCAGACCTTTCAATCTATAGGGCAGAAGAAGTTAAGATGATTTATTTCTTTGGTCAACGGTTACCGAGCAGGGTGTCATGTGACCAGCACAACGGCCTTTACTTTCTCCAACTTAAGTCAGGCACCCATTAGAGTTGGGTGGACTCTGGGACGCCCTAAAACCCAGAAATTTAAAATCACAGTCTTTACCGAGATTTGAACCTAAGACTCTAGGTTCGGAAGCCAAGCACTTAATCACTCTGCCACCGCACTACCACGAAAAGTATATGCCGGGCTGATACAAGATTGAGAACTTCGATGAAAGCTAATTAACTGACATCTCGGATATTGCTTTCATTTTGAGAGAATACTTTCTGTCATGACTATTGGCGATTTTCATACATAGCGGAAACGATATCAATGGCTAACCTTTTGGTGTATCCGGTGTACGAAATAAAGGAGGTGTTGATGCTTTTTTAAATGGTATATAAAATTATTTGGGGCTTTTCGGTGTATTTGTGGTTTGTAAAAATAGTTTAGTTATGTGAGGTTGCTAGCTTTACGATCACCCCTCCTCCCCAACCCGGGCTTGGGACTGGCAAGATACCCGTATAGGGTGTACCCAGGCACCGGGTGAAACCATTTTGGGGATGACAACCAAGTGGAACAAATTATATCTTGACAAAGGCAGACACATCGAAAAAAAAATTACATAAACATTTCTAGATGAATGACCAAACATGCCTAGACACATCTAGATGGTAGTTTAGGTGTCAATGGATGAATGCCCAATGTTAAGGCTTCCGCGCGGTGTTGATTCTTGGAAATATATCTAGTGTAGATCTACGTCTGACTGGAAGTAATGCTGAACTGGAACTACTTCAGTAACACCGGCGAAAGGCCAAAACAATCAAAATATGTAGTCGACGCTGATGTTGTTTTACAAATATATTTAATAATCAAGAAGGGAATCGTCCGATGTCAGCTATGTCCGTAAATCCGTATATCTATTCTACTGCTCTACAAGAAGCGTCTTCTTTGTAGCGTCACTTAGAGCGTTCTTGTTTTTTAACCAACTTTACGTCATCGTCGCTAAGTAAAACTTTACCCTATTCCCGAAACAAATAACTAATTTCTAATCATGTCATAACACCAAACATGCTTAGACACACCTAGATATTAGTTTAAGTGTAAATGGATGAATGCCCAAACATGCTTAGACACATCTAGATGGTAGTTTAGGTGTAAATGGACGAATGACCAAACATACCTAGACACATCTAGATGGTAGTTTAAGTGTAAATTGATAAATGTCCAACACATTTAGCCTGATCTGAATACTGAAGTATTAGTTTCCCTTGTTGGTTACTTCTTTTTTATTGATTCATGTCTTGACTATGTCAAAAATAAATATGCGAAATTTCAACTTCATTGGAAAATAGGTTTAGGAGAAATAATGACAGACAGGCAGACAGATTGCGTTTATATAACAGGGGAGTAGCTAGGGATTTGGGGGCTCGGGGGATTGACCTCTTTGGGGGCCTCTTGCATTTTGACATTCGACATATGACATAAGATAATGTACGCAAAACACATTTACAGAAATCACAAATACACCAAAAAGCCCCAAATAATTTTATATACCATGTAAAAAATCAAATTGGCTCAGTATATCAGTAAACTTAACAAGAAATAATCATTAAGAATCTTTTAATGAATAATACCGTTGTTTTTTAGCTAAATAATACACAAGTGACAAATCTCAATTCATATCGCATATCGTCGTGCATTCTGTGCAGCAAAGACATCTATAACATCATCTACATCGATACTTTCTAGAATTTGTGGACATTTCTAGCATTATTAAGAATAACTATTGGATCTGTTGTACCCGATTCTGTAAATTTTGCTTCAAGGTTAATTAGCGTAACCTTAAAATACTCGCCATTTAAATCTATTATTTGTAAAAGTAACAAGATACCTGGAATTCGTTGTATATCATACAGTTTTATTCGTGGCAACAAAGAGAGAAATATTCTTAGTTCTTGCTGCAAGCAAATGTTTTATCTCTTTTAAAAGTTAAATAAATCGGAAACAAATCTATTAAAGATTTGCATTTTAAAATGTAAAACTAACTTAAAAAACAACAACTTTGATCTCTGTGGGAAAAAATATTTTTAAAATTTCAACAAAATCAACTTACTAATAGACCTGGATCTAGGTTTAGTCTTAGTAATAAATTTTATCAATAAATGTTGAAAAAGAAGACACCCGCTGACACTATTTGTCAGCCAAATATATTAATTTATATACTTACAAACTAATTTCGGACAACCATTTGGGGGACCCTCAAATGGGGGCCTGGGGGATCTTCAAATTTTCCCCCCCATACCCCTCCTTAGCTACGCCACTGTCAGATATAAGCTTTGTAGTAATAAAAAATAAGATAAAATTTGAAATAAATATTTAAGCAAAGGACACTGAAATGAAATATAACTGTTGCCGACTAAATGTCTCAAAAGTAGCAGTTGGAATTACAACTGTTACTTGTATTAATTAACTGTTATATTACTTCCAGTTAGTTTAAAATATGTTTCGTTGTTTTTTAGTGCTAACCCCAAATACTTTTCCTTATTGACTACTAGACATATGTCAACCGCGACCCGCGGTTCTTTATTTGCTCATTACGATATAGTCACTGAAAGTGTTTTGGAAACAACTAAACGAAATAATAATGTAATAAGTAAAGCGAATGTGTCAATGTAAAAATAGTGTGAATGAAGCTATCAAATAAAAATAGCTAATAGGCTTAAATCCATTTTTTTTCAAATTAAAACATTTGCTTGTAGGCCTACATATATTTGATTAAAATTTGAGATGAATGGACTTAATTTTGTATGTTCATGTGTTAAAGTATAAAGTAGATCTTGAGGTAGACATAGATCTAAATCTACACTAATCTAGAGTTAAAAATTGGCTTTTATAGAGTTCATTCTGTGTTGCGCATGCGTGACCTTTTTTCATGAATGAATATTAGGCCTATCTCAACACGGCTACGCAACTTTAGCGAACAGCGAACCAATGTATTAAAAATGCTTTAGAAAAACAAATTTAAATGTTAATTTGATTAAAATATGAAATGAATGGACAATAATTAGTATGTTTATGTGTTAAAGCATAAAACTATCTTTGCGAAACTAATGAAAGAATGTTCGCCAGGAAATCTGTAGTCACAGATATCAGGAACTAATTTATGTAAAAAATGCTTTTGAAACACAAAATTGAAGGTTAATTTTATTATACAATGAAATCAATGGATCTTCTTTTGTATTTTCATGTGTCAAAGTAAAAAACTATCTGCGCAAAATGTATTTCTTAAAATTAGATCTAGGTCTAAATCCTTTCGATCTTTTCTCATGTTAACCATGGCCTAGATCCATAAATACTATAGCTTTAATAGAGTCGGACAACTTTATTTTTTTTGAGGGTCTTGAGTTTGTTTTAGGGCTACAATACATACACTACGGTCTAATTTAGTACCCAAGGAACATTCCTGCCAATTTTTATCTAGATTGGTCAAGCGGTTTTGATGGCTATATGTCACATACATACATACATACATACATACATACATCCATACATACATACATACATACGCCTTACTTTATGCTTTATAGTATAGATTATTTTGTGCTAAAATCGAAATATTTTAAATAGAAAAGTGTTCAAAAGCTATACAGCTTTAAATATGATTCCCTTTCAGTCAACCATACTCGTAAAAAACAATTATACCGCTACAATTAACGCGGCATACAGCTTAGATTTATAAAGTAATAAATTGTGGATAGACGACATATAATAGAAAGGTGAAAAAAAAAAGAAAAAATATGTGTTTTGTAAGAACTTTATATGATTTGAATAAATTTAAATTTAAATCAGGACTACATAAATATGTGTAATATATCATTGTGTTTGCCTGTGATCAGGACCGACTTGACTTTGCTCCACTATTATGATTAAATAGACTTAAAATAGGTAAAGGTGAAGGTGATATGCAAACATATCTTCTACTTAATATTAAGATCTAGAGGTCAGAGGTCAGGGAACTGTGTTTGAACGTTCAAGGATTTTTGTTCCACTCCTTCAGGAACTATTGGGAACAACACGCATGGCGTAGCAGACACGGAACGAAGGAGTTCCATGCCTTCAATAGCCACTAAAAGATATCCGTTTCTTACTTTGAAGAAGCCGCACATGCGTAACCTGTTATGGCACTATTACTTAAATCAAGTAAAATTTTAAAAAATACTTTAAAACAAAACAAGGCTTATATATAGTGTAATTGTAACAATAGTTTTGAATCAATAATGTAATGAATTTGTACTACGTCTAGATTCTAGAATATACCGTCCCCCCCCCCCCTTTCCAGCTGCTAGGAGATTGAGTATGACAAATAAATCAAGTTATCCTGTAAAAACCGGAATGTATTAGTATATTTAATTTACAAAGCGACATTCCTGTGTAGGTAGAACTTATTTCAAGTCATTGTATCCTTATATTTAAATAAGAAATACATTCAAAACATTGACTAGACATAAACACAGACATTGTCTATTCTTTTGTTGTTGTTTTTTTAATTTTGTTTCATTTTTTTTGACTGACTTTTGTAGTCAGTGCCTCAGAGAGTATAGTGTGTGTGTGTGGGGGGGGGGGGTTGAAGAAGTTACAAAGGGGAGGAAGTGGTGGACATGACGATACCAGCCTGGTATTGATTTGTGTCACAAACAGTTAAGTGTTAACCCTTGCCGCCCTGTGGTAATAATATTTCGGGGGCTCGTCCTGAGCTCTGTCACACGCAGAAGTATGAACGATAGGAGGGGGGGGGGGCGCACGCGGATGCTATGTCAAGTAAAGTAGGTAGGGTGTTGGGGAGGGGGAGTCTTTTAGAGAGGAGAGGGGAATGAGAGAGTCTGGTGGAGAGGATCTTAATTCTCTTAAGAGGTCCAGTTTATTTTTTTTATCTATTTTTAAACTCACTTAGTTTTCTTTTCCAAGACCAAAAGTTAGGCGAATATGTTTGTTAGATTTAAGGGTCAGTTTATTTTATCTCTTTATCTATCTATCTGTCTATTTATCTATCTATCTATCAGGGGCGGACTGGGTATCAAAATCGGCCCGGGCATTACCATATAAACCGGCCTACAAATGGCGTGTCATGTATTTTCGGTGGGGGGGAGGGACTTTTACCCCACTTCGCAATTGATATAAATATTAGTGTGTGTGTATATGTAATTAATCTTCATTACATTCTGATCTTTCATTCTTTCAAACGTTTTTTCTACCCTAGAATACTCTCTTCCTATAATTAGTGAAAAGACAGTACACAGCGCCAAAGGGCAGATAGGGAGTCCGGGGAAAGCCCCGGAACCAAGCATTATTTCCGTTATTTTAAGCTTTAAAAATGCATATTCTGAGGTATCTACAATGCAATTAGCCTGCTACTCTTCCGCTAAAAAATTCAAAAACCAAATCTGCTATTCAATGGAGTCCAGCGACTGGTAGAAAATGGTAAAATGCTTTAGTTTTTGTATTGGAGGGGGAAGGGAAACCACAAAAACCCTTTTGGCTACGCTCATTTGGTGACTAGTTTGCTTAAGTTGGCTGCACTGGGGCAGTAAGTAAAGTTTCCCTTTCAGACAATGAGGTCTGAGGCAAGTGTTGGTTTGAAGACCCTCCCCTCCCGGCTACGCCCATGTGTTATATTATAAGTGTAAGCCTAATTCTCGACAAAATATATAAAGTTTGATAACGCATCGAAAACATAATGTATGCATTCGTAGGATTACATAATGTATTCTATTTATACATGTATGTAGTCTGAAAACTATAAACAATACAATAGCAGCCTAATGAGTTTGAAGCTTTTTGGTATTACTTATAGATTACAGACGTTTCTTCAAAAAATAAGATTGTTACGTCTTACGCATTTCATGTGTCAATCTAGTCATGTATGTTGATCTGTGACTTAAAATATGCTAAATCATTGGTTTTCCTGGCTGACTCAGGCAACCCATTCCATTAAAAGATAAGAGAAAGCAGAACGGTAAGAGAGGCACTTACGTAATGTGAAAAGCTCTTGCTTTCTCCTAGTACATTCTCAAAAACGCGATTTGTATATGAATATACCATGACCCATTATTTAAAATATAAATCTTCTTTCATTAAATATCGGATGTGACAGCGCTATATATATTATTGTGATTATTGTAATAATTTTCATCATTAATAACTTCATGCTAAGCATAATTTTGCCATTAATTATAATAGTATAAAAATTGATTTAGATGTAGATTAGATAATTTATTTTGTAAGCCTGAAGTCACAATGTGTAGTATTTTTAGATCTATGTTATTAAAAATAAACAAAAAGAAACTTACTTTTTCTTTTCAAATCGCAGAAAGTAGAACTTTATACCCATATTGAGCTGTGAATAAGTTGGGTGCTTTGCAATTTCGCGGCTGTGTGTATGTGTTAAAGTTAATTTCTATTAAGTATTGTTAAAGAGCTAATTGTCGCGCCAATCTTTTTTTAATTTTTTTTTTGGGCTGCGTTATATCAATGTTTTCTAACTTAACCTCTCTCATCCCTCTTTTTGGTTAAATTTCATTGGAACCATTATAACACGGGGGAGGGAAGGAGAAAAAAAAAATGGTAGTGCCATCAAAGGCCCATGCCGACCAGCAAAATGACTAGGCCAAACACAACCTTGAAGACATCAAAGCAGTCCATGCCGCTCGTGCATAGCAGAAAGTAGGGTCTAACGTTTTGCAAATGATAATATGTGCAGTGTATTTTTTTTTTTTTGATATTCTTGTTGAATTTTAAACAAAATTAATTGTAATAAGAATTTTAAAAAAACATGAAAATGTGTTCGGGCCTTTGTGTCTTGCTGCTGTCACTTTTTTTTTTAAGTTGTCTGCATTGAAATTTTCTTTGGTCGCGACCAGACCGGCCCATTTGGTACCGGCCCACCGGGCATTTGCCCCTGCTATCTATCTATCTATCTATCTATCTATCTATCTATCTATCTATCTATCTATCTATCTATCTATCTATCTATCTAACTATCTATCTATCTATCTATCTATCTAACTAACTAACTAACTAGCTAGCTTTCTCTCTCTCTCTCTCTCTCTCTCTCTCTATATATATATATATATATATATATATATATATATATATATATATGTGTGTGTATGTGTGTGTGTGTGTGTGGTGTGTGTGTGTGTGGTGTTTTAGCCTTACTTATCCTTATTGAAACATTTTATTACGCATTAAGAAGACAATCAAAATAGAAAGAGACATATAAAATAAAATAGAATATATTTGTATTGAGTGAAATGGTATCAATAATTTCGAATCAATCACGTAATTATTTTCGGATAGATCTATTCTAACATAATCAATTTGCCGATTGGAAATAGGTTTATCAATTTGTTTTAGTTTAGTGTAGTTGTCGAACTCTTGGTATGCTCAGTACGCTAGAGAGGGGTAGGAGGGGGTATCTGGGAGGTTTCCGTGATGCCTTTTCAAAAGCATATAAAAATATAAACAAAAAATTGGCTCAAGTATGAATTCCAATGACGTCTTGAGCCTACATGATGACGTGTCTTCCCATTCCTGAGCTATCCAACTACATATAAAAATAGAGGGTCTATGAAGTGTTAGTTTCAAATTATAACAAGGACCTAATTTTCTACACACGTCTATTTTCTCATCAGATATACAGAATCCCCAATTAAAAAACTAATTTTGACAATTTTAAAAATATTGATCAACTGATTTATATGTAGTTAGGGGGGAAATGAATTATTGTGCAAAGTTTCAACTTGATCCAAGAATGGAAAGTGGGCGAAAAAGCGTGAACAAAATTCCACCCAGAAAAAACAGACAGACGGAGGGAGGTAATATAACCTTTGTAAATATACAAAGAGAGCGGTGGTTGCTCCCGTTGGACGTCACATGATTAAGCAAGCTAAGTAAATATACAAGAACCAAAACTTCTCCGAAATATTAAAGTATCAAATACATTAAATCAATAGAAATATTTCTCCTCCCAAAACATTTTTATAATTGGAAAATCGGTGGAAGCCAAATAGTCTTTTTTTTTCTGTCAGAAATTCCAGCCTGTTATTCTTTTGTATCCAGACATTTTTTACTCATTCCTGGCCAATATGACCTGAGGAGGAGTCAAAGTTTGGCCACAAATCGCTTGAAAAAACTGGCAAACAAGTAATTTCTTGGGGTGAAATTACAGACGTCCTGAAGAGTCCCGGCTATCAAATATTTGGATCTTTACAGCTGAAGAACCGACTTTAGCTCGGGAAGACAAAATAAAATCAGGGGAGAGAATGTGGATGAATCGCTGACGTCTAGTCAGGACAATATCTAAAGAGCTAGTTCTTCTCTCCCCATTCAGGCGCTTATAACTTTTGTTGAGATCTTTGGTAACTAATTTAGAAATCGATACTATTTAACATTAAGGCTGCCAGTCAGTGCCAGTAAGGATGTAAATAAAACAAATGTAAGATTATTTTTTATTTGTAAAAACATCGAAGATTTTTTTTCAAATAGGCCTACTGCCGGAGAATGCACATAAAGACAAATGCGTGGGTAACTTGCAGATATTGAAAGGAGCTACTAGTCATTCTCTGGCACTTCCGCTAGGGTGGACATTCATTAACGTTGCTATGGCACGATTCGGTATTTGGCGCGAAAAGTTATTTGTTTGTAAAAAGGGACAGTTTTTCTTAGAGACTGTCACGTGAGTATTTAAACAGTACAAGGATTTTAGAAAGTGTAGCGAAAAGCAAACAGAAGACTTTTGGCAGTACTAGAGTAAGGTCGGCTTTAGTTTCTGGAGTAGGCATTTAGAAATCACGACATTCGACATTTCCCTTCATTAAGTATTCAACTTCTTGTCCAACATCGTTCATTATTTTTTGAGTGTTACCTCCGGTTAGACTTAGCTGCACAAGACACAGCGGTAAGGTGCCTAACAGAGGTAAACACATTCATTTTCTGCAACAGTACCACTTATATATAATATATATTAAGAGAGAGAGAGAGAGAGGATTACGTTAAAATCTATAATTTCATTTCTTTACGAGGTCGTGTGTAAACATCCCAACTGTTTAATAAACGGAAGTCTTCTAGAGCTGAAGAGAACTATGGGGTGGTTACTCCTGCGAGAAACATTGCGTGTTTAGTCACTTGTTCGAGTGGTCAGCTTTCACGTGGTCAATGGCCGTTCTCCTGACACTTCGGACAACGATTAGACGATTAGCAGATGCCAGGATGTGTAAACTTACACAGGTTGTTTTTTTCCTTCTACCCGGAAACTTGGAATGGGCTGTTTATTTCTGACCTATGAAAGACTTGATTGGCTTCCACGATGAAAGGAATCTGGGTTGCAACATATTAGTCTAAATTGAAAAAAAAAAGTTCTCTGTCTTATATCTTTTCGTGTTTTTAGATCTTAAATCAATGGTAGCAAAGTTTTAAAAAATCTTAATAGAATAAATAAATACATAATTTACTAATCAGAATAGAATAATAGAATAAATATTACACAAACAACTTTTGGAATTCCATAAGGATTGTATAATTATAGCTCTTTAAGGACTGTACAGTCATAACTCTTTAACGACTGTATAATCATAGCTCTTTAATGACTGTATAATTAATTTGTTTATAGATCCAGGCAGCAGCTATTGACCGCGTTCAATTAGTGACGTGGCGGTTAAGTAGAAAAGAGCTTGGTTTGCGAAGAAAACGATTTTGAACTTAGGGATTTTAAGAACGCCCTAGAGTCCACTAAACTTAAATGGGCACCTTACATCAGTTTGGGAAAGCAATGGGCACCTTACATCAGTTTGGGGAAGTAATGGGCACCTTACACCAGTTTGGGAAAGCAAAGGGCACCTTACATCAGTTTGGGGAAGTAATGGGCACCTTACATCAGTTTGGGGAAGTAATGGGCACCTTACATCAGGTTGAGGAAAGCAATGGGCACCTTACATCAGTTTGGGGAAGTAATGGGCACCTTACATCAGTTTGGGGAAGTAATGGGCACCTTACATCAGGTTGAGGAAGTAATGGGTACCTTACATCAGTTTGGGGAAATAATGAACACTTGATATCTTCCTTAATAGTCAAGCCCTAGAAACTGATAAGCTTCACAAACGTCTAGATTTTAGATCCATAGATTGCAAATTCTGATAGAGAAACTTAGTGTTCTATGAACTTTATGATCACTTTAAGAGGACCTTATAAAATTGCAGCTTTGCAGCTTTTAACTTTGTTGACTTTCAGGGCTAAGTGTTTAAGTGTTTACTTGTAGAGCTAAGTGTTTACTTGAAAGACTAAGTGTTTGCTTACAGGGCTAAGTATTTACTTGAAGGATTAAGTGTTTCCTTGCAGAGCTAAGTGTTTACTTGAAGGATTAAGAGTTTACTTGCAGAGCTAAGTGTTTACTTGCAGAGCTAATTGTTTACTTGTAGAGCTAAGTGTTTACTTGCAGAGCTAAGTGTTTACTTGCAGATCTATGTTTACTTGCAGAGCTAAGTGTTTGCTTGCAAGGCTAAGTGTTTACTTGCAGATCTATGTTTACTTGCAGAACTAAGTGTTTACTTGTAGAGCTAAGTGTTTACTTGTAGAGCTAAGTGTTTACTTGTAGAGCTAAGTGTTTACTTGAAGTGCTATGTGTTTACTTGCAGAGCTAAGTGTTTACTTGTATAGCTAAGTGTTTACTTGCAGAGCTAAGTGTTTAATAGAAACAGTTCAGACTTGATGAGCCGTTTCATTGTTACAATGACGTAAACTAGAAACCAATGTCGTGATAAAGTGCAAATGAGAAGAGTTAAAATGGAAAATATTACGTTGAATAAACTGGCCTCGTTTTAGTTTTCTAAGGGAGTTAATGTCTGATTGAGAACCGTTTAATCTCACATTACTTATTTATCCGTGTTTGAATAGCCTAGAGGTTGTCCTTGTAGACAATCTCTCTCACTCTCTCTCTCTCTTCGTCTCTCTCCTAATCTCTCTCTCTCAATCTCTCTGCTTTTCTCTCTCTTAGATATGTGTGTTATGAATTCCAATGTTCAACACATCCACGACCCAGCTGAACGCGTGTGATGGTGAGGATGTCAAGGCACGAATGATGGTAACTCAATTCTTGACCATTGCTGAGACTCGATGGAAGCCCAATAGATTATAAATACTGTTTGCTAGTACCAGTGTCCCCTCTCTCTAGCTCTGGATGGAAACTGAGCAAAGGAAGGGGGGGGGGGATGTTAGTCTAGAAGGAGAACAACCCTTAGAATATCGAACTGACTGACCAATACAATAAGAGTGAAACCCTACGCGAGCAGAAAAAGAAAAACGCACAAAAAAGGGAAAGTAGTGTGAAGGGGCCTCCAGAGATGAGACCACAAAGGGAGATAATTTGTCTTGGAAAGACAATTACTTGAACCGCGGGGTCACATCACACGCGCGGATGAATTTCAGATTTGCCAATGGTCCAATCAGACGGATTGATTTCATGAGAAGTATTTGGGTGTGAATGCGCGAAAATATCTAGGAAAATATAATTTTCATGATAAATCAATTTTATTTTCCTTGATAATAATGGCGAATGAGCATAGAGTGAGCAAATTTTCTGATTATCAAAAGTGGAAAAGGTCAACAATTTTCAAAAAGAAAATCTTGATTTCCACATCATCAACATTGTTTTGTTGACTAAAAGTTTTTACTTTAAAGTATCTATTTTAAAACTTATCGTGCTTTGATTTGACAATCAGTTCATGTATTTTCTTCTGGCAACGCTAGCGTTGTTTATTTTTTAACATGCTATTTTTGGTATTCACAAAAAGAAAACCTAATCTAAGACTCAGAAAGAAGAATGACATATTGTAGCGAAATTTTACTTCCATAGAGAACAGTAGACGCTCTCCAAATCCATATGAGTCTTCTTTCTTCTCCAATGTCTTTAAAGCAGAGAATGTCTTATTTAAATAGCCTGGAAAACCATGCATTTAAAAAAGTTTAAGTCACTAATTAATGTCCAGGGAGGTCATTGATTAAGTTTTGACTATAAAAAGGGGGGTCCATGGGTCAAAAGAAGTTTGGAAAACATGACTTTACACCATCGACCTTTAGAACAGTCTTCACGTAGCTATCGCTGTGAGCGGCACGTAGTTCCTTTCAAAAGAAATAGAAAACGTTTAGGTTTCGTTATTGACACGTGAACTAAACGAAACAAAACAAATAGCCTTAGATCTCTCATTTACGATTGTATTAGAGAATTCGATAGAACGTCTCTAAGTATTCATCAACAATTCACAGTACATCTGGAATTCCTGCCCCAAAAGAAATTATATTTTCAAAAAAAATTTGTTAACGTAGAAAATGTTCATGTCTATGTAACCTTCTCAATTTACACACACACACGCTTTTTAATTTTTTCTTCCTCCTACTTTTACACAGAAACTAATCATACTCAAATACATTTTTTACTCTGGAGAACTGTATTTCTCATAATACTACTTTTTTTCTTTAACTTAATTCGATTTGTCTCCCCTTATTATATTTTAAAAAAAATTAAGATGAATAGTGCGCTGTAGACGCCAGAAAAATGCATTTATGCAAATTGAAATTTAAGAAAGCTGTTGGCACACGGGTATCACCAAGATCCTTAGCTGTCTCGAGGAAGGGGGTATACCAAACTGATTTTCTCTAATGATGGCAATGTCTTCGAGTCTGAGGATTAGGGATGATTGCAGTGTTTCAAGAGACTTCACAAACCCAGTTTGATTGTTATTAACGGCTGACAAATACTGCTCTACACGTTGATAATGTGGCTGCTGAATGTAGGCCTATCTACTGGGGTCAGGGGTAAGATTTTTAAAAAAATAGATCCTCCCGCTGAAAATTTGTTAATCCTCCCTTGATTGTCTGAAGCTCAGAAAATGTTTAAAACGAAGGAAGCAATAGACTAGTATCGGTTGTCAAGGAGATTTGAGAAGAACTGCCTCACATTGAGATAGTGTTACTCTTATGCCCAATTCTCTTTTATTTTAGTTGGCAACAGGGAAGGTCCTTGGCCTTTCTGAGTTGATCATTAAATTGTACAATAATAATTGAATCAAAGTAACTAAGTACCGATATATCAAACTAGAAAAACATTTAACTAATTATCAATTAAATCCTTCTACAACTTTGTATACACAGGCCTATACACATATACCAACTCTACATAGTCGGGCTAATGTAGCGATTTGGTTTCAGAGAATTTTCCTTGTTTTATTCCCTACCTTTCCACTATGAACTCACCTGTTTTTGTCTCATGTTGCCACGCCCACCAGTCAAGACATGCATGACGACCAGCTTCTTTTTATAGTTGTCGATACAACCAATGGGAAAATAATATATAACAATATTCTCTTATGAAGTATAAAAAGATAAGAGATTCAATCGTTACCCATCCAGATATCTCTGAGACGTGGATGCTCTTAAGGAAGCATCTAAGGCTCCTTAAGTGCTCCCAACCAAAGGCGCCTTCGCTCCATAACGGATATACGATGGCAGGACTTAGACCAGCTTAGAAATTCTGTTCTACTGAACACAGGTTTGAATTATACAGAGGCCGTTGCTTCTCCTCAATAGCTGCTCTGGGTAGGACGCCTATCCAGTGTGGGGAGTAACCGCGTACCAATGGTAATCTTTTTTTTTTTTTGGCGAGCTAGAAGGATGACGATGTAACTCAGGCGTCAATAACGAACGGTTTAAAGTTCTACTCAAGGTCAGTTTGCCCCAACTGGCAGTAAATAGCTAGATAGAGATCACTTACAAAACGTGGCGGAACTCAAAATGGACCCCAAAGAATTCGCTCCTTCTGAAGACAAGAGGAGAAGACGAAAAGGAAATAACCTTAGACCGGCCGGCTTTGGTCTGCTTTATATTTTCAACTAGTAGGATTAGACCCGCGGCCTTCGGGCCTTAGTTTGGTATTACTGATCTTCTGAATTAAATTTAGATCTATGTCAAACTTGAAGAATGTTTCCTTCACATTTTTTTGTTTTGCCAAGAATATAAACGTATAGTATGAAAATAGATTTACCGATTCAGTCTACATATTCATATTTAAAATAAATTTTCTGTGAAACGGGTTAACCCGATTTGTTAGAAAGTTTAGATCTACATAGACAGGAAGACTACGCCCCAGAGTTTGAGCCACACACAAACACCAGCACCTACTCTAGAGATCTACATAGACAGGCAGACTACGCCCCAGAGTTTCAGCCACACACACACACACACCAGCACCTACTCTCGAGATCTACATAGGCAGGGAGACTACGCCCCAGCTTGTCAGCCACACACACACACACACCAGCACCTACTCTCGAGATCTACATAGACAGGGAGACTACGCCCCAGCATTTCAGCCACACACACGCCTCCGTTTTTGACATTGACAAATCAGATTGGAGGCCAATAAGTGGAGGTGTTGTTCAGGGCACTGACGTCAGACGTGTGACGCAGGGAGTTGGCTGAGGGCTGGTCTAGTCGTGTGTTTTTGGTAGCCCTAGCTACGAATAATGTCACACGTAAAGCCTGAGATCACTTCCATTGTGGCACATTTGCGCTGCCATTGATCATAGTGCTGTGAGGAACTAACCAGGCATACTTCCATTGCAAACTGTGGAAAATGGACGTTGCAATTTATTTTATGTTGTTTTTTTTTTATATTCAGCAGTTCAAAAGGTTTTACATCGTCAAAAACAAAGAAAACACAACTCTTGGTCTCTCACCACAAGTAACATGCTACCTCATATGTTGTTCATAGTTCATTTGGTTGTCCTTCTTTCGGCTGCAGACATCATGGCTTTTGTTCTCTTTTGTACACATAAACGAACACATGTTATGTACATGTTCTCACATGCCAAACGATGGAACAGGGATTCTTCCGAAGGAAGCCTGAAAGTCAAAGAAATCCCGGGAAGAACAATGTTAAATGATTTTGTTGGTGCCTATACTAGTTGACAGATCTGCGTGAATCTTCATTGTTCTAATGTGTTCCTAGACATCACTCACTGGAGGAGGCGTGTGCTCGGCGCAATTGTATGCAGGTGCAAAGGAACCTTATTAATCTGACGTTTTTCCACATCACCATCGGAGAAGCCTACACAAGTTGGCAGGAATGGGCCGGCTTCACATTATTATTATTATTATTATCAATTGGAAACAAAATACATGTAGAAACCATATAAGCACATTAGCGTAATGTGGGGAGGGAAATCTATAAATAACTAGCTTATTGGTAAATCCTGTTTGCTAGACTATCGGAAATATTGAAGTGCTATGTATTTTAACACCTAACACGTCTTTAGGTTAAGCTTTGTCAAAGTAGTTTGATCCTTTTTTGTCTACAGTCTTTATCACAATAGGGTTGTTTAGATTGTTTGTCTTTTTATTTCAAAATTGTATTTTCTTACCTTTTACTTTAGGTTCCATTACATTGCCTACACATTTCTCCAAATCTTTTTTTTTTCAATGCTTTAATGCTCAAAAAGTTTTAACTATGGGATTAAATTATAATTTAAACAAAAATAGATCCCTGTTGTTAGCTTAATTTTGAAAATGCCTTATAGTTTTCTATAATATCAATAGTAAAAATTACAGATATATGACTACAAAAATAACAGAATAAAAAGGACACATTAGGAAAGTCTTTTATAAAGTACTCATCACAATCATTAATTTGCCTTTTTCCTAATTGGTTTCTGTACCAGTATACACGCACACATATTTATACACAAACTACAACTACTCACACACACCAACAAACCCACACAATAGAAGCACACACACACACACACACAAGGTCATCGAAAAAAAAAAAAACACCAAACACGTTTTATCCTATTTGTTAATTAGTAGAGCCCCCGAGGCAACACCTCAGAAGGCAATCGTCAATTGGCGCCAATCACGCTGTCCCTCATTTTAACGAGCCAGTATTTATGAGAGATTTACAGATATGTTTAGGGAGCGGGTGAAAAGATTGGTTCTTGTTGTCTAAAAAGAAATGTGTTTTACAAAACAGCTCCATCCATCCATTCCAGAGGCGCTACAGCCTATGGGTTACACTGGTCTGCTTTAACGCATCTTTCCAATCAGATCTCTCCTGATCAGTTCATCTCCTTGTAGATTCGCCTCTACATTGTTGTAGATTCGCCTCTACAATGTTGTAGATTCGCCTCTACATTATAAGGCCATCGTCTTCTTGGTCTGCTGTAGAAGGACCTGTTTTGTTTTTTATGTATACTATTACTTTGCTCTAATGTTCTGTAGCTTCCTCCAAAAGTGACCTTGTTCTTTTTATTTTCATTACTATGGAGGGATCTTCATATAAGTGGTATATCGTCTGCTGATCAATGCGTGTCCTCCATCCAGTTTTCTCCTGTATGGCAAATGATCTAAGGATATTTTCTTTCCAAAGAATTTAGCAGATTCTATGAAGTTTTTTTGATAGTGTCTACATTTCTATTTATGTGCACTAGTCCTGAGATTGTTTTCTTTCTTTTGTATGATACATTTTTGTTTTATATTCGGTCATAACAAAAATTGAATTTTTACAAAATGTTACAAGATGTTTCTTGAAATACATTTTTATTAATCAGCATGTGGCTTTTTATCGAAAACTAGTTCAGATGGGGGATGGGGACGGGTCTTGATAAAGAATTTTTCACTCTTGATTAGACTCTGTGTTTTCTAGCCCCAAAATGATTACCAGAAATGTTCTTCGAGCTACTAACCTGGGGGTCCCAACAAGTTCAGAAAAGAGATCAGTCAGTAGGTGTCATATATTAGTTTTAGAACCCCTGTAATATTTGGTGACTAGTAGTCACTGAACTATTCCGTGCAGTTAGCACGAGATTTTTCCTGGTCGGGGACTGACCACGAGGTGGACACCTCAGTTGATCTTAGACTCTTGTAGAGAGAGGAGTGTTATGGATATTTTTTTACAATAGAGCAATGTACAAGTATGGAAGTTATTATAATTGATTTGTATTCAGGACTTATTTCCTTGGATGTAATTTGTGACGGCTGAAGTCGCCAATATCTTTGTGATTTATTTTATGTAATAAAATACATGTCTGCTACCAGAGTGTTTATTAATAATTCTAAATGTTGTCGTTGGAGAGTTTAGTATATTAGTATTCTTACGCACTTGCAAATCTAGTGCGTGTAAGAAAGTATTTAGTTAAGAAGAATATTATAGTAGTACCTGAAGAGGTATCTACAACACAGAGACATTCGCTTCATCACGCCTATAACAAGAACCAGGCTGTGACAGTAGGTTATAGCCACTCCACATGCACATTCATTTGATGGGCTCATTGCCCTTGTCAGGCTCTCCAAGTAGGATAAGGAAAACTTAGACCGCTACTGCCTTATGCTATACCGAAATATGGGAAAGGCTTTGGGAGTTGACCCTGAGGAAAACCCAGTAGCCAGTGAGGGTTAGCTCTGAAAGACTGAAGGAGTCGATACATACTTTTGGTGCCTTCTGTGACAGATGAAATCAGTGTAGAGTAGAAACAAGACTCAGACTCTCAGAAATATTGACTTAAAGCGTTTCATTGATGCATACATAATTTATTTCAATAATGTCCAAAACTATGGCCCACGGTCCACATCTGGCCGGTAGGATCCCTCGATACTTTCGCATAGGTTGCAGTGGTTTTTCCACATGTCATAACCTTGTTGTGGTATGTGTTTTTCTATAGGGACGGCGAGAAGAATGGTGTCTATGCAATGTGCATGATGCAAGATAAGCGACACTGTCGTGAGCTGTCTTGGGTACACCTGACGACTCCAGAATGCCAGAGTGAAAAGACGTGTTTTTATAGAGAATAATATTTGTTTTAAGATAAATGTTTGTTTCTTTTCATCTCATGTTAAAGTTGTCTACATTGTAATAAAAGTTATAGTTAGTCTTGTTCACAAAGTTGTTTTCAAGTTATTTTAAGTTTAATAAGTTAAAATATAATATGCCTTTAGTTGTCTAACAATAGTTGTGTGCTACAAGTCAAGGATCGTGAACAACATCCCGAAGGCGGCTTTTGGATTAAGACATCTTTCAATACAACTTTTATGAGACCAAAAAAAATGAACTATTGTTCAAATGTTTGAGCCCACGTGTCTACAGTTCAGCGACAGCTCGTGCAAATATCAAAACTAGCGTGTTAAATACTTAAAATATGTCTATTAAAACTCCATTGTGTCATTAAAAATTAAAAGTAGAAGACAAAAAGTCGTAAGAAAATGTCGTGAAAGAACTTGTGCAATAGGAGGTCTCTTCATTAGCTCTTGTCGTTGCGACATAGATGAACAGACTTTTAAAAAAAAGAAAAAAAATTGCCCAAGCCGACAAGAAAACAGTTTAAAGTGTTTTAAAAGGAATGTTCAAGACACATTTGAACAAAAAAAAAGAAAGCGGCACGCAAGCATGGGGTGGAGTTAGGCGCCCTGGAGGAGGGATTGGGGAATGAAGCTCGGCTGTCAGCTAATTCATCTGGATGGTGGTGATAGAAGAGATCAAGAAAGGGAGAGAAGAGGAAAAAAAAACAAGGAAAAGAAAGGGAGGCTATTCAATGCATTGATGACTTCCCCTTTTTGTGTGTTCTTTGTATGTGTCGCTACAGCTGAAACTAAAATGTATGATTCTAAAGAAGCTGATGGAAGCTGTAACACAAGAGAACGATGTGTTGATAGTGTCAGCTCATGTTTGTATGCAGAGACGTTTGCAGCTCACAGTGGGCTGTACTTCATGTTCTATCATGTTTGCAATCGGAAGGTTTTGTACATCAAGTATTAGTTCTAGTCCAAAGAAAACAGCAATGGTGGTACTGAAATCAGGACGTATCTTTCAATAATATGTTGTGGTATTATTTTATGATATTTTGTGATGGTAATAGGTGATTGTATTGGCATCATATGTTGGTATTAAGGGATGGTGTAACGTTATGGCTGTACGTAATGATGTTTTGTCATTATATTATATGAATTTATAATATGATAGTTGTTATGGAGTGTGGGTGTTTCTATGGTGACGGTCAGATAAAGTTAGCGATTGTTTGGTGCCTATAAAATGTTATAGTTGCAAAACAAGCTGTATGGTCGTAAGCTGTTGTGGGTAGGCGAGACGACTCCAGAATGCCAGAGTGAAAAGACATGTTGTTTTTTGTAGAAAGTTTTTTTTTCAAAATTCCATTTTATATTATTACTAAGTTAAAGTATATTGCACTCATTTCATTTTATCTGAAGTTAAATGTGTCTCTATTGTAATAACAGTTCTATTTAGTTCTGTTCACAAAGAGGTTATTCAAGTATTTTTTAAAGTTTTAAAAGTTAAACTATAATACACCCACAGCGGTTTAGTTGTCTATTAGCAATTCGGTGCTACATGGAACAACTATCAAAAAGAACGATATTATATGGTGTTATTATGTATCTGGTATTTTTTGTCCGAAACCGCAGAAATAAAATTATAAATAATTATACAGCACTCAATCATAGCTAAAGAAACACAATTAATAAAATAAAGGACACAGATGACGGCCCATTTATAATTCCTATTGCTAGGATTAATTCATACAAGTACTCATTTTATTTTTCAAGTACCATTAAAGAATGGAACAGATTTCCTGAATCAGCAGTGCAAATTGATGACCTAGTAGTATCTGACAAATTTCAACAAAATAACTAGCTTAAGATATGTATACGTTTTCGGTTTAGGTAGTGAGCATTTTCTTTTATGAAACACCTGTTAGTTATAAGATAAGAAGATAAGACACTTGCGACTCCTAATAAGTTGATTTATTTGTTGCTTTATTTTTACAATATCTCTATTCAAGTTAGAACCTGGACACTGATCTAAAAAAATGGCTCTAAGATTTCTATAGAAATATAACAGTTGATGCCTATCGCTGAGAACAGATTTACTAGCTCGTTGGCCACACGGAGAAAACTCTGGTTTAACCGTTATAATTTTTCAAAGTGAAAAAATAAATTCAAATTTGGCTGTAAATTAGAGTAAAAAAAATAACATGGCGTTGTCAGCCGTAGTGTATCAATAATTGAGTTGTTTATAAATGTAAGGTTGCTTAAAGTTTATTGATGGATTATTGAAATAAAGTTCCCCTTTCAGATCTTGCGATCTATAGGGCAGATGATGTGTAAGTCATCTGTTTCTGTGGCCATCAGTTTACGAGCGTGTCATGCCATTAATGCTTACTTCAGGTGCAGTGTTTGTGTTTTGGACAAGTATCTTAGTCTTGCTTTGACTGATGTTTAAGCCGAACCTCTGGCAAGCAGCAGATAGTTTGTCAACCAGGGACTGTAGCTGAATATCAGAATCAGCCACAATAGCTGCATCATCAGCATACAGGAGTACTGTCAAATTCAATGGAGCCCAATCAGCACATATAGAGGTTAGCAGTGGTGTCAAGCAGGGATGTGTGCTCGCACCTACTCTGTTTGGCATATTCTTTTCCTGTCTTCTGCATTATGCGCACAACAACATAAACCAAGGTGTGTTTCGCCATACAAGATCCTCTGGAAAACTATTTAATGCATCAAGGCTGCGGGCAAAAACCAAGGTTAGGAAGCTACTCATCAGGGAACTCCTGGCGGGAACTAAGGATGACGTAAACACACACATACACAATATTCTAGACAACAAAACGCACCTAATATAAACTACTTCCTATACGCTAAAACACAACTATTAAATACAAAGAAAACTTCAGGCGCGCACGACAAGAAGGTCAGCACATAGGCAGCACCTGAATGATCCTCGAACATGGGGAAAGGAAAGACGATGGAACGGAAGTCAATAACATCTTTCTAATTTGTCCAAGATGAATTTCGATCAAGTCACGAAAGTTACTTTTTAAGGTTCATTCTCCATGTATGCAAATGGTTGGTGAGATTGGGATATTGAGACTATTCCAGGTCTCCTGTCGGGTCAGTGTGACCCTTAGTAACACCCATTAAAGAGCACATTCATGTGTTCAAACTGTTACATTTATCTAAACCATTGATGCTCCGCCCCTAAATAAGATTTTTCCTTTTTGTATTGAAAATTGAATTTTATTTGTCCAAACATAAGGATAATAAAAAAAAAAACATAGCCATTGGGCTAATTAGCTGGACGCGTCAGAGCCACGGTTGGAATAGTTTTTGGCATCAAAAGATCTTCGTTCTCATCAATTATACATAACAATTAAATTATTGTTGCATAGTGGAGCTTCTCTCCCTTTTTGGGGGGCGGGGGGGGGGGGTTCTAGTGTAATTTTCATGATTTTTCTCTCTCTCTTTTTCTCTCTCGTTCTATCTATCTATCTATCTATCTATCTATATATCTGTCTGTCTCTCTATCAGTCTCGTTTTGTACATGTTTGAACTAGTTTACTGTCGTCTGTTGCTTTTATTTTCTTGTCATAGTTTCGTTTCTTTTCTTTGTTAGATTTTTAAAGTCTTTAATTGTTTCGTCTTAATGGCCAGAGAGAGGGATCACACACACACACACACACACACATACACAAAACAACAAAAAACGTATCAATGCTAAAGATAGATGTGGTGACTAATTCGATTACACTTCCTGGCCATCGTAAAGCTAAACACATTATACTTGCATTCACATGTAATATTTGTTTGGCTTTTCGCGTCTTTACAGACACATTCAAGCAAGGGAGCTACATTTCTATGTGTATGTGTTGGTGGGTGTCTACGGGATTTTAAAAGACCCCCCCCCCTTCCGCAAAAAAAAACAACACTTGGCAATACTTTGTTCATATTTGGTTAGCCTAGAAATATCTCAAGGAAACGTGTATTTAAATATTTAGGTTGAAAGCTTCATTTTCATCACAACTGATGTCCAAAAAATTGTTCTAGATTTAGATTGAACTTTGCCCTCATCAAAAGACTATAATTAATGTTTTTAGAAGATAACAGCTTGTATTCTTTTAAAGTTGTCGGCCTTTGAGCGGCCTCATTATATCTCAGTATGTTTTTGTTGTAGTTTTGTAACTGGTTGCAGTTGTTGCTGTTGATATTGTTGATGCTTTTATTTTTTCGCTGTTGTAGCTGGGGTTGTCGTCGGAATAGGTTGTCATTGTTGTTGTTGCTGTGTATGTTGCTCTTTGTTGCAGTCAGTTTTTGCTGTTAGTGTTCATGTTGTTGCTGTCGTTGAGACTGGTTCTGCTGTTATTTGTCTTCTTGTTGTTATTGCTGCTGATGTTGTAGTTGTGCTTTTATTTTTAAATGACGAGACTATAGTAAGCAGCTTAACATGCAGACGTGAGGAGCGGTAAAGCGCTTGACTTCCGAGGTCCGAAAGTAAAGGCGGTTGGTCGTTGTGCTGACCACATGACACCCTCGTTAACCGTAGGCCACAGAATCAGATGACCTTTACATCATCTGCACTATAGACCACAAGGTCTGAAAGGATAACTTTTTTTCCTATGTTAATCAATAATTTAAACTCTGCTAAGTCTTTTTTTTTTCCGGCTGTTTTATGCAACCCATTCCATTCTCTAACGACACTAGGGAAGAAGGAGCACTTGTATGAATTTGTTCTAACGTATGGAATAAGAAAAGTGCTTCTATATTTGTGTCTTTCTGAGTATTTTATTAGGTTTTGTTTTTCTATTTGTGAATTATGGTTCAGTCTTGTATGTACTATAGCTACTTTACTTTCTATTCTTTTGTCCTAAAGTGTCTATAATTTTAGTGATTTTACTAATGGTGTTATGCTAATCAAATTTGAATATTCGTTTGTTATAACTCTCACTTTTCTATTTTGTTTTTGTTCTAGTTTCTTAATGTTTTCTTGAGTTTAGGGGTCCCAAATAGAGGATGCATATTTTAATATTGGCCTAACTAAGGTTAAATAGCATCTTAGTTTTATGTTGTTATTTGATTTGTAAAATAAAAAAAACTAATGTTTTGCTTGATTTTTTAATAATTTCATTTATATGGTAATTCTGTAATAAACTTTCATTTATTATTACACTTAGATATTTTGAGTTTTTAGTCTGTGCGACTGGTTTACCATGAATAAAGTATGTAGTTTTTATTAGTATTTTATCTTTACTCTTAATAAATTGCATTTTTCTGTGTGGAAAGACATGCCCGAGATTACAAAGTTTCCACCAAAGTGTCAAGTACTTTCAATGTCTGGTTCAGCAAACGACCGAGAACCAACTCTGATGTATAGTCTAAATGAGTCTAAATGAGACTATACGCTATATATATATATATGAGATATTAATATAAACACACGTGTGGAGTTTTTGATCTCCCATGAAGCGCCTCCCCAGGTGGCGGATAGGGGAATGCCCTCCAGATATGGCGGGTGCCGGAGAAATAAAATATCTGGGATGGACCAAAATCAAACCTACTGTCTTCCAGGAAATGGAGGGATCCACAAAGTCTAGGGCATCTTACTCGAAAATAAAGGCAGCTATCCAGACAACTGAAAAAGGTAGACCCCCCCCCCCCTTGATGGTTGTGCGCAGGGCTAACAACCCTGTCATATAAAAAAATACTGTTACGAAAGCTTCACACACAAGAAAACCAGGACAGATGTCAATGGAAAACGACCTATAACATTCGAGACGAGAACCAAAGCATTATTCTTAAAAGCTGAGTAATACTTAGCCTTATCGCTATATTAGTGCTAAGGTTAGATTTTGTAAAAAAAAATTCAGAGCTCATCAACTGGTTGGTTTATAGGTTTAGAGATATAGTGTACTCTGCTAGGTACAAGTGTTGATATAGGGTTGCATTTTTTTGTTAGACTTATATTGAATTTTGTAAAACATCTTTATATTTCCTTGCACGTGGTGGCCGAGTGATAAAGTGCTTGGCTTCCGAACCGATGGGGGTTCGTGCTCGAACCTCGTGAAGTCTGGGATTGTTAACCTCGGGATTTTAAGGGCGCATCCGAGTCCATCCAACTGTAATGGGTACTTGACAGTTGGGTAAAGTAAAGCGGCTTGTCGTTGGGCTGGCCACATGGCACCCTTGTCAACCGTTGGCTATAGAAACAGATGGTCTGGTCTTTCACTTGCCCCTATAAATCGTAAGAGCGTAAATTTGTTTTGCATCTTTAGACGAAACAATATATATAAAATACTTATTAAAAAACTGAATGCATGTTATATAAATATTACATCTAAACTTCTGAAGTGTTTCTATTCTTTCCCCCTCCTCTCCACACATCCCTGGTTAGCACTCCCTCCCCCCCCCGACTCCTAAGGCACTATAGGCCCTAATGTTTACCCTAATTGTATTTTCTACTTCGTTCCCTCTCTCCGTCCCTCTTTGTGTCCTTTTATTCCTCTATCATTCACTTTCAATCCATCTTTTTTTGGCTTAAAGATGTCCCTCCCTCTCCCTTTTGGCCATTAGCGGCCTCCCGCCAGAAAGCTTGCCAGTTTGGCCAATTTAATTTGTCGAGCGTCCCCCCGTTCTCGCGAGCGAGCCAAGAATGAGCCCTAATAGCAACAAGCTAGTGGGCTTGTTTCATTACATCTAGCAATACAGCGCTCACACAATGTAAGAATAGCGCAAGAGGAAATGAAAAGTTTAAGCTTACCAGAACATTTACATTGTAGACTCAGTAACGCATTGGCCTTTATATAGGTTATTACTTTCAATGACTGAAATCTACATTACAGAACTAGAACTGTTCATTCTTAGACATTTGGTTGGTTTATTTTATTGGCCGTTTGGGCTTCACATTGTTCTCTCTCAGCTCCTCGCTCTCTTTTTTTGTCAAGAATTAGTCTCTTTTATTAATCCAAATACAGCAGCACATTGAATATCCGGATTAATTGGGAACGGGGTCTGTTCGGATAATCGATTGTCCGGATAACCGAATTCGGAATATAATAAAACGGTCCATTTCACCAACAATAGAAAGAAAATGCTTACGGATGGGGGGGGGGGGGGGGAGGGCCGTACCTAAACATGACGTTCAAGTAAACTATACAGGGAAACAAATCGTTATAGGTATTAGCCTACAGTGGTGTAGCAAGAGGATGAGGAGGGGGTCCCAATTAGTAAATCCCCCCCCCCGGGTAGCTACTTGAGAGTGCCCCCCAAAAGAGAGTCCGTAATGTGTTTTCACATTAAATATTACGCCCTTATTTCATGTCATGATGTCGAATGTCAAAATGCAGGGGCCCCTAAAGAGGTCAACCCCCCCCCCCCGGGGCTCCCAGATCCTTAGCTACGCCACTGTAAGCCTACCATTATTGAGAAAAATCATCTCTAATCTTTCGCTGCACATCAGCAAGACCACAGAGACCGTGCTGTAAATAAAAAAAACACAAAAAACTGTTCGAATTTTCGACGTTCTACTGCAGTGATGCCCAAAATACGGCCCCCGGGCCAGATCCGGCCCGCCGAAACGTCAGCACAAAGTGTAGAAAATTCCCTTCCCCCTTTTTTTTTTAAAAAAAAAGGTTCAAAAATGTATCTTACCTAAGTTAGGGCCCTGACATTTTCTCTGATGGATTGGTACCATGACATTTAATATTTGTGCTTTTACAAAATGGGAAATGGGAGAGCCGAAGAAAGTACAAATGGACTCTGACTTTAGAATCTACCAGGAAAAGTAAACGGATCTTAACTTGTTTGTGAAACATGATAATAAGCCTACGAGTTTGTTTGATAAAGAAGAAATAAGACTGCTTAGAAAACAACAACACATAAAAGGCATTATAAACCAAAATATGGCGGCATTTTGGTTTGAACAGCGAATAAAAATATTGTTACAACTATGCTTATAGATTGGAGGATCGATGGGAATATTTACCTAAAAGAGACAAGAAAATGAGTCTTTTGGTAAAGCTAGCTACAATGTTGCTCACATTTCAAGTAGAGAAAGGAAGCAGCTTGCTGACGTATAAAACAAAAGATAACTTCTAATATCCCATGCAGTAATGTCAGCAGGTCTACTGGATCCAAAAGTTTGTAATAAAATTGTTTCATGTATTTTTAGTTCGTTTTTGCACATTTTCGGTCATGTGGCCCTCGACACGAGTGTCGGAAATTAAAATGGCCCGAAGGTCGAATTAGGTTGGGTATCACTGTTCTATTGTATTGGTAGATCAGCTTACTAGACTATAACTTGTAGACATGGTACTTCTCAATTTAGAAGTCTAGATTCCCTCTATAATACTATGATGATAAGCGGTTATTACTTAAGCTGTTAAAAGTGTGGTTCAGGTATTGACTACCAAACAGTGAACTGATAATATTCTGGCAATGACCGATTCATTTACTTTATGTTTAAGTGTTATTATTACTCTCTGCAAGGGTGTTACTCAAGTTATTTTGGAAACTTTCACAGTATTGTTTGTAATCAAAACAACAGCATACAACATCATACATTAGGAAACAACAGCTTACATTAGGAAACAAGAGCATACAGCAGCATATATTAGGAAACAGCAGCATGCATTAGGGAACAGCAGCATACAGCAGCATAAATTAGGAGACAACAGCTTACATTCGGGAACAACAGCTTACATAAGGTAAAACATTACACAACATCATATATTAGGAAACAGCAGCATACAGCAGCATGCATTAGGAAACAACAGCATACAACAGCTTACATTAGGAAACAACAGCATACATTAGGAAACAACAGCGTGCCGCATCATACATTAAGAAAACAACAGTTTACAGCAGTATGCATTGGAAACAACAGCATACCGGAGCACCCACAGAACTTTAAATGGAAGCTGGGTTGATGTATTATTGCCCAATAGAAGTACCTACAAGATCCTACATATAATTCCTAACTGTCATTGAGATCACAGCATAAATGAAGCAATCATCAAATGACATCTCTTATACTTGTCACCAGAGTATGTCCTTCAAAACTTTATCCACTGAACAAGATACTGGCCTTGCATCCCCTCATTATTAAACAAACTACATTGGGAACTAGAGCAATTCATCCCAGATATTGGACTTCTTATCTGAATCCTCAAACTCTCGCTTTGTTTTCATACGGTTCCAACTTAATATTCAGTCCATTCAGAGTGGCCTTCTCTTTGTTTCCTATGCATTCTCCTGTTCCTTGATTCTGGTACTGTACTCTGTAAGAGTGTCATTTCATCGTATTTTGACGATTTTTTTTTACACTGCTGTGTTTAAAGACTGCCGTACTGAAAGTGTTTATCTGTAACTGTGGCTAGAGGCTTAGCCTGTTGCCTAATCGACATTTCGCACTAAAACTTTTCAGTTAAAAAATATTTCGCACTTTAACATTTCCCACTGAAACGCGCTATGTTAAAATAGGAGTCCAGCAAAAATTAAACAATTGACTTATCAATAGACTTAAACACATTTGAAAACTAATTTCTAATAAGGCGAAGAGAAAATTAGAAGCTTGATCTGTTACAAATGAATTCGGCGTTTTGTATATCTGGACTCCAGAGTGATAACTCTATGAGTAAATACTAGATTTCGCTTTCCAAAGTCGAGAAAATAAGATAAAAACCGGAAATACAAAATGTAAGCTGGACATTACATAGCTAATGAATCACTACAAGACCCACTGTAACAATTGTCTTACTACAGAACTCTAGAACTGTTTAATTAAATTTGGATTAATGTTTTAGTAGGTAACTTACTGGGCAATGAGCTTAGCATTTGATAGTGGTTTTGGCAAGACCAACAAATAAACTTAAAGCAGCTATGTTAAAGAATGCCACAAATCAAGCATGTACAAACATCTACCTAATCAGACCTCTAACGGCACGATATATGGCGTAAGTTTTTTTTTATACCCCTTCCAGCAGTGCCATAAAACTCAGAAAGACAAAGAAAGAGGAACATTTCTTATTCCATATGCTAAGACAAAGTCGTACAAGTGCTTCTTCCCCTGGTATCATTAGAAAATGGAATGGGTTGCCTGAATTAGCCAAGTAAACGATTAACACGTATGACTAGATTGACACACCAAATGCATAGGACGGAATTATCTTTTGAAGTCTGTAGCCCATAAGATAAGAAGATAAGATAAAACTACTAGTGCATGACGTAATTCCATTTTCATTCAATAATTTGTAAGTAAGGTTCAAGGTCAGGCTACCTGAACAGTGGCTACTCGGTACTTTATGTTAACTCAAACTAAATATGTTGTTGGCTGAGTCTGTGTATTTCTCAGGAAAGAAAACGAGTTGATTCTAGACCCAGACAATGAGTCTCTAAACATGGTTACATTTCAGGAAGTCATCTCTGTTCACCTAGAGAACGTAATTGGTCAGTGTTTCGTCCAGACTGACTCACACACTTACGTCCGGAGCACTGTAAGGCAAGGGTTCTCAGCCTAAGACCCCCCGGATATTGGTCTCATACTAGTTTATATCCCGTTATGTTTGAGATTGTGTTGCGCCTTCTTCTTCCATTTCCATGAAGAAATCTTTGCGAGCCAAGGTTTTCCAGCTTAGTAGTTTACTAAGCCCAAATTCAGAAGCAGACTTGATGCAGAAGGGGAGATTAGTTGTGCTACTGAATTCCTGATCTGGTGGAACAGGAACAAGCTCAACCTTCGTACTACCGTTGGCGTGTTTGTAAATAATGTCGAAACTCTTGTTTCTGTAACAATGTAGTTTACTGTATCAAAGACTGTTCTCCTCCAAACTTTGTCATAGTTATTAAATTGTCACTTAAGTATGCAACCTGTATATTTGATAATACGCAATAGAAAAGTAAATAAATGCAAGTCTGAATAGTAACCTTTTTAATTTAATTATGAGAACAAATATATTTATCTGTAAACGAAAAAAAACAATTACGATTGGGGGTCGCCACCTAGTGGAAATTATTTTAGGGGGTCGTGGAACTAAAATGGTTGAGAACCACTGCTGTAAGGGGAACAGAAAGGGAAAAGAAACAAAGGAGAGGGAAGAGGAGGGAAGAGCTCAAGAAGGGAGGTAATGAACATCCGCATACTAAACGATGTGTCCTGATACATTCCCCTTGTCTTGTTGGAACTCATTTCCTTTGACACCTCTCGAGAGACTAGAATGGTCACTCCAAGTGTGAGTCTGTGTAGGTTTGTATTATTGGGGAGAGTCGGGTGGCATATTTTTTACTACTGATAGAGTGTCCTGACAAAGTGATGGACAAAAACACCGAGAAGATGAGGCAGGTATGCAGTAATGTAGCAAGGTATGCAGTAATACTCAATAACAAACAAAAAAAAAAGATTTCGAAGCACGCACGTGACAGACGTTGAGATTGCTGTATATCCTTATCTGTAGTCACTTGTGACCTGAAACTCAATTTCTGGGGACGAATTTCTATTTTAAAATAAAAAAATATTTTTAAAACTCAATGTTCCAAAGGTCAATTAGTCAATTGTGGGTGAGACCAGATCTGTATGGAATCAACGGTAAAACTACATTGGATGTGCACACATCATCTAATTTGTTGGTGGGTTATGCCTCTATTTTTGGCTTCTTCTTCCTTCTGGTTACTCACCAATGACGATATTGATTGTTTCCAATTAAAATCAGGATGATGGTGTAAGATTAAGAACAATTTACAACTATAGGAACTAACAAAAATTTGTATTTACGCTCGACTCGTAACAATAATTCATGTATTTGAACGAGTAAACACCTAGCGAAATATTACATAAATAAATAACAATTTTAAAAAACATAATTTTATCTAGTGGGGTAATTTCAAATTGTTTACTTATTACAATACCTCTATTCATGTCCTAAACCTGGACACAGATATCAAAAATGGCTCTAACGATTTTCCTAAACATGTAACAGTTGATGTGTATTTCTGAAAAAAAAAGAATTACTAGCTCGTAGGTCACAATGGACCTCATTCACCAATCGTAAACAAACAACATTTAGCCACGTGGTGCTTTATCTGTTCTATATAATTTACGACCTAATGATTAATTCATGATGGTTGTCACGAGACAGTTTTTTTCATTGTTTTAAATGACTAAATGTTGTTTGTTTACCATTGGTGAATGCGATCCATTGGAAAAACTCTAGTTTGACCGTTATAATTTTTCAAAAAAAAAATAGAATATATTTACGTTTGGCTAGAAAACGTAGTCTTGGAAAGACTGTTGCGATCTTGAAAGAACTACCGCGTTCGACAATATCCGAATATAGGGCGTTATTGATTTAGGAATTGACTCAATTAATATTCAGGACAATTTTGTGCATCGTTTTCTTAGTCTGCTTCTAAAGGCCTATTATTGCAATATGATTAAGTGTGGTTGGATCTATACATTTATTTCACCCGGATTAACTTTGGTTAGATCTATATATTTATTTCACCAGGATTAAATGTGGTTAGATCTATACATTTATTCACCGGGATTAAGTGTGGTTAGATCTATACATTTATTTCAACAGGATTAAGTGTGGTTAGATTTACACATTTATTTCACCGGGATTAAGTGTGGTTAGATCTATACATTTATTTCACAGGGATTAAGTGTGGTTAGATCTATACATTTATTTCACCGGGATTAAGTGTGGTTAGATCTATACATTTATCTCATCAGGATTAAGTGTGGTTAGATCTATACATTTATTTAACCAAGATTAAGTTTGGTTAGATGTATACTTTTATTTCACCAGGATTAAGTTTGGTTAGATCTATACATTTATTTCACCAGGATTAAGTGTGGTTAGATCTATATATATATTTCTTTCACCAGGATTAAGTGTGGTTAGATCCATACATTTATTTCACCGGGATTAAGTGTGGTTAGATCTATACATTTATTTCACCAGGATTAAGTGTGGTTAGATCTACACATTTATTACACCGGGATTAAGTGTGGTTAGATCTATACATTTATTTCACCGGGATTAAGTGTGGTTAGATCTATACATTTATTTCACCCGGGATTCTATCTCTTGCTCGTCACTAAAGAGAAACAAAATTCATACCTTAACAGTATGAAGAATGTTCTGGCGATGTGGCAGGTCTGCAGCAGTACTGCCCTTAAATAAGTCACGAAACTCTTTGTTTTTTGGGGGGATCGAATGTGTTTACTAGGTGAGCTGTCACCAGTGGTGTCACTAGGATGGGTGTAATCCGGTGATGGAAGCTACCATCCCTCCCCCCAAACATAATTCCCGTTGGTTTGTTCTTTTTTTTTTGAGCATTGAGCTAAGGACCCACAGTCAGTGATGGGTTAACAACTGTAAAATGATTATCGATTATATTTTATATTTTAAAAGTTCCTTGTTTCTGACGTGTTATCAATAGTTGTTACATGTATTAAAAATGTGAGGTTATTAAAATTTATCATGGTTTTAACATTTACATTTAACATGATTTCTATATTAGATCTTAAAAGATCCTCTACAGTATTCTGTTAGGTTTGTAACGACAAATGGAACAATGTAAAAAATGCATCAAAAGTTACAAAAACTTAATAAAAAATGTTTATTAGCTTAACATTTAAAAGCGCACAATAATAAAAGTCTCTTTCAAATTAAAAGTTTCTTTTTCTGGATTTCAAACTTACAAACTTATAAACAACACCATCAAGGGGATTTTCTCTTATAAGTAAAGTTCCCATTTTCAGACCTTTTGATCTATAGGGCAGATGATGTAAAGGTCTGTTTCTGCGGCCTACAGTTAACGAGGGTGTCATGTGGTCTGTGGTCAGCACAACGACCAACCGCCTTTACTTTTCCTCAACTAATGTGAGGTGCCCATTAGAGCTGTTTGGACTCAGAGGCAGGAGAATGGGGGGGGTGGGGGGGTTGTATAAGTGATACTTTAATTTACGGCCGAAAAGTATGCTTACGTGTGTGTGTGTGGGGGGGGGGGGTAAACGGGCTGGTCCAATGCAAGGGATGCATAGGATGACAAAAAATGAGGTTACAGAGAGAGAGAGAATGAAATAGAAATAGGCCGTCCCTTTTCGGTTACTAATAACTATCACGGTATCGCGGTCTAAAATTTTGTTTGGGGAATCGTTGAATTGCCGCCCGTTTAGTGGAAATTTAAAAAAAAAGGAGAGGACGTCATAACAAAACAATATATGTCATGGGAACAAATCAACGGGCGTAGCTGGTGTGTGTAATGTTTGTATCTTATAGAATACCCAGACAGACTTTACTTCAAACAAAACAATATATGTCATGGGAACAAATCAACGGGCGTAGCTGGTGTGTGTAATGTTTGTATCTTATAGAATACCCAGACAGACTTTACTTCAAACAAAACAATATATGTCATGGGAACAAATCAACGGGCGTAGCTGGTGTGTAATGTTTGTATCTTATAGAATACCCAGCCAGACTTTTACTTCAAACAAAACAATGTGGATTCTCTTGTAGTTAATATGCAGATTTAAAGAAAAAAGTTTCTTGTGCAAATGTGGAGGCCTTTTTTTTAAAGGTTAAGACTGTGGGCAAAAGCACAGTTTAGCACTAGCTGACCACGAATGTAGGCATCATTAAAAACATCCTAATAATTGTGCGAAGTGACAAAAGAACGTTTCCTCGGCCACTGCAAAGAAAAATATTCGACTTAAATGTCCACGGCAGAAGTTAATTACGTGCTGGTACAGAAGCAGACGAATTCCATTAGCCACGTGACCAGTCACACTCACACACACACGTAAATACTCTTACACACCCACAAACGTTAAGTCATAATAACAAAATAAAATCGGCCGCACACATACACACGCTAGAGTGATACGATCTGTGATTATAAACAAAAAAATGATGACGCTAAGTGATTGCAATATTAAACAAGAGGTGGTGTAGTTGACATGAGAGGAAAACCAAGAACTAGACAAATCAATAGACTAGGAGAGAGATGGGAGAGAGAGAGAGAGACCGACAGACTCCTAAAGAATCGAGACAGATCTACACAAAACTGTTAGGTAAAACACACCGAGAGACGGAGAGACCGAGGGATAGAAGAAACACAGTGGAACATAAAAACCCAGAAACACAGACAGGGGCAGAAATATATTACACACACACACACACACACAGAGAGAGAGAGAGAGAGAGAGAGAGAGAGGAAAGAAAAAGATTAGGGTAAGAATAAGACATGATTTTAAAAATGAAAAAAAATTTAAGCAAGTGTGTTGTTTTTTTTTTCAAATGAGAGAGAGAGAGACAGGAAGAGTTATCAGAGAGAAAGAGAGAGTGATCAGAGAGGGAGAGACAGATAAAGAGAAAAAGATAGAGAGAGAGAGTGATCATAGAGGGAGAGAAAGATACAGAGAAAAAAGATATATAGAGAGAGTGATCAGAGAGGGAGAGAAAGATAGAGAGAGTGATCAGAGAGGAAGAGAAAGATACAGAGAAAAAGATAAAGAGAGAGAGTGATCAGAGAGGGAGAGAAAGATAGAGAGAAAAAGTTAGAGAGAGAGAGAGTGATCATAGAGGGAGAGAAAGATAGAGAGAAAAAGATAGAGAGAGAGAGAGTGATCAGAGACGGAGAGAAAGATAGAGAGAGTGATCAGAGAGAGATCAGAGAGAGAAAAAGATAGAGAGTGATCAGAGAGGGAGAAAAAGATAGAGAGAGTGATCAGAGAGAGATCAGAGAGAGAAAAAGATAGAGAGTGATCAGAGAGGGAGAAAAAGATAGAGAGAGTGATCAGAGAGGGAGAGAAAGATAGAGAGAAAAAGATAGAGAGAGATCAGAGAGGGAGAGAAAGAGAGAGAGAAAAAGATAGAGAGAGTGATCAGAGAGGGAGAGAAAGATAGAGAGAAAAAGATAGAGAGAGATCAGAGAGGGAGAGAAAGAGAGAGAGAAAAAGATAGAGAGAGTGATCAGAGAGGGAGAGAAAGATAGAGAGAAAAAGATAGAGAGAGATCAGAGAGGGAGAGAAAGAGAGAGAGAAAAAGATAGAGAGAGATCAGAGAGGGAGAAAAAGAGAGAGAGAAAAAGATAGAGAGAGTGATCAGAGAGGGAGAGAGAAAAAGAAAGTGAGACAGAGAGAGTGACAAATTGCAGCATGAGAAAGAGAAAGTGAGAGCAACATAGATAAATTGAGAGAGAGAGAGAGAGATTAAGATATGTGAGGGAGCGAGCCATAAAGAGAAAGTAAAGTTAGTCAAGAAACAGTCAGATAGCAAGACTGAGAGTATAGAATTAAAGAGAAAGTAAGACTGTGTGAGAACAACTGAAGTGAGAAAGAAATAAAATATAAAATAGGAAAAAATAAAAGCTTTTGGCTTAAAATGTGGAGAGAGACAGACAGAGAGAGAGACAGACAGAGAGAAAGACAGAGATAGAGAGAAGACGAAGGAGCAGAAAAAAGCAGGACAAACTCTCCCAAACTTGTCAGATGGAGAGAAAGTAAAAGTGAAGGCTGAAAGGGCCCTTGTGTAATCTGTTTGCAGTAATGAGCGCTTCATTCACCGGGGCCAATTGGCCACACGATTAACCGACCCTCATCTATAGGCTTTAGGAGGAGAGAAGGAGCTGGGAGGAGGGGGGAGGAAATAGAATGAAGAGGGTGGCCTGGAGATGTACTCAGCAAGACGTGGATGAAGAAGACAATCAGGCAGAGGATTTCAAATGGGGCAAGGGGGATAAGCTGGGGGAGGGGGGTTGGACCTAGAGTGTAGAACCACGATCTAGTCTAGCGCTTGAATGGTGTCCTTTGTTTACTGAGTTCTTAACTTTTGACATTGTCTAGAATTTCTTGTTAGTATAATCATGGATTGAGAAGTATTGGATCAATGTTGGTCATAGAGTCGTCAGGGGCAGACGTAATGAGTTGGTCGAGTCGATGGTCACTTAATACTTACATGTAATGACTAATGTTTATACACCGGCACACTGGACACTGTAATTGTAGTTAGATGGTCAGAATAGACACACAGATCTGATAAAAGGAAGATAGAACTGATTGACATATAATGAGAGACAGGAGGGCGATTGGATTGATGGATGGATGGATAGACGAGGGATATATAGATAGATGGAAGATGGTTGGTTGAATAGATGGATATGGATGAATGGATGTCTGAAAGTCATAATTAGGTCCCCTTTTTTTTTTTTTTTTTTTTTTTAAGAAACCTCGAAAAAAAGAAAACTCGTATTAATTTTGTTTGAAACGATTTAACATGCACATACGTTTCATATGGTCAAGTATTCAATGACCAGTGCAATAGCTGCTATAAAAACTCTCTTCATTAGAAATATTAGTAACAAAGTCAAAGTCCTTCAAGGAACATAAACATTTCTTTCTTGAGATTTTATATTCTTCTCAGTACGCTGCCTATGCTAGGCCAGCGTATACATTGGAATATTTTGTTTCTAAATCTTTAAGTACTTTTGGAAACTGCCTGTTACTTGGTTTCGTTACGAAAGTGTTGCCCTAAATGTTATTTTATGCAGCTTCGTGCAAACTTTCCTGTTTAGAGTTTGTGGTTTGGATATTCTTTTAAAAAACAAAACCACCTGTTTTTCTATATCAGTTGTTACTCTTGCCCTCTTGTTCCAAGCATACCCAAGACTCAACACAGTTCTTCATAGCATTGAATAAATACTGGCCTGAGATTGTGTCTTTGACTGAGTGTATTGATGTATAGCCAATAAGAATAATCTTCGTTTACTTGAAACGTTTTATAATGACACAGTCTCAATCATTTATAGAGATATTTAGAATTATTTTTAATACATTTGCAATTTTTCTATGTATATACTGTGGGCACACCTGATTTCTTTAGGTGTCCGCGGGCCGCATAAAACACTCTGGCGGGCCGCATGTAACCCGCGGAACGTAATTTGCCCACCCCTGGTCTAGATTAACACAAAAATACTTTTTTACATTATCTCAATATTTATACGTGTTTAATTTTTATAGCTTTTAATGGCATTTAATTTTGATTTTATTCTTATCTAATGTTTTACAGTTTTTGTCATTTAAATAAAAAATGAAAATAACAGGGGATGAAATGACCTGGCGTTGAAATGACCGAGGGAGGAATTGAACAGGGGATGAAATGACCGGGGAGGAATTGACCAGGGGATGAAGTGACGGGGATGAATTGACCGGGAACTCATTTTAAAACAAAACAGTTCACTTAAAAAAAAATTAAAACTAGCCATTGCACCAGATTTCAGCAAATTGCAAAATATCATGAAATCGGATTTTGAAAAAAAAATATTTTCTAGCTTTTTTCGGGATATAGACGTGACGGAATGACGGACAGACAGATTTCACAAAACTATGAACGCCCTTTATTTTTTGACGGCCTCTAAAAATAATAATCTCATCTTAAATAGTTTAATCCTGTTTAAAGACAAGCAAACATTCTGAGTTTTGTTTGTCTTTTTTTTTATGATGTACTTGACCCCTGTCCAGCAATAAAGACGAAAGTAAAACGTCCTGTACGAAATATTTTTTTTTCTTGTATGAGCGGAGCAGACATCGTAGTTGGGGGTGAGGGTGTGTGTTCCCAAACGTTGGGACTCCTGGTCTTGACAGCCGTCCTAAACATGGCGGCGCGAATGTACAAGCACCCTAGCACACACACACCCCTACACCTCTCTCATTCCTTTTCTCTTTTATGATTCACAGATTCTTGCAAGTACTGGACATTCTCTCGGCCTCAAACTTCTACGTCGTTGTAGTTGGATCGTTCTTTTCTCCCACCCTCTTTCTCTCTCTCTCTCTCTCTCTTTCTATCTCTCTCTCTCTCTCTCTCTCTCTCTCTCTCTCTCTCTCTCTCTCTCTTCTCACTCTGATGTATGCGATTGCCAAGCTGTAAAGAGCATTGATATGGAAGTTATAGGTTCCGAGCAAATTGACTTTTATTTGATGTGTTGGATAGCATGAGTCCAGCAATGCTTGCAGAAAGCTGGGACACGAACTACTACTTCATAATAGATTGGTCAGAATAGAGTAACATGTCCGACGGAGGAGCATACCTAAGCAAAGTTGGGGGAAGGTACGAGTTCGAATCTCGTAACTAACTACGAAAATTTTTAATGAGATTTGATTTGTACATGGAAGAGATTAGGCCAGAGTGCACTGACATTGTTATAGCAGCATGGAATAGTGCACTGACTTTGCTACAGCAGTATTGAAGAGTGCATTGGCATTGTTATAGCACTGTGGAAGAGTGCACTGACTATGCTACAGCAGCATTGAAGAGTGCACTGACTTTGCTACATTAGCATTAAAGAGTGCAATGACTTTGCTATAGCAGCAATGAAGAGTGCATTGATTTTGCTAAAACACCATGAATACAAGAGTGCACTGACTTTGCTATAGCAGCATTTAAGAGTGCACAGACTTAGCTATAGCAGCATGGACGAGTGCACTGGTTTTGCTATAGCAGCAAGGAATAGTGCACTGACATTGCTATAGCAGCATGAATACAAGAGTGCTCTGAGCATGATTTATCAGCAAAAAGAACAAAGCGCACTGGGCACTACTGAGCTTGGAAGATAGGCTAAAGTATATGATAATATTAATAACAAAGTATTTACCTTAAATAAATGTATCAAATGGCATTCCTTCGTTTGTAATAAAATTTTAACCAAAGAACATACCAGGAACTATCTCATCACAATTTGTAAAATTTCAAAAAAGGGTCACCTTTCAGACCTTGCCAGCTATAGGGCAGATGATGTTAAGTTCAACTGTTTTTGAGGCCGATGGTTGACAAGGTAGTCATGTGACAAGCTCTTTGACCGGCGGCCTTTGCTTCCACTATGTATATAACGTACTCATTGCAGTTTGGTGGACGTAGGAGCGTCCTGAAAGCCCCAAAGTTCAAAATCCCAGTCTTTACCGGGATTTGAACTCAAGACTCTCTCGATAAGGCGTATTAACACTCAGCGATCAAACTCCATCGTAAAGGAAATATATTTCAAAATTATCGCAAAACAGACCATTTTAAAATTACAATCGAAAATGTTAAGAGACGTCGTTTTACCCTAAGTATGATCAATTATAAGGAACGAGCCTACTCGCCTTGCTCTCTGTCACCGCGAAAGTTACTTGGGGTAACTCTAGTCAGGCTTGCAGAAAAAAAAGAGTGATCTTTCTATGACTTTTCTTCGTAGGTTGGGCACGAAGAGAATTAGACAGATAGATAGATACATTTGTCGCTAAAGGCTTCTGCACCAAGTTCAGTCCGAAACGTTATTTATAAGAAGACTTTTCGATACGCACCCTCTAATACGATTCTACTCGACTTTCACAACGATTGAACCTGTTTAGACTGTTTCTCATCGACTAGACATCAAGACGTAGATGCTCTATATACCTCAAGATGCCCTTACATTATAACACTGACCAGTGGTGCTTCTTTCTTTCTTTACTTACTATACAGGAGAATGCATTTCTGAAGCTCGGAATGCTAGAAAACGCTTCAATATCAGCCTTTCCACCAATTCCTACTTCAACTTATGACTTGCTCTCCTATTGCTAAGAGAAAAAGTAGGTTGTAGACGCCAGGATAATACATTTCTGAAGCCCATTTCACTCAGCTTTGTACAATTCCATTGGTACAATTTTCTTCTAGCCAAAGCTAGATCCACTTTTTTAAACTTTTAATGTACGCCCTAGATTTGTCATCTGATCTGTCCCTTGACTTTATTTGTAGGGTTGACGTGACAGTTCAGGTAACCAAGTGTCTTAATGTATACGTTTTATCAATTACAGTGTACTTTTACTGAATGTTATCACTGCTAATCGTTAAAGCAACTTCACTATTGCGTACCTCCTCTATCTGACTCTCTCTAATCCAGGGATGTTTTCAAGAACGCCTCTTACTCCACCAAACCACAATGATTTTAAAACAAGAATTAGTCGTTGAAAGTTGTTTTTGATGTGCTGGTCACATGACACCCTCCTTAAACTTGCAATAGAAACAGATGAGCTTCATATAACTTCTTCTCCATTGAGTGCAAGATCTAAAAGAAGTTATTTACTTTGTTATTAATAATTTATATCTATGTCACCAATGAGTTGTACAATAATACCATAACCCCTCAATAAAGTCACTCCTGATGCTTGTAGGTTTTGTTTTCCAAACATTGCAGGCATATTCTATTCTCTTAATGTGCACTTTATTACCCCCCCCCCCCCTTTTTTCCCTACCCCAAATACTCTCTTTTGAATCCTCACTCCTGGTTTACTCAAAACCTCCACTTCCACCATCAGACACAGACACACTCTCACTTTTCGCCCCAGCCCCCTTCTCTCGCCAAGAACTAACAACTGGCTTGTCTACAACACGCGCGCCCAGCCCCGCTCCAGCGCGGTGAAGACAACCCCCCCCCCCCTTTTCCAGAAGATAAATATTATTTATTTATTCGTTTGTTTTGCTTTCGATTGACGGACATGGTTGTCCAGTCGTGTCTTCGGCCGTGACTTTAGGAGATATTTGTGGTCAATTTGTTTAAAATGGTAAAGAGGCCAGTAATGACTGTTTAAATGTGTACTCGTACATCAGAACTCAACGGGGAGTTTCACTTCTACTTTGTGAAAAGTATTTTAAAAAAATAAAAATTCAACATTAAAATCTGGTCAAAAAAAAAAAGATATATGTAATCATGTGCAGACATTAAACTTTATTTAATGATCATAAAGGCTTTATCCTAATATTTATAAAATCTAATGTATAAAAATCGTTAATAAGGTAGCTTGTGAAAATAAAAGGATCATTGCGTTGTATTTCATTGATTGGAGTTTTCGTCAGTTGATTATCTAATAGAGTGAATCGAAAGCTTTCTACTGCTTTTCTTACGGACTAAGTAATATTTCTGCTGTCTTCCATCTCTTTGGTAAGTAGTAGTAATAAGTAGTAATCATTTTCTGCGGTATTTGTAACATTTAATGACGTAATTGAATTGGAACTCTTATTGTCAATTATGTCGACGTCATTAAGCACAGGTCGTCTCGCATTGATGACGTCATCGGCTGTTGTGTTGATTTCTTGCGTTTGATCATTGATGATGTGTGTCACGTGCATGACCCACTTACATGTTAAACAATGTAGTACATCATACATGTAAATGAAATGTAATGTGGAGTGCTTTTTCCTAACGTTTGTCACTCTAGTTTAAGACACCGAAAATGTATAGGAGTACTAGGACGGCCCAGCTGTTTATTGCAGTGATGACATTCTTTAAAGAAATTTGGTTAGTCTTTGCATATATCTAACAAGAAAGTACTCTTTTAGTTGTATTGCTAGCAGTAGCGTTCTTATTGAATCTCAAGATATTTGCAGAGTGAAGGAGAGTACAATTCCTCGATGCCATCAAGGAAATGTTAATGTTGGCTGATTCGTTCTTATTAATGCTTATGATACCACACTTGTATACGCATTAAGACATACACATATTGTCACTTTAGAATGCTGCAAAATGAATGAGATATAATCCGTTTCTGCATATACCTTTAAATCATCGATGTACAATAGGTTAGTCAAACTTTGCGTACATTTAGTGTCAACCGTTATACCGTTTGTAGAGTCACGGAGCGATTCAGATTGCGGGTTAATTGCTAGGCAAAACCAGATCGTAGGTAGTCACCCTGGTTTATACCCCTTTTTATGTGGACAGAAAATAATTTATCATTTTTAAGATGTCGGCGTATCTTCCAATTATCCATACAGAGTACAGAGTCAGCAGTTGTTGTTGTTTTTCTAATGCTTGAGTTGAATTTATGAATTTTCAGGGTTTTTTAAAAGCAATCATGCGGAGCTGAGTCGAATGGTTTTTTGTTGTCGATGTAGCAAACATATGTTTCTTTTTCTTTTTTGTATCTTGGTGCAATTTAATTCCATCAATAGTTAGTCGTACTTTACTGCCCATTGACTCTTCACTAAACTCTGCTAGTAGTTTATGGGCAGAACAAAGTTTATGCCTTTTACTTTTTAACTGATTGGGATCACCCTTTGATTGGGACCACCCTTTGATTGGGATCACCCTTTGATTGGGATCACCCTTTGATTGGGATCACCCTTCGATTTGAATCACCCTTTTTGGGGAGGAGAGATGTTCCAGCAGAGCTGGAAATGTTTACCATTAGCGCCGACATATCTGATAGCGTTCAACTCTTGTTACTTGTTCGCAGTACGAAAAACAATTTTTAAATCACAGAAAAGTTATCTGCTATGAGGAACATGCATTAGGACCACCACTGGTCTAGACCTGTTCAAAGAAGTTTCAGACATTATGGAGGAGAAGGCTTCTTTCCTTTGGGAGAAATTAGTGGGAGTGACTACTGATACCGCCAGAAGTATGGCTGGATGACATAGCCATCTGGTTGCAAGAGTTATTAGAAAAATTGTCCAGTCAAACTGTGGCAAACGAAATTGCAACTTTCCATTTATCAGGCGGAAAGGATGAAACCATTGTGGTGTAATCGCCTAACAGACGAGCATCTAAATTCAATGCTTCAACTTGCTGTCTGGTCAATGCAGTGGGATCTTCAGAAGTTGGTTTCGGATAAACTTCTTACATCTTATGAATTAGTGTAAATATTATATTCACGTGGGTAGCGCGGTGGCTGAGTGGTATAGCATTTGGCTTGCGATCTGGGGGGTCCCAGGTTAGAATCCTGGTGAAGACTGAGATTTTAAATTTAGGGATCTTAAGGTCGCCTCTGATTCCACCCAGCTCTATAGCTCGTCCATCGTGGTTCGATGATGACCACTTTGTCATCCAGGGGACTGTGGACTTTGCACTGGGATTTTACGCCTCCTCATGTCGCTGGTGAGACCTATGTGAGCCCGGCTGCACACTGGGCAGGTTATTCCAAATGGAGCTAGTGTCATTGGCCTTGCTTTTCTTTTCTGGCGTTTTTCTTCTGAAGAAAAACACTCAGCTCTAATGAGTACCTGACGTTAGCTGGGGAAAAGTAAAGGCTGTTGGTCGTTGTGATTACACCCGTGGACCACAGAAATAAATGACCTTTACATCGTCTGCCTTATAGATCGTAAAGTCTGAAAGGGAAACATTTTTAAAATTATATCCAAAATTATATTCAAATAAAATTGCTTTATTTTTTATATGTAATTTTTTTTCCTTTTCTGTTATGTGGCCCGCGACATGAATGTTGGAAATTAAAATGGCCCACCGGCCGAATAATGTTTCACATTGCTATTTTATCTAATTAATAATTGAGTTTAATATTATAACATGTACCTCATTTTTCTGTTACCTAATTTCCTAACATTGAACTGAATCCTAACCCGAACTTTAGACCTGACCGAAAATTTGGGTTCGATTCAAATCTCTAATATATTGATTGCACAAAAAATAATAATTTCATTTATGTGTAACTCGTTTACTAATTTTAGGACATAATTTTTTTATCTAAATAAAATAAAAATTGATTTCCAAAAAAAAAAAAAAAAAAAAAAAAAAAATTTAACGTAAATTTTGGGTTGACGAAAAACTAACACCTGGAAACCGGTACCGTTCTGTCAACGTGTAGAGGTTTCACTACTAGTGATTTGGGAAAGCGGCCATAGTAATACAGTTCCTCAGAACCCTTCATCCTGTATACAATGACTTATGACTGAGTGATGTACATGAACCTTGTGGTACATAAAAACAGCTTTAGGAATTCAAACGCACCAACAAAAACATTTACATTTTTTGGCACCCTTGGGCTTCCAAATGAAATAAGGACAGATCCTTCCGAAAGAATCCCAATATCTTAATTCGTCAACGGCAGAGGACAGTGGACAACCACGTGATCGTCAAGTTTGGACAGTTTATGAACAATTTTAACGTAAATTTTTGTGTATACCTTGAACTTTCGTTAATGTCTTATGTTTTGTTGGCAATGTCATCTCTTTAATACTGAATAAATATAAATAAATATAAATATTAAAAAAAAAAAACTACATTCGCATTGCTTAATTAAGCAATTTATATTTCTTCGTTTAACAAAGAACATTCTTGACATCCTTCAGTGTAACTGCGAAGCTCATTAGTAAGGAAGTCAAGGTGACCTAATTCCGCATTTTATTTCGAACCATATCAGGGTAGGCCTTAGATAATCACATGCCCCAAGGCGTCCCTAGATAATCACATGCCCCAAGGCGTCCCTAGATAATCACATGCCCCAAGGCGTCCCTAGATAATCACATGCCCCAAGGCGTCCCTAGATAATCACATGCCCCAAGGCGTCCCTAGATAATCACATGCCCCAAGGCGTCCCTAGATAATCACATGCCCCAAGGCGTCCCTGGATAATCACATGCCCCAAGGCGTCCCTAGATAATCACATGCCCCAAGGCGTCCCTAGATAATCACATGCCCCAAGGCGTCCCTAGATAATCACATGCCCCAAGGCGTCCCTAGATAATCACATGCCCCAAGGCGTCCCTAGATAATCACATGCCCCAAGGCGTCCCTAGATAATCACATGCCCCAAGGCATCCCTAGATAATCACATGCCCCAAGGCGTCCCTAGATAATCACATGCCCCAAGGCGTCCCTAGATAATCACATGCCTCAAGGCGTCCCTAGATAATCACATGCCTCAAGGCGTCCCTAGATAATCACATGCCCCAAGGCGTCCCTAGATAATCACATGCCTCAAGGCGTCCCTAGATAATCACATGCCCCAAGGCGTCCCTAGATAATCACATGCCCCAAGGCGTCCCTAGATAATCACATGCCCCAAGGCGTCCCTAGATAATCACATGCCCCAAGGCGTCCCTAGATAATCACATGCCTCAAGGCGTCCCTAGATAATCACATGCCCCAAGGCGTCCCTAGATAATCACATGCCCCAAGGCGTCCCTAGATAATCACATGCCTCAAGGCGTCCCTAAATAATCACATGCCCCAAGGCGTCCCTAGACAATCACATGCCCCAAGGCGTCCCTAGATAATCACATGCCTCAAGGCGTCCCTAGATAATCACATGCCCCAAGGCGTCCCTAGATAATCACATGCCTCAAGGCGTCCCTAGATAATCACATGCCTCAAGGCGTCCCCAAATGAAAAAAAAAAAAAATTAACAGCAAAATAACTAAAATAACGCAATTTATTAAAAACCTAGTGTACTCAATACCATAAATATACCATAAATATATATATAAATAAAAGTTTAACATTTTAAAATCAGATTCTCCAAAGAATGTAATATATATTCATTTATAAACGAAAATTAATATTAATTGATTAAAGCTTAATGAGGTAAATCTTAATCTGAAGTACAGAAGTTGTTTCCCTTCTGGCATGTCTGACTATTGACTGTAAGTCTCTCTGTTATATATCTAATATGAATAATACTTTTATATAATGATATAACTAGTTTAGCCGCCCTTTCACGCAGCCTCTATTCGGTTTGAATAATTATCAAGTACTTTTAACCTGTTATACTGCGTCCTTTTTAGATTTAAAAAAAGTACATTTAATAACATTTCATATAATATGTAAACTATTTAAAACAACCTGTTTCTTTTAGGGTTTCCGAGATGTATGACTCATATTATTGTGATGAGAAAGTAGCCTGATATAGTTGCTGGAAGGGCAAAATAGGCTCTATGTAAAAGTCTCTTGTTTTGCTTACATGTCACCTTTAATTTAATTAAATTTGTTTTCTTTACCGGGGACTTTACCCTATGCATATATTTCACGTATTATATAAAATTGTACATTGGTTCTTTACGTAACCAGTATACACTATTTAAATTACTGTCTACAAGCGTAATGTTTGCCTGTCAAAATTATTGCAACAAATTACAGTGAAAGGAAATGTTCTACAAATCTATTCTAACCTTTTGGTATAAAAAATCTTAATAAGTTTTGCTGCCAAAGTGAGTAATATTATTTTTTTAAAAAATATGTTTTAATACAAAGATACTCCATGGTTATGTAATATTTAAGGGACTATTTGATAATTATTTCCCTTGAAATTTTATTGTAAAAAAAATGTCATGCATGTAAATAGTCCCATTTTGGATATTATTAATACTTTTGATTCCTCATAGGATGTCAGAAACTTTCAAAACAAAAATAATAAAAGAGAGAGACAGAGAGAGCGTGCGAAGGTATTTTGCCCAAGAATAAAAGTAAATGGCAGTTAGTTTTTAGGAACGTGATTGTAACTGTGGTAATAGTTCAGACTAGGTTTTAGGTTTTGTCTGATAGTGGTCCAATGAAGGTGCAAGGTTGTTAATTTTGAAAGTGGTAAGCCCATCATTACCTATAAAATGCTATTAGATCCTGACAGCTAGTTAACTCCTAGACTTCAAGTATGAATCAGTTATTAGATCCTGATAGCTAGTTAACTCCTAGACTTCAAGTATGGATCAGTTATTAGATCCTGTTAGCTAGTTAACTCCTAGACTTCAAGTATGGATCAGTTATTAAATCCTGTCAGTTAGTTAACTCCTAGACTTCAAGTATGGATCAGTTATTAGGTCCTGACAGTTAGTTAACTCCTAGACTTCAAGTATGGATCAGTTATTAGATCCTGTTAGCTAGTTAACTCCTAGACTTCAAGTATGAATCAGTTATTAGATCCTGTTAGCTAGTTAACTCCTAGTCTTCAAGTATGGATCAGTTATTAGATCCTGACAGCTAGTTAACTCCTAGACTTTAATTTTGGATCAGTTATTATGTCCTGACTGTTAGTTAACTCCTAGACTTCAAGTATGAATCAGTTATTAGATCCTGTTAGTTAGTTAACTCCTGGCCTTCAAGTATGGATCAGTTATCAGATCCTGTTAGCTAGTTAACTCCTAGCCTTCAAGTATGGATCAGTTATTAGATTCTGACAACAGAAGAAGCAAAGGCTAGAAAATGTCGCCTTAACCTGTAAGCTTCGGGCAGGTGGGGCTCGTTAGCCTCGGTTCGATATCCAAGTAAATGAACAATTTTAACATCCCTATTACCGATCGTTGGTATTCCAAGACACTAGTTCGCCGAAGGCCTGGAAAGTAGGGGAAACCTCATCATTTTCCTTCCCAGTTCTACACGAGTAGTACGGACGTCCGCCATAAAACAAATCCTTGATAAAAGGTATGTGAATGGACAGGGTTGTTGGTAGTAAGGTTTCTCTTATATCACTGCCATTGCAGTAAATCTTGTCACAATTCACATAAAGTATCATTATGTTTAATAATTACAGACTTCATGAGGTTTCATTCCCTCTAAAATAAAACAGCTTCTTTACGGACTTTCTATTGTATAATTTTATAAGATGTTACAGAAACAAAACCTAGAGATCTACGCAAATAAAAGCAGCTTTATTTTTTTATTTTTTTTTTTTCAAATTATTTCTTTTGGCGCAAATTTCTGAAAAAAAATCTGGCCGGAAGTGTGATCGGGAAGAATGTGTGATGACATCATATTTCCCAACGTAAAAACATTTTTGGCGACTGCTGGTATAAATAATAATGATGGCGAAGGAGTTAGGGATTGTGATGGATTGGAACTGATCATGGCTGGAGATCAATCTCCGAAGCCTAAATTCAGATAGGTATTGATTTATGAAAACTTTATATCCTCAACATGAACGGTTGAACATTATCTGCAGACGATATAAACTCAAGTATAAATATCTGGAATGTAATCTGCTATTCAGGGCTGAAATATAACTCCACAGACATCCTAATTTACATAGAAACTCATATTCTGATGTTCTTTGATCTCGAAGATAGAGTATTGGATGTACACATTAGGAATATCAAACAATCGAATATTATTGTATGCGAAAAACAAAATCTATAGCCTAATATGTATCCAGATCAGTGTTTCCCAAACTGTGTTCCGAGGAACCCTAGTGTTCCGCGAGGCATGAAAAGGTGTTCCACGAACTACTGGAATAATTATCTAGCAGACAACCACGCTAATTAATCTCTTTTTAAAAAAAAATAGCAAAGTGTTCCGCTAAATATTTAGAATGTGCTAGTTGTTCCGTTAAGAAATAAAAATTAGATACTCTGATGTCCAGGTGCTGACATTTTTTAAAAAATATCTTGAACTGACAAATATATTTCAAATATCACAATTCTTTAGTGTAGATGGTTTTAGTCCCAATATAGTTCATAATCTTGCGCCATTCATTTCATTTCTGTCTGCTTGATGATATAGTTCTTGAGAGTTGTTACCGGTCGTGGTAGACAACTAATCCCTTGTAGGCGTAATATATTTTAACTAATAAAACCTGATATGACTTTAATAATTTCTTTTTTTTTTAGTAGTGAACAAACTAAACTCATTTTATTTCTAATATCAACAAAATCAACTTGTGATCAAATTAAATAAATGTAGTAGGCTTTAGTAATAATATTCTTTTACAAAATCTAATTCACTATTCAGTCTCACGTTCTACAGTCGTCTCCCCTAACTAAGACCAAGTGACGACAATGCCACCTATGTTGCATCATTCACAACCAATCGCCGTCACCATTCAAACACACACACACACACATTCTATAACCCTGAGAGAGTTAGAATGTTGAAACCAGAAGATAGTAAGGACTGATTTGATATAATATGTCACTAAAGGAACAATAGAGTGTAAGTAGGACATTTAAACACTTTACGTCTGCCGGAAGAAGGGCACGATCTAAAAAAAAAAAAGGAGGGAGTGTCCTCTTTGTACCAGAAGTCTGGTAATCCTACCACAAATGAAATAAGAGCGGAGAACCCAACCAGAAATCAAATATGGGCAGAGAACACTACCACAAGTTAAATATGGGCAGAAAGCTAGAGGGATTTTGCGGTTCTTCCCCATCCATGTTTGTTTTTTTTCTTGAGTATTTTTTATATATTTTTCTTGTATTTTCCAGCATTGCTATCAACCTAAGGTCATTTAGGTGTAACTAAGGTAACGCTATGGTTCCTAAATTTTAAAGGCTGGAGATCGAGTAAAAAACGTTCAGTCAGATTAAACCGATACTCACCCGGTGTACTCCATTATATTATCACGATAAGTAGGATAGCACCACTCAGGAGGAAGGCCAGATTTGACCCGCCGGCCGTTGTATGGACATAACTAAATTCAAACACGACAACACAATGTTAGATAGCAGCTGAAGTTAATGGTCAGTCTCAGGCGTCTAAGGAGCTATGGTCAGCTCGCTATGAAATAACCTTGACGCATCCTGTGCTCTCTGTTCCTTTTATCTCCAGTCACAGCCTGGACGTGAGGAATGCGAGAGTTTGGCTTTTGTTGGCAGACATCGCAGGAAATCCGGATCACGTACAAGACAATATACTTACGAGTGTTAGCAAAGAGCTGGACATTTGGAGAAGTCGGGTACATGGTATTCCCTTTGGGAAGTATGCAAAAGCATATATAAAGTAGGCACTTGGTCAGTAGACTCAGACGACACTTAGCCATAATTGTTTCAAAGACACTTAATATCGAGTTCTATGGACGATTGTATCAATCCAATTGTAAATTAGACATAGGGGCTTATTGTACAATATTTAATTGTGGTGCAACTGCGGTAAAGGGTGGGTTCACAAAATGGACTTGTTAGTCTACGGTCTTTTTTTTTTTACACAGTTTTTATGAACTCACTCTGTCTGGTCCAAAGTTTCTACGTGTTTATTCTCCGACATCCAATCTCAGATCAAGCTGAAATTTTGCCCAATTATTTCTTTTACCATGAGGCGGAGCGGTAAAGTGCTTGGCTGCCGAACTGGGGTCCGGGTTTCGAATCCTGGTGAAGACTGGGATTTTTAATTAAGGGATCTTTGGGCACCTCTGAGTCAACCCAGCTCTAATGGGTACCTGACATTAGTTGGGGAAGAGTAAAGGGGGGTCGGTCGTTGTGCTGGCCACACGAGACCCTGGTTAACCATAGGCCACAGAAACAGATGATCTTAACATCATCTGCCCTATAGACCACAAGGTCTGAAAGGGGAACTTTTAGAAACAAATTATGGTAAAATCCACTGCGATATCCCTTTCTTCTCCCCCCCCCCCCCCCCGCCATTTTCCCATTTGGCTCATATTAGTGATAGGATCATAGCGTATTGAGACAAGTGATAGGATCATAGCGTATTGAGACAAGTGATAGGATCATAGCGTATTGAGACAAGTGATAGGATCATAGCGTATTGAGACAAGTGATAGGATCATAGCGTATTGAGACAAGTGATAGGATCATAGCGTATTGAGACAAGTGATAGGATCATAGCGTATTGAGACAAGTGATAGGATCATAGCGTATTGAGAAAAGTGATAGGATCATAGCGTATTGAGACAAGTGATAGGATCATAGCGTATTGAAACAAGTGATAGGATCATAGCGTATTGAGACAATTGATAGGATCATAGCGCATTAAAACAAGTGATAGGATCATAGCGTATTGAGAAAAGTGATAGGATCATAGCGTATTGAGAAAAGTGATAGGATCATAGCGCATTGAGACAAGTGATAGGATCATAGCGTATTGAGACAAGTGATAGGATCATAGCGTATTGAGAAAAGTGATAGGATCATAGCGTATTGAGACAAGTGATAGGATCATAGCGTATTGAAACAAGTGATAGGATCATAGCGTATTGAGACAATTGATAGGATCATAGCGCATTAAAACAAGTGATAGGATCATAGCGTATTGAGAAAAGTGATAGGATCATAGCGTATTGAGAAAAGTGATAGGATCATAGCGCATTGAGACAAGTGATAGGATCATAGCGTATTGATCGAGACAAGTGATAGGATCATAGCGTATTGAGTGAGACAAGTGATAGAATCATAGCGCATTGAGACAAGTGATAGGATCATAGCGTATTGAGTGAGACAAGTGATAGGATCATAGCGTATTGAGACAAGTGATAGCATCATAGCGCATTAAGACAAGTGATAGGATCATAGCGTATTGAGACAAGTGATAGGATCATAGCGCATTGAGACAAGTGATAGGATCAAAGCGTATTGAGTGAGACAAGTGATAGGATCATAGCGTATTGAGACATTTGATAGGATCATAGCGTATTGAGTGAGACAAGTGATAGGATCATAGCGTAGTGAGAAAAGTGATAGGATCATAGCGTATTGAGTGAGACAAGTGATAGGATCATAGCGTATTGAGACAAGTGATAGCATCATGGCGCATTGAGACAAGTGATAGGATCATAGCGTATTGAGAAAAGTGATAGGATCATAGCGCATTGAGACAAGTGATAGCATCATAGCGCATTAAGACAAGTGATAGGATCATAGCGTATTGAGACATTTGATAGGATCATAGCGTATTGAGTGAGACAAGTGATAGGATCATAGTGCATTGAGACAAGTGATAGGATCATAGCGTATTGAGACAAGTGATAGGATTATAGGGTATTGAGACAAGTGATAGGATCATAGCGTATTGAGACAAGTGATAGCATCATAGCGCATTGCGACAAGTGATAGGATCATAGCGTATTGAGACAAGTGATAGGATTATAGGGTATGAGACAAGTGATAGGATCATAGCGTATTGAGACAAGTGATAGCATCATAGTGTATTGAGACAAGTGATAGGATCATAGTGTATTGAGAAAAGTGATAGGATCATAGTGTATTGAGAAAGGTAAAAGCATGAAATAGCGCTAAACAGAAACAATTCGTAAAAATGTTATTAATAGCACAGATTTGTTGTTGATGGTCTATTACAAATTTAATTACATGACGTTGGTGTTTGACAAAGCTTTTATCAAGTCACTCTCATTGTCTGTCTGGTAAAAATGTGTCACTTTATTTCTCTTACCCCCATTCGGAAACTTCGCACAATTATTCATTGACATACGTAGAGAAGAGAGAAGACATGAATCAATATTTTCAAAAAAGCAACCAATTAGACAATTGATTACTGATAATTTATCATTTTCTTCAATAGCAGCAAGGAAACTAAAACTTTAGTATTCATATATATATATATATATATATATATATATATATATATATATATATATATATATATATATATATATATATATATATATATATGGGCTAAATTTGTTGGGTTTAGTCCCTTTAAATATTTGTTCACGCATTTTCTTCCTCACGCATTCTCCGATCAAGTTGATACTATAAAAAATTATTTATTGTACCTAATAAAACATAAATCAATAAACAAAAACTCTCAAGTAGTCAATTAATTATTGGTAATTAGTTACTTTGTTTGCTATCGAATAAGGGAAATAACTTGTACATTATTGGTAGATATACTTTTCAAGACGAAGTTAATCCCCTTAAGAAAATTTTTTTTTTTTTTTTTAAGGATTTTTTAAAATGTTTTTTTTTTTTGTTTCTTCTTGCAAAATTGTATTCAATATATCTTACCACAAAATTTAATTCAATATATCTTACCACAAAATTGTATTCAATATATCTTACCACAAAATTGTATTCAATATATCTTACCACAAAATTGTATTAAATATATCTTACCACAAAATTGTATTCAATATATCTTACCACAAAATTGTATTAAATATATCTTACCACAAAATTTTGTATTCAATATATCTTACCACAAAATTTAATTCAATATATCTTACCACAAAATTGTATTCAATATATCTTACCACAAAATTGTATTCAATATATCTTACCACAAAATTGTATTCAATATATCTTACCACAAAATTGTATTCAATATATCTTACCACAAAATTTAATTCAATATATCTTACCACAAAATTGTATTGAATATATCTTACCACAAAATTGTATTCAATATATCTTAACACAAAATTGTATTCAATATATCTCACCACAAAATTGTATTAAATATATCTTACCACAAAATTGTATTCAATATATCTTATCACAAAATTTAATTCAATATATCTTACCACAAAATTGTATTCAATATATCTTACCACAAAATTGTATTCAATATATCTTACCACAAAATTGTATTCAATATATCTTACCACAAAGTTGTATTCAATATATCTTACCACAAAATTGTATTAAATATATCTTACCACAAAATTGTATTCAATATATCTTACCACAAAATTGTATTCAATATATCTTACCACAAAATTGTATTCAATATATCTTACCACAAAATTTAATTCAATATATCTTACCACAAAATTGTATTCAATATATCTTACCACAAAATTGTATTCAATATATCTTACCACAAAATTTAATTCAATATATTTTACCACAAAATTGTATTCAATATATCTTACCACAAAATTGTATTCAATATATCTTACCACAAAATTGTATTCAATATATCTTACCACAAAGTTGTATTCAATATATCTTACCACAAAATTGTATTCAATATATCTTACCACAAAATTGTATTCAATATATCTTACCACAAAATTGTATTCAATATATCTTACCACAAAATTGTATTCAATATATCTTACCACAAAATTGTATTCAATATATCTTACCACAAAATGATTTAGATCTTTTTTCCAGCGATATACATAAACTGTCGAAAATCTAGGAAAATCTTGATGCGTTTTCGAGATCTGTGTACAGGTTTTCCCTAACCTTAATTTCCACTAAGGTAGACATGGAATAGAAGTATTTTAAAACAAAAATAATTATCCTAATTAAATATACCACTTTAAATACAAAAACTTATTACTCATATCTTTTTGAAAATTCTTATTTAAGTAAGATGAATTGTACATTGTAAACTAGAACAGCCATTTCGCTGTTCTTTTGAGATAACGTGTAAAATTAGTAAAAAAAATACAATTTACATTTTCAAAGGCATTCAGAAATAAAGGTATTTCCCAATTGTTTAATAGATTTGTATTTAAACTTCTTTATTAAACAGAAGATGGCCGAATCTGTGCTTAATTATAAACTATATGGAAGTTAGTGTTTTTTTTAAGAGGCCCCCGGAAGGAAAATAAACTCTATTAGCTTTCTGTGGTCCGTCCGTCCCATTTAGATCTCGTAAACTAGATAAGAGAGTGAAAATCCAACATTATAATATTTTAGACCTTTCAAATTTCTGATGCAACGGCTACTTTTTTCTTTTCTGAATAGGAAAATTTTAAAGTTCAACTATGCAAGCAGTTTTTTCATAAAAATACGCCATTTTTACAACTATTCACTATTACACGTAACAAAAATAGGAGGCCATTATAAGGAGATTGGAATATATGATATTTGTAACAGATTTATACAAACGGTTTAGATTTTTTGTCCAAAAAAAAATGATTAAAATTTTTGTAAAAGAGAAAACATTTATTTAATTTGCATGTAAGTGGAACATAATTTAAAACATTAATTCATAAATAATTTCACATATTATCGCGTGTACTGCAGTGCTCTATAATACGCATAGGACAATTAACTAGATAAAAAAAATTTACGGCAATTTTTTTTTTCTTTGTTAAGGCTTTCATCAAGAGAATGACCCTTTACATTGCAAAACAATTAGATCAATTAGATAATCATTATATGACATTATGCATGACTAAATGCATGACGCGAAGGACGTAATCATCTTCTTTTTTTGAAGTAACGTCTGTATTATATAAGATAAGAAACGACATCAGTTAGGCCAGGTTCACATCTAACTTCAGCGTCACTTTCAACTATCCCTAGGTCTGCTGGACCGTTGGGGCACCACACAAGATCTATCAACCTTCTTTCTCCATTCTTTTGTCATTTGCCTTTGATAGAATTTCATTTTGATATTCTTTCTGAAAATATTGAAACCTGCCTTTTTACCGACTCCGATTTGCGATTCAGTTCATGGTGCATCTTATGCTGCTCAAGAGATTAAGATGACAATGTGCGCCCAGTGTATTATCCAAGTTCTACTTCGAAAGAGATTCATATATAGTCATCGACACTGAATAATTACGCAAAATTTCAGTTTGATCCGAGAAGTTAAAGTTGGAGAAACCACGTGTAAAAGAGTCCTTCCAGACAGACCGCCCGAGTGAGTTCATGTCAGACTTTTGTACAAATAGTTATGTCGCCCCTGGGTTTGCAAAGTTTTATTAAATACTGCTCTCTACGTTACCCTTGGACTCAAGTCTGAAGTCTCAATGTGGACGCATGATGTCAGACTTCCATTTGTTTGGACTATTCTGGACAGGGGTGTAGCTAGGAATTTGCCATCGTTTAGGGGCCCGAGGGGGCTTGGCCTCTTGGCCCCTGTATTTTGCGTAATATTTAATTTTTAATGTATAAAACACTCATTTGGCCCCCCCCCCCTAAAGTGGGGGCTCGGGGGGATTTTCAAATTCTACCAACCTCCTCCCCCCACCCTAGCTACGCCACTGATTCTGGAAGCGTTATATCGCTAAGCTCAACCACATAGACATTGCCAGGGCGACAAGAAAACTCCCCATGCGGTTAGTATTTGGACCGAGTAACTTAAGGTCAGCGATCTATCTATCATGTGACCTATTCTTCCACCCTAACGGCATGAACCAGTGTTTAGACAAACTCAGGGGCGGGGGGTGGAAGAACGTGAGTATCATATTGATGTGACGTCTGACTTCACGGGGGATAAAACTCGACCAACACTTCGACTGTGATAGAAAAGAAGAGATGGTTTGGGGTTGGAGGGCGCTGGGGAGTGGGGGGGATTTAAGTGTTATGTGGCTTGAGAGGGCGGCAGCGAAGATGGTCATCGCCAAGCTTTTCATTGATACACTGAAACCGAGGGAGATCAGCTGAGGATTGCTATGTCTGACTCTGTACACACTGATAAGACTAAATGTACACACTGGTAAGGCTGAATGTACACACTGGAAAGACTAAATGTACACACTGGTAAAACTAAATGTACACACTGGTAAAACTAAATGTACACACTGGTAAAACTAAATGTACACACTGGTAAGACTAAATGTACACACTGGTAAGACTAAATGTACACACTGGTAAGGCTAAATGTACGCACTAGTAATACTGAATGTACACATTAGTAAGACTAAATGTACACACTGGTAAGGCTAAATGTACACACTGGTAAGGCTAAATGTAAATGTTTACTTCAAAAATTTTTCTTAGACAGCCTAGGTGGAAGGAGATTTTTGGTGAGGCGGAATAAAAGGTCCAGGACTGTGATACATAATAAAGTGAAGGTAGGACTCCATCACGGTAGACTTTTCAGTTTTGTAGATATGCATAGTCCTCTCTGTTGCCACATTTGTCCTATAAGTCTGCTAAAAGCAGCCCTGGCACGTGCAATACGGAATCCTACCTTATCATCTAGGTTGGCATTTGTTGACATGGTACTTCCCAAATAGACCAACTTGTCAACATTTGCTAGTTTTTTGGCCATTTATAAGAATGTCTGGTTCTATGACTGATTTATTTCGAGGATGTTGGTGAAACACTTCTGCCTTCTTTTATTTTTTTTACATTAATGCTGAGACAAAATTTTTTGCAGGTGTCGGTTAACCCTTTTAAACTCTTTTGAAGGTGTTATTCATCGATTGCATTTAGGGCACATTCATCTTCAAACAGTAGGTCTATGATGCAGTCATGTTTTACTTTGGTCTTCGTCGTAAGTCTTTGAACATTGAATAGACTTCTGTCAGTGCGATGTCGTTTGTCAACTCCAATGCTTTCTTGGCATCTTTCTGCATGGCGGTGAACATAAAGCTGAACAGGGTTGAATCCAGCACACAGCCCTGCTTCCCTCCATTTGAAACAAGAACAAGACTTGATTTTTCGCCTGTTAATCGCCTTTGACTCTTCTGTTAGCAGCTTCGGGGGACACAACATCTAAGCAACACTTAAAGACCAGGAGGAGTTGTTAGACTCTATTTGAGACGCATTTTATTACCACTTCCGGTAATAAAAAAACTTACGGAACCAATTTATTTAGCAAGCATAGACAAATCACCATTAACTCTTTTTCTCCTGATTGGCGATACCGTCGTTGATTTGACCCCATTAAATTAACTTAATTATTGACTTTGTAAACTTTAATTTGTTTTATATAAAAAGGGCATGCATTTATCTATACCAAATTACCAAGTATATCATTTTCTGATGAAAAGAAAAGCATTATTGAAGTTTAATCGTAACAGAGTAGTGATCAACAATAATTACGGAGAGATAGAGTTATAATGTATTTTATAAATAATGCGATACCTCTATACAAAGTTTTGTTTCCTTTCTTCCTTCTTCGTCACACTGTTCAATTCGTTGTTTTTTATTTTTCATCCCCTTATTAGCTGGAGCTCTTAGTTTTCAAGAAATCTGATTTAAAACGAGATCATTTCTGACGCTACATATTTGATATCTCTTGAAACTTCGTTGATTTTTTGTAAATCAATACGAGAACGAGGCTCAACATTGATTAAAACGGATGTTTAGCATTGTTGTATAAAGAGCATTTTTCTTTCTTTTTATGTAGAATTAAGTTTTTCTTTTTCTTCTGAATTTTACAAAGAAAGAAAGATTCCTTTGAGAATGTTATTAAGCCCAACTGAGGAAAGCTGAAGCCATGTAAATCAGATGTTTACGTTGTTTTACAACCGTACTCTTCAATGCAGCATATCCCGATACAATAGCATACTAAGATGCAATATAACAATACAATAACATACAAAGATACAATACAACATAGCAATAAAAAACATACAAAGATACGATATAACATAGCAATACAATAACATACAAAGATACCATATCACATAACAATGCAATAACATACAAAGATACCATATAACATAATAATACAATAACATACAAAGATACCATATAACATAACAATGCAATAACATACAAAGATACAACACATAATACAATAGCATACAAAGATACAATATAAAACATTATCATGAAATTCCATGATATTCCTTGTATGTATCAGTATGTCGACAAATATATTATTCCAAACCTCAGAATCACGCTACACACACACACACACATGTAGTTTTAGGAGAGTCTCTTTTCTTATGAGAACATTTTCTCTCTCTCTAATGAATGGATTTTTTACGTGAGTGACAGAGTAAGCTAACAATAAGAGACTGTCTCTAAATAGACCGAGGGGAGGTGAATGGATGGCTGTCGTGTAAATAATGTTCTGATACATTGCTTAGACGGTATCCGATACGATACAAAAGTTAGATATTGCCTAATGACGCGTACGCTGTACAAATTGTGCACATCAACTCAGCATGGACTTAGTCTGAAGTCTGCGCGAATTGCTTCATGGCGCGGGTTGTGTTGAATACAGAAAATTATTTATTTAAGATTTTCTTTTTACATACAGAGATTTGTTTCTGGTGTACGGACTAAAGGAAGTCTTGATAAGTTGTTTGTTTTCTGGTGTACGGAATAAAGGAAGTCTTGATAAGTTGTTTGTTTTCTGGTGTACTGACTAAAGGAAGTCTTGATAAGTTATTTGTTCCTGGTGTACGGACTAAAGGAAGTCTTGATAAGTGTGACAGGTTGGGTAAAGTGACGTGTGTTTAGCGCGTTTAATGTCTAGGGGATGATTATTTTTGATATGATCACATACCAACCCGTCAGCATATAAATCGGGAGCAGACACGCAACGAGACAAGCAATGAAAGAAAGATACAATGTTAAAAATGAAGAATATTTATTTACATAAATATTTACATAGAAGACTAAAAAGGGGGAGGGTTTGCATCTATCTCTAAGCGATACTATATTTAATCATCACTCTTGCACTTAATAAGAGAGTATGTCACTTTGTCTTCTGAACTTAGCTGGTTGTCCTGTTGATATCGCAGCTGGCTGTGTCCTGGCTTGAGGTTTTGCAGCTGGAGGTGGCGCTCTAGCGGGTAGAGGGACGCCGGTGATATAGTTCTTGTGGAGTCTCAATCCAAAGTTCTGATATCTGTAGTGGGCATAGTAGGACGGGTGGCCGGCTACCGTGGGCACAAGTGTACTGCGGGCAGAGCTGACCTGCGTGGGCAGCGTAGTTGACAGGATAAGTCCAGTGAGTTGCGGCGGGTTTGGCGTAGCTATGACGTCTCGCACAGATCTGGGTCTATTGGGACGTCGCACCTAATAAGTTGACAGGTGGGCTGTCGAATAGGCGGGCAGGTAGGTCCGATAGCGCCAAGTAGTAGAGTTGAGTAGATCCACGTAGGCAGTAGATGATACTCAATAGCAAGTGATCCGATAAATAGGCAGATAATGCCAAATGAATAGGCAGGTAAATAGGCAGGTGATCCAAACAAATAGTTGGGTAGTAGGCAAGTGCAGTGCTGAATAGCACTAAGCACATAGGTAGACACCTGAGGGAGGCTGCGGATAAATATAGACAAGTTAGGACATGTCTCTCGTGCATCTTATCGATGCCCTCGACTGAGGTGCATTCGTCAGATTGGTAAAATTGCTTTAGAGCACAAAGGGGAGATGATGACGAATGGAATTTCGAAAATAGATGGCTGATAGTAGCAATATAAAATGTACATAAAAAGGAGAAATAATAATCTCAAATAGACAACACAAGTTGGAAGAGAAAAAAGGGGGGATGGGCGGTGGTCAGCGACTATGACGGTTTGTTTACATACGACCGTCGGCCGAGAACAATGGAGCGCGCTTGAATGAAGAGGGTGTCCATTCAAGGGGCGCAACTCTCGTTAGAGTAAAATGAGTAAAGGGGAGATAATTCATATATCTTCTCTAAGCGCAGTATTAGTGCGCTAGTAAGATTTATCAAGGCGGTCAGCCGAGATAAAGGAAATAAAATAAGATGTACAAATATATACATGGTTGCATCAACGATCAATTGAGTAACGTAGCATTAATGGATTAATGCAATATATACATATATACATATGCCATGTTTATGTTTTCTACTTACGACAGTGAGAAATACACAATGCACTAATTAATTATAAATTAAATAATAAAATACACATGATAATCTCCAGTGAGAAATATGCACAAAGTAACTAAGATGGAACTTGTGATTAAGTTCGGCTTACCACCAGGTATTCCTCTAGGAGTAAGAATAAATGATATAGTCTAGACTCGATTGCTCAGATAGAATGAGAAATGAGAGAGTGACTATTCCGCCTTATACTACCTTATATAGGCCTGGAAGATATGGGCGGAAACAGGAAATGTCCTAGGCTAAGAATTGTCTTACACGTGGATGAAGTCCGACAAGAGTCGCACATTGGAAAGGTCAATAGGCGTGTTGGTTCGAGTCATCTCCTAGATCAAAGAGAGACGTTGGAGAAGGGGAAGGGAAGAGTGACTTGCATTCCACCCAAGGTGGTGTCAACTGCGCCCGTCAGACATCCGCCGGTACGATCAAAGAGACTGTGTTTATCTTTACCCCGGTCAAGGGAAGACAAGTGAAAAGCCGCCAAGGTGGTGGACTCAGTCTAGTGAGACAAGGAAAAGGTGGGGCGGGTGAATAAAATTGGGATAGGACGGGGAAATAATTAAAATAAAATAAATAAATAATGATAAATAATAATTAATGCTGTGAAAAATTTGAGTGACTCTGACGGCAAGCTTTTGACTTGTCACAATAAGTTGTTTGTTTTTTTTTGGGAATGGTAAATGAAAAACGTATGTACACTTTTATTAGTGTGAAATTAAAGTCTTAGGCTATGTCGCCTGTAACACGAATAGATAGCACTATTGAGTTGTCAAAAGGTAAGCTGTCTATCTAGCAAATCACAAGCAACGTTCCCTAGTGATCTCTAGGTCATCTGTTGTAGAGATGTAAATGTCTAATCTGAGTCTGTATAACTTGTGCTGTTCAGCCAAAAGTTGCGTGTTTCTGTACGCGTCAAATTACTAGCGAGTTCTTGGTTACAGACATGCAGACGAATAACACAACTCCACAGAGTGAACAACCAACAGGCGTATGAAGTATAACTGTTTAATTCACAATGGGAGCAGTCTAGTTTCAGTCACTATAACTTACGATGTTACTTCTGTGAAAGCCTAGCCCCAACTGTCCGTTTTAATCTAGGCAAGCTACAGTCTCGCTTTGGACTTATGTCGTCAAAATTATGCGTTCACTATCAGTCACCTAAAGTGCGTCTCTACACTGTTCATCTGATTTGGTCAACGGTGAACGAGCATGTGGCCAGCACAACCATCAACCGCCTTTACTTTCCCCAACTTAAGTCAGGTACCCATTAGGGTTGGATGTACTCAGGGGCACCTTGAAATCCGAAAGTTAAAATCCCAATCTTCAGCAAGATTCCAACCCATGATCCCTAGTTTCGGAATCTAAGCGCTTAACCACTCGGCCACGACTCGCAAATCTTCATCTTTTCATTTTCTTGCATTGTTCTATAGCACTTGCATTTCACTATATCGCTTTTTCTTTTATTGCTATTCTATATCTTTAGCTAATACAATATCAAGCAAAATATAACAAAAATCCTTAAAAAAGAAAACAAAGCTTATCTAAAAGGGAAGTACTCCGTCCTTTAAATTGTATCTACCAATATTGTACAAGTTACTTCCCTAAGGCGATATCAAACAATATAATTCATCAAATATAATTGACTTATTGATCATTTTCGTGTATTGATTCTTGTTTTGTTAGGTACAATAAATAATTGTCATGTTTTTACTAGAAGATTCTATAAAGGTGCAGGACAAAAGCATCACACACAACTTGATAATCACTTTTAAAATGACAATGTTTGATGGTCGTACTTGCAAGGAACATTTCAAAACTTCATCTACAACTTGATGTCATTGTCGTTAAGGAAACTTGACACTTTGATTACTCTAGTAGTTAATATGCATTCTTAGACATTTATAATACTTGAAATCCATGCTGATTGGTCACCCTCACTAAAAGCATTTTGCATTGTATGTCGCAGAAATGTTAAGTTTATAAGGTAACTGGAGACAGCAATCTTCAATAGTCCCAGGCTCTAGCATTTCATTCCGTGTGTGATGTGATATATCAGACTTACAGGGTTTTTATTATTATTATTATTCAGTACTTTTTGTAGTTACATCAAGTTTTTATACATAACACGAAGGATAACAAACCTAAGACTTACTAGGGTGCAGTCGTAATGGACCTCATTCACCAATCGTAAATAAACACATTTAGAAACGTCATAATATTGAAGAAAAAAAATACGTATCACGTGATAGCCAAGATGGATGACATACTTTGTATAGAAGATATAGAGAATCACGTGGCTAAATGTTGTTTGTTTACGATTGGTGAATGAGGTCCATTAATAATTGAGTGTTCGACGATACGTGCTTCACCGGAGCCAAAGTTTTGATTCATGTTGTAGTATGAATACTATGAAGTGAAGTCCAACTGCTTTTTCTTTCCCAGAAAAATTAGTTACATTAACATTGTTAGACTCAACACTGAGGACAGCAAACAGTGCGATAAAGACTTCCGTGGGCGCTGTCGTTCTAAGTGTCTATAATCTCCACTTCACCCGACGGGAACAACGGTTACTTAATGTCAATGGACCTCATTCACCAATCGTAAACAAACAACATTTAGCCACGTGGTGCTCTATCTCTTCTATATAATTTACGATCTCATGTTTAATTCATGATGGTTGTCACGTGACAGTTTTTTTTTCGTTGTTTTATCAATAAGATCACGTGACTAAATGTTGTTTGTTTACGATTGGTGAATGAGGTCCATTGTCAACAGCTTGTTGCCATTTCTTTTATATAGTTCATAATCATTTTCACTTTATTTTTTAAATTTTATCATTGATACTTGTATTTACTTTTGAGCAGGACCAAAAGGCTTAATCATTTCAGTCATGTTTCTGAGTAAGTTAGCAACTTTTGAATTTTTAAAATGTTTCTTTTAATTTTAGTAGTAATCTAATGAAACACTACAAGAAGACATGTCTTGATCCTAGGCTTTATTGAACAAGAATGACAAAACAGTTCACGATAACACAGTACACACACACGCTGACCTGGACACCAAGACATTTGTCATATAAGAACAGATCAGTTCACAACACACAACAAGAACATATATGCAGAGCAGCGGAGTCTAAAACTTTGATTTAAATTTTAAACAACATTCAAATGATAACGAATCAACACTAAGATGGTGATCAGGTCATTGTTTATGTTTCTCTTTATCCTTAGTCTATGTTTTTTGTAAAGTTAAAACTGACGCTTGATGCTGATACATTTAGAAAATTTGTTTCAGTTTACCAAGAAATGTTCAGAAACAACGTACTGCTCCTTACAACGTGGCGTGCACACAATTGTACAAGGATGTAGATCTTCATTCTATGGACACGAGAACTGGCGATATACCTTGAAAACTAGTGTTGTGATCAGTGGCGTAATGCTAGGGAGGGGCAGGATGCGACAGCCCTGGGTCACACCTGAGACAATACTTTTGAGGCTGATTGTCTCAATATGTTTGTTCATGACATTGTAGGATTGTGTTGATCAGACTATTCGTTTCTGAAGTTGTTATAATCATCTCTATTAAACTGTTTCAGACTTCTCCAACAATAGCGTGATGTATAAACTTTAGCAGCAGATCTCTCTGCAAACGGAATCTTTAAGTACTCCCTCTTGTCCCCTTCTAGCATTATCCAAACTATTTTTAAAACTTATGGGAAAAACAGCCACCGTTTTAAATTAACTTGTCAACAACATGCAACCCTGACCTTGAACTGCAAACATATAATCTAAAAATAAACTTAGTGCAATAGCTGCTTTATGTTGTGTGACACACACACATTACCCTCATTTTGGAGATTCCATAATGTCCACAATGTTACACCATACTGAAGATCACCTGCGAAATGTTAAACGGTCGTTTCAGCCATTTTCACGCAAGACAATTGTAACAACTCTTTGAAGCCAAAGGATCTTTTACAAAATTTATATCAACTCACTAAATTTATACACGTTATTTTTTTCGACTTTCATTCTCGAATCAAGCTGAAACTATGCTCAATTTTTCATTGTCCCTAATAAACAAAAGGAATAAATAAAAAAAAAAATTAAACAAATTATTTAATTAGTATAGCGAGGCTAGAATGGCAAAAGGTCCTATCTACAAATTTTACCATTATTGAGTTATGGGTACCACCTTGTAGATAATGTTTTTCTGCATGTCTGGATAAAGGTGCTATCGTCAGATCCAATCAAAATCAACTTTTTTAGGAAGAAATTCAAACTAGCCTATCTGAAGCTGACTGATAAAAAGTCTGGCTAAAAGCTCTATGTACATTGAGCTTTTGTCATTTTATGATCCAGCTTCGACTTGTCTCGGCAAATTCGTCTATCTACGTTTAGTTAAAATGATTCCAACCAAGAAGTTTTACAAATCCAAAGAAGTTTTAGAACTAATTGGTAAGTTGTATTTTATATAATAATTATTCTAATTTAATGATAGTACACACAAAAAATAAATGAAACAGGTGGTGAACGATATTAGGTGACAGCCGTCTCAATCGATAATCGGGGTCAAACTTTCAGTCTCTAAAATGACTATTAGACTCTACACGTCATATTCTCCCTTATCAATAAATTATTATTAATTAAGATGACATTAACTTTGAATCAGCAAACTGATCAGCTAAGCTATTACATAGTATAATAATAATTTTATAATTTCTTGAATATTTATGGGCCTAACGGCCTAACTCTAGTTTAGATCTAGGTCTAGGGCTGTAAGCCTAGGTCTAGACCTAAGGCCTAGTTCAAGTGAGCTTGAGAAAAGGAATTTAGATGATAGACAATAATATCATTAGGCTTAATCTTAGATAAGACAGTAACTACTAAATGGGAATAGACAATCTTTAAGTTAATTTTTTCATCTGAAAATGTAAAATCAAAACATCTTTATATTCTTACATCATAATTAATTTAATTTCATTTTTAATTACAGCAGTACTACATCTAGTCTAAGAAGTTAAAATATTATATTGTTTTATATAATTATTAAAATAATTATACTTTATAATTATATAAATATGTACTTATATAAATTGAACTCATTTAGTTTAGGTTTTATATTTTGACTGAATGTAAGCTAATTAATTAAATAGTCAAATATGCTAACTAACTTAGTTTATAATTTCATTTGAATTGTTATTTTTTTGAATAGCAACAATAAAAAAAAATTACCTTTTATTAGTAACAAAGAAAACAGCTGCTCTATACTTTTATTAAATATGTAATAACTTATATTATCTAAAATTCCATTTTTTCCAGATAATGACTTCAACTGTGAGTCTGCTCCAACCGCAATAGTATCAGTTGACACCATCAATTTGCCATCATCTGATATGTCTTCTGAAGATGTTAATAATTTCATTGTGAGCAGTCTCTTCGCAGTTGAAGTGAATTGTAACAATGTAATGGATGAAAAAGGAGATGTGCCCTTAGTAGAAATAAGTCAACAATCAGATGAATTTATGTTAAACAATGTAGTTGGTGAATGGTTGAGTGAAGCAGCTGCTATTGACCCTGTTGAAACGGTGGAAAATGTACTTGATAAAGGGTTAGATGGAGAAGCTGTTATGGACACAGATGAACCAACTGAAGAAAAGGGGTAAGAAGATGAATTGGATAGTACTGGAGTCAATCATAAAAATGGATCTGAACAGACTGCTACTGCTAAACGCAAAATTGCCAAGAAAGGTTTTTCTGACCCGAGTAAATGGAAGCGTAATGCAAAAGCCCTAAAGAGAATGAATGGAGAGGGTCGCTGTTTGAAGCCAGTTAAATGCACTTGCTGTGTACAAAAACTGGATGACAGTCTGCGTACTGAACTTTTTGAGCAATATTGGTTGGTTTCCTGGGAGCGCAAACGAGATTTCATTTTGTCAAACACAGTCGTTACAGAGACATCTCGCAAGACAGCAGGTGAAAAAAGCAGACGCAAGCAGAGCATCCAGTACTTTTTACCTATCATCAGTGGCAAAGTCAAAGTTTGTCAAAAAATGTTTCTAGACACTCTAGATATTGGCACTAAGTTCCTTCAAGGTACAATTTAAAAAAGTCAGGGTTTTGCCACTCCAAATGGCAATGTTGGAAGAGCACCAGCCAATAAAACACCTAAAGATATAATGGAACAAGTGATACAATTTATAAAGCGGTTTCCAACTTTGCCCTCACACTATTGTCGCAAAGACAGCAAATTGCTCTATCTGGAACCTGGTTTAAGTTTATCCAAAATGTATACCATGTATACAGAAGACACAGCAATAAACCACAAACATGTGTCAAAGAAAATATTTGACAAAATCTTCCATAGTCTTGATCTTTCCTTCAACAACCCTCGTAAGGATCAATGTGACACCTGCGTGGCATACAAACAAGGAAGTGTCGACAGTGTTAGCTTTCAGGAACACATTGAAATGAAAGACAAAGCTCGCCATTTCAAGGCATTAGGCAAGGAACTGGCTGCAGAGAATGACACGTTAAAAGTTGTAACAATGGATATGCAGCAGCTTCTTCTTTGCCCCAAGTCATTTGCTTCTGCAGTATATTACAAGAGAAAGTTATCTGTGCACAACTTTACTCTATATGATTTAAAAAGTAAAGATGTGTTCTGCTATTTGTGGCATGAAGGTCAGGGTGGCCTTGACTCAGATGAATTTGCAAGCATTATCGTGGATTTTTTGCAATCTGTCCCTGACAATGTAGAAAGCGTTATCTTTTGGTCTGATGGGTGTACTTACCAAAACCGCAACGCTAATTTGTCCTCTGCAATTAAATACATGTTTGTCAATAACCTAAAGCCAACCCTGAAAGAAGTACATCAAAAATATTTCACTCGAGGGCATACACAAATGGAAGCTGACAGTGTCCATGCAGCAATTGAAACAAACAGCTCAAAAATTGAAGTGTACAGACCAACAGAATGGGAGACAGTAATAAAAACCGCAAGACGTAAAAACCCATACAATGTGAAAACTGTGGACCATCAGTTTTGGAAAAAGTATCCATCTCTGGTTACATCAATTCGGCCTGGTAAAGTTGTCGGTGACCCAACTGTTACTGATATATGTCACCTTAAATATACAAAGGAAGGAATTTTCTACACCCTTTCGCATGGAACCCCACTTCGACCTTTACCTCTTCGACCTGTCAGACAACCTTCAATGGCATTGAAAGCCAAATACAAACATTCACTTCCACTGACTGCTGCCAAAATTGCAGACCTGAAATCTCTTTGTGAAATTGTGATTCCAGCATGCCATCGACCATTTTATAATTCACTTTTATAGTGATAGACCTATCTTATAATATGCATCACATTTTGGGACCCATCAACCAATGAAATTACACAAAAGTTAGAAAAAATCCAAAAAGAGTGCAGTTAGATTTATTATAAATGAATATTCACATTTATACAAGACTAAAACCATTGGTAGAATCACTTGACTTATAATATAAGATCAAAAATTTTCTATTTATTTCTATTCTATTTAGAAGGTGCGTCAGTATTTTATAATAAGATAAAATAAATGCCACAAGTTTTAATCTACAATATAATCAATATTTCATAAGTATGATAAGTTATACATCAATAATAATTTGGAAACCCAACTATCCAAACCTTTAAGAAAACACTGCAATCTATGTACATAGGATGTTTTTGCAGTCATAGATCACAGTGCCTAAAAATCCTATCTACAAACTTTCTAATTTATTAAGTAGTTTATTATTCTCAAAACATTTAGTCCATGATAGTATGCTTTCTAAAATAACTTTTTAAAGTATTGTCAAGTTTTTTTTCTGAAAAATTGCAATCTTATTATTTGAGAGTGTTTTTTCCACTTTTCTCGGTTAACAGTTTTCTGTAGATAGGACCTTTTGCCATTCTAGCCTCGATAGGTAATTAATTATTTTTTTTTGTTATATAAAAGGGAAATAAATATTACAGTATCGAGAGATATGTCTGTAAGGGTTTTTTTGTTTGTTGTTTTTTTTCACTTTTTAAAAATATATTTTGATTGTTTTTTTATTAGCGACTTATGTAATGAAGCCAGGAGCAAATCACTTCCATAGTGCTTTGGTTTGAAACAAAACAAAAATATATAAATTACGTGACGTCACGCGGTCGGTCAACCGGAATGAAGTGCTATCCATCACATTTACATTTTGAATGCGCTTTTCGAATTTTATTGATTTTTTTATTCCTCTTTTGTTTTTCAGGTCGCCCATATAGAGTCCCTGTGGTTCTAGAAAAGCAGATCACAAGTTCTCTCTCTCTCAAACACATACGCTGGGTCATCGTTAACTTCAACGACCATTGGAATTTCAACTTCTGCGACCTACTTCCCTACGTCATGATCCCTCATTATGTCTTCTAATTCGCTTTGGTGTGACCGGAGGCGGAAGTAAATCTCTCTCCTGATTTTAACCAAAATAAAAGCCAAATTTAAAAGCAAAAAAAAAAAAAAAAAAAGCCAAACTTAAAAAAAAAGTATCTTTAGCAACCAGAAGAAAAAAAAATTGACAGAAAAAGAGAGAGTGAGATTGAGACTTGAAAGTGGAACACGCACAGATCCTTTTTTTTTTATTATTATTTTTTTTGGCTGAAGAATTAATTGGGAGATTTTTGGCAAAATTTTCATTACTTCTTCAAAGTGCTTAAGCTGAAGACTTTGTGAGGAAATTGGAAACGCCTATACATGTACATGACTTGGATCATGGTTAACCCTCTGCACATTGCAGGTTTCGCCGACTATGAGTCCCTATTGACCCTGCCTCTTATGTGCTCCCTTATGACGCTCGTAGCTGGATATAACGGCGCCATTCCTGTTGGTGAGTTAACATTTTCTTTAGCTAAAATAATGACATGTGTAAGAGATTACAGCAAAAGTATTTTCAACATGTCAGCAGGAGTTGAGTAGCTAATCTTGGTCAAGTTTAAGTTCCTTTTTCAGACCTTGCGATCTATAGGACAGATGATGTTATGGTCATCTGTTTCTTTGGCCAGCGTTAACGAGCAGGGTGTCACGTTGCCAGCACAGGTACCCCTTAGAGTAGGGTGGACTTAGGGGCGCCCTAAAAATCCCAGTCTTCTCCGAGATTCGAATCCAGGATCCCATGTACGGAAGCCAAGCACTATACCAAAGCGCCGCTTTGGTCAGATTGCATTTCAGTTATCTTGATGAGTTGGGCTACCATGACATCAAGAGGTCAGAGCAATCAATTTCACTAAATAATAAGCAAATTTTTAAAAAATCACATTCATATTTTCGTATTGAAATCCATTAAATTACATTATTTAAGTGTTATTTTTAACGGCCCCCGAAAGGGAAAAAGACGTTATTAGTTTTGTGTGGCCTGTCTGTCCGTCCGTCACATTTAGATCTCGTAAACTAGAAAAGATAGTGAAAATCCGACATCACAATATTTTAGACCATTCAAAGTTCTGATGCAACGGCTACTTTTGTTTTTTTGAGAGCGAAAAATCTAATTTTTTAAATCACTTATGGAAGCAGTTTTTTCATAAAAATACACCACTTTTACAACTATTCACTATTTATAGTAACAAACACGTGAGGCTCTTTATTAGAGGAGCCAACTGTTTACTATATTTTTAACACATTTAGGCAAACGGTAGTACATTTTCGTCAAAATTTTTTGTTTATGTTTGTATTGTTAATTCATATACCTTCTGTTATACTAAGTACTATATTTAAACAAGAAAAAAATGCTTATTATTCTTTTAAAGAGGAAAAATTTATTTAGTACTCATATAAGTCAGGCATAATTAAAACAAGAATTAATAAGTAGTTTTCCATATTATCTCGTGAACTGCAGTACTAATACTACTTCCGCACACCTAACCAAAGAAAACAGTTAGATCAATTAGATATTCATTATAAGACATCAGTTAGGCCAGGTTCACATCTAACTCCACATTAACTTTCACCTATCGTTTGGTCTGCTTGACCGCTGGGGAACCACACAAGATCTGTTAACCTTTTTTTCTCCATTATTTTCTGTCATTTGTCTTTGATAGAATTTCCTTCTGATAATATTGAAACCTGCCTTTTTACCTGCCTGGGTGGACCACTTCGGGGGCCGATTTTCAGTTTGTATTTCTACACAAACTGTCTTTGTAACCTTGTTTTTTAATTAATTTTAACATCAGAGGGAAACTTTTAAGTATACTAGCGGTTTGTTCAAAATAAGCACTACTTGTATTGAACAGTGTCGATGTGTAAACAAATATTTAAATATTTAATATTTAACAGGTTTAAAGTTCGGTAAACGTAACTAATTGGTCATACGTAGTATTAGGTTATGGTCTTCAGAGCTCATCAAGTACTAAGGGTCTTGGAGAGTTGTTGTTCGTATATAAATACACTCTCACAAACATGCACACTGGCACACACACACACTAGCATGCACATGTACACACTCACACAAACATACTAAATATTGGATTTTTTAAAAAAATTCTAGTCTATTTCTGAAGACTCGACATTTATTCTTGTTATGTGTGGCTGAGAGACATGAACCACTTGGTTCGAAACCCGACTCGAGCTGAGTTGTGTTTGTCTAGGGGCAGCACGGAAACCTTCTCCCAGATACCATACCCCCGCCCCCCCCCCCCACCTCCCATTGCCACATTGTACTGAAAAGCTTGAACTAAAACTAATAAGATTGCAGTTTGAAAGATGCGCCACACAAAAAGCAATTTTGTTTAATGCGCTTTCAAACAGTAGAAGCAATTAGTAAAGCTAGTACAGGAAGTAAAATGCCCAGCTACTATTTTTATTTAAATCAGCGTGAATGAACAGACTTTATGTATCATTTTTTTTATCGAAACGACCAATAAGCACACTAAAATATTAATCATTTGAGCATGTCTGCTGAAGTCAGCGGTTCACAAACTGTCGTTCGCGTATTTTCAGGGGTCCCTGAGACGACTGTGACTGCTTGGGCTCCGCAGAAATAGGAAAATTGTATACAATTAAAATAACTTCTTTGCTAAAAGCCCAGTTATCCGATCGATTAATTTTAATAATAATCAACTCGCCCTCGTTTTATATGTCTATTATGTACTATTCTTTGACGACCTCATTTATATGCTAGGCATTTATGTAGCTTTTGTACTTAGGAATCCGTGAGCAAGTTTTAAATATGTAAAGGGCTTCCCGGGTCTAAAACGTTTGAGAACCTCTGACTTAAGTAATGGATTCTTCTGCCAGACTTGCAATAGTGCATGTGTCTTGAGAGTTTATTTTAAATGTATTTACTGGGTCAGTAGCCCTACTTGACAGACCCAAAGGCCGACTTTGACCAAAAAAGTCCCAAAATGTTTTCCTCCAATAGTTAAAAGAAAGTCAAATGTTCTATCGGAATGACAAAGAAATAGAGAAGTAGAAATGTTGGCAAGGTAACAAAAAAAAATAGCCAAACACGGCAACGCCTACAGTGATACGTTGGCTGTATCCTTGCGTTATGTTGTAAAATTATTATGCATGAACACACATGAACAATCTGGCCTGTCGGAAATCAAGCCAAGTTAATCGGCAAAGGTTTATGGAAAGAGATGGCAATACTTAAGAAAACCAAGGTTTGCTTTTTAAAATTAACATTTCAAGTTTTAAAGGTCTTTTTTAATATCTTTTTTAGAAAGTAAGCAAGCTTCAACTCGATCTTTGAATATCTTTCAAATATTGTATCAACATTTTTATGTATGATGTAGCGTAATGTTGTATGTGTTAAAATGTTGAAAAATCTGAGAAGTTTCCACAAAGTTATGAGATCAATAAAGGTATTGTCATTGTACAAAAATAACAAGTTGAAAAAGAAATTCAGTGTAGAAATGAGCAATACTCACCAAAAAAATGCAGTGTCGAAATATATTATCAAGACTCACAAGAGACTGCAAGAGTCACAAAAGACAGGCAGTACAGTCTAGATATTGATAGATCAGAGAGGATCAATGGACCATTATTTTTTTTACTTATTATATATATTATAAAAAAAAATGTACCTAATTTTTTGTTTCGCTTCACCCACAAACAGAGGTTACCTTCATCCATGAATTCATCATTCAGACTTAAGCTATCTCAATGTCAAGGCCATGTATGCCATAACTTACGTCCATCCTTGTTACATAGATTAGAAACCCACTAAAATGTTTGACTTGTACCAGCTATAACTTTGCGATTAAACGGGCTAGCTAAAATGCTGAAATAAAATAGTCTTTTTTTTTGTTGATTTCTATTAAGAGAATGATACATTTTATCCGGCATGCAATAAAGCGGTTTCCAAAAAAAAGATATAGTCTGAGGCGACACATAAAAGCGAAAGGGTTATAACTCGGATATCATGGCTGAACAGCTCCGGTATACAATAGCGGAAGTAGAAACGACAACGTCAATCCCAGACTCCCTCAGTGTAAAAGAAAGTCATTCTAACTTAGTAGCTACTTAAAGGTTATTATGTTTAGTCTGTTATGTTTCGCTCATTAAAAGTGTGGTACCTAGGGCTGCCTTTATAAATGAATCACGGAGCGGTTTTGTAGGCTATAGGAGATGTTCATATTACTGAGGCTAACCCATAAATACCAAGCTTTTCGGTGTAAAAAAATAATAAAAACTATAATTCTCTTTGGGCGCTTATCAGCATTTTTGAATCAAATTGTAGCTTGTAGTACAAAGCCATTTTTAGCGTTCCCGTAAAAGTTTTGTGTGGTCTGTCAGTCCGTCTATCCATCCGTCCGTCCCGTTTAGCGCTCGTAAACTATAAAAGATATTGAAAATCTGGCATCGTGATATTTTAGACCTTTTAAATTCCTAATGCTAAGGTTACTTTTTTTCTTTTCTGAAAGCACAAAGTGTAATTTTTAAAATCAACTATGCAAACAGTTTTTTCATAAAAATACACCATTTTGACAACTATTCACTATCAGTTGTAACAAACACAAACAAATTTAAGGTCTTAGATCAGGGTGGAGTGTCCACACAAACTGTCTTTGAAATCTTGATTTTTAAATAAGTTGCAAACTTGGGTTTCAGTATGGAGTCCCTGACTTTGTTTATGTTATCCATTTACTGCAATATCTCTCTAGGTCTTTATCTTTACATTTTATTGTTTTCCCTAAGGTTACATTATATCCCCACCACATGTCTTCATATCGTTTTGTCTTCTTTCTCTCGCTTACTGAAGTTTATAGCTTCAAGAATCTAAAGAAGATCTTAAATAGCAGAGTGTAAGTCAAGAGTAAATCACTGAGATTAACTTTTATCTTGAAAAGTCGCAATGTATTGTTTCATCCCTTAGCTTCACATTTGTGCATTAGTTTAGTTGTGACTTCTTCTCTATTTATGCCTTTGCCTAATTGTCCGCTAATTTCTCAGTTTCGACATCAGAAACTCAAAACATTGGACACCCCCAGGACCAAAAGGAGTGATTGAAAAAAAAATGCATACATAAATGACAAAATAAGTTGAAGTTTCACATTCTCCTGTCTAAGTACTAGAAGTGTAAAACGCAGTAGGGCTGAACTTAAGCCACTGCAACCTATGCGGTCGCAGTGGGCCCCGCACTTTCATAGGCCCCGCGCTAAGTCTAAGTGTAACTTATTAAATTAAAAGATTAAAACTTATATATAATTGCAGGTTTTCCGCGGTTTCCTCATTTTCCAGATGCCCCTAGAAATCACCTGAAATTGCAAAATACAGCAAAAAGTCATGGAAATCTCCTGAAAACTCATAAAAATCTCCTGAAAGACAGACAAAAGATTCATTTTGGAGGTGCCAATTTTACGCGCGATAAAAAAGCATCACTGTAAAGACGAATGTATTTTCAAATACAAAATCTAATTTTGACCTAATGCTTATCCCTAACCCAAACTGGGCCCCGCACAATCAGTTTCGCATAGGACACCGCAATTGCTAGGGCCGGCCCTGAAACGCAGAGATATATATCATATCAGCCATTTCATCAAGTTTGGGTCTCGAGATCCAGTCTCGTTGAAGACTAGGATTTAGAAGTTAGGTATTCTTGGGGCGCCCCCCTACGTCCACCCAACCCCAATGAGTGCCTGATATTAGATGAGGAAAAAGCGGTTGGTCGTTGCACCAGCCACATGACACTCTCGTTAATCGTCAGGCAGAGGCATAGTGAGCGAAACGTGCGCCGGGGGCAAGGTAACGTACTGGCGCCCCGACCCCCGATTTTCCATGTACAACACATAGAAATATAGGTTGTGGGTGGCACACCCCTTGAGAGTGGCGCCCGAGGCAAAGCACCCCTTGCCCCCTCCCTCTTACTACGCCTCTGCCGTCAGCAGCAGAGACAGGTGACGTTTACATCATCTGCCCTATAGAGGGCAAGGTCTGAATAGGGTACTTTACTTTGATTTTTATGTAAACGAGTTACTTTCCCTTGTTGCTATGTTTGTTCTCTGACGTTTTAAGCAAAGAGAGGGGAGAGAAATGTGTGAAATAATTTTCTTTATAATTTTTAACAGCTTAAAGTTAAGATTGACTTAATAGGATCTATAGAAAATCTTGCTTTTATAGGGATGCTGGAATGAAATAAAAAATGTCTAGGAAAGACAACTCTAGACCTTTTTTTTTTCGTCCATCTTTTATTTGTGTAGCTTCATTATTCCCCCTTTTTATTTGTCGCTTTGATTCAATTATAACAAATCGCAAATTACTCTGTCCTAACACCTCAAGAAAACAATGTTTGACGCCTCTACAAAAAAAAAAGCCTCCACAGCCTCGCACTCACACACACGATTGCTGCACCATACCTTCCTCGTCGGCAGCACTGAAACCAATTCGCACATCTGTAGCTCGCGGTTATCTTCTCCTAGCACGTGACCTGAACGGGACCCCATTATTTCCGGTTCGTTATGGCGACTGAGCAAGTTTGACAATATGTCGGCAGAGCTGATTTATTCAACAGCGGGATTTCACATGCAGTGTGACGTTTATTGATTCTAAAAGCGTGATCATAGGAAAATTGTTTTGGCCAAACTAATAAACAATCAATATTTAGTGGGGAAAGAAAAAAAAAGGAATGAAAAAAAAAAAATAATTAATTTTTTGATTGAGTGTTTTAGAACGTAAAACGTACAAGAAAGTACTATTATGGAAGAAACAATAATTTTAAAATTTCTTTTTCTTTCTTTGAACCTACAACACCCCATTTATACAACGTATACTTATGTAGCGATTATTTCTGTCTCAATGAGTCATTCATATTTTACTTTCTTTAAAAAAGGAAAATATTGTAACCGCCCCCATTCCTCTGCCCTAGAAAAAAAAATCCTAGCAAAAGTAAGGTAGCAATTATGCATAAAACACTGAACCATAATCTTCAAAAAAAAAAAAAAAAAATTTAATAAAATACTCTGAAAGACACAAAGATAAAGGCACATTCCTCGTCCCATATGCTAGGAGAAATTTGTACAAATACTCCTTCTTCCCTAGTGCTATTAGAGCATGGAATGGGTTGCCTGAGCTAGCCAGGAAAACCAGTGACTTGGCAGAATTTAAGTCATTGGTTAATATGCATGACTAAATGCATGACGCGTAGGACGTAATCATCTTCTTTTTTGAAGTAACGTCTGTATTATATAAGATAGCTAAAGGAATGTATAGATCTACTACACTTTATATTATTATAAATATTGGCTTTATATCTAGACTTAAAAGATGGGTATAATGTTCCTGAACATTATTAAACTCTTAAATAATGCAATACCACAGACCTCTTTATATTATACCTAGACTGAACATGGAGATCTTTTAACACTATAAAAATTGTCGTGAAAAACAATATATAGTCTGTGTGCAATGCTTACATACGGAAATACCCGAAGATGTATCGTACTTTCAAGTTCTAGATATTTTCTAGTTCTCTAGCCAAATTTAAATTTCTTTCTTTTTTTTTTTTTTACTTTGAAAACGTACAACGGTTAAACTCGAGTTTTCCCATGTGTGGACAATAAGCTACTTATTCGTTTCCCAACGATATACATCAACTGTCAAATTTCTAGGAAAATCGTTACAGCCGTTTTCGAGATCCGGTCTAGGTTATTCCATTTTGAGTCCAAGTTTGTCCTAGAAGTTTTCATGAAAGTACGAATTGGAAAAGAAAGTTTTCTTATGATATTAATAATGTAACTTTTAACAATCATCATTATGTGAGTGTGGCCTTGACAGGCTTAAATTCTCTCTTCCAAAAAGCCCTGGACGCAAATCCTGCGGTTGTGCGTAATGCACGTGTGTCAGTGTCACCGTACAGGTCAAGATCATGTGACTTCCCAGACCATTTGAGACTGATCTCAGCAAGTCTCGGGTATTCAAAAAGAATATGCGACGCTCTTTTTTTTTTTCTATCCCCATCTAGGAGACCGTGAGTTGAAGTTTGGCCTCAACTATGCAAAGTAATAACCAACTCGGCGATTTTCCTTGCTACGCTATAAAAGCTTGTTCAATGCCGATTAGTCCCCCCCCCCCCCCCCCAAAATCACTGGTAAGCACGTTTAGGTTGAATATAGTCTGCGGGTTTTAAATTAATAAATGTGACTCTTGATACTCCGATATTTCATAATCCGACACACTCTGTAATCCGACACACTTCATAATTCGACACACTCCGTAATCCGAAGCGGCGTGGACTTTCACCAGCCTGAATAAGAACAGTGTACACTGTTTTGTCTGGTGGGGTGTCAGAGACCGCGTGCACCGGGACCCCTGCCATTTTCCTTTTCTATACCAGGCTAACAGTGCAGGACACGCCATTTATGTCACGTCCCCTTGAAAAACGGCGCCTGGATTGTGACAAGGTTATGGGAGCTTTTTTACCACTCCGCACAGTGCAATGAGGATGCTCTCGCACCCCCTTAGGCACCCCCACTGGAGTCTTGTTTTGCTACCCTTTAGCCTAATCGTTTCCTCCTACGATCATTTCCACCCGGGCTCCACTATGAGGCAGGGTAGCATGCCCGGGTTACATTCATGTAATTAATGTCTACAGTATTGAGTCCAAAAGAAAATCCGCTGCAGAGGACAGACGTAGAGGATAAAAATAAAATCTAAATCGACCACCGACAACGGTTATTCCCTGCGTTGGGTGTTGTGAAATATGTAGGTCATTGCTGGGTCTGCGTACCCACGGGAAATACTGCATTCCTCTCTAATCTTTCGACTCGAAGACAAGCCTTATTATTATTAATAATGAAGTATATTTTTACAATGTTGATAAGCTTAAATTGTAATTTAATACCCTATGTGGAAGTCTTATATCGTAGTTTTTATTTTTTTTTATAATTATTTTTTTAGATCAATAAATGTTTCTTTTTTTTTTCTGTTGTTAATTTTATTCCCTTAAAAATCTAACAGACTATTATATTACATTATAAATAGAATTTTCTTGACATATACGGTTACATCCTTTTAAGTAAATCTAACCTTTAGTAATCTAAGTTTTCAGTGCATCGACACTCCCCCAGTCCCGTAACAGTCCGACTGTTAGCTGAAGTGCGTTTAAATAGAAGACATGGGACAGAAATTGCTCACTCGTCAGGGGTTATAACTCGCAGTCTAGGTATCTAACGCAGTATTTTAATTCTATTTATTTATTTTTGAAGACATTACATTTTTAGTAAAAGAACAAACAAACAAAAACTTGGCAGAGAAAAAAAGAGACATTTCTAGAAACTCGAGATTATGAGATATGCAAAACCGCCCCTGTTTCCTTCATGTCCGCAACTCTTCACTTTGCAGAGGATTAGTGTTGCTTCCTTCTGACTTTCTTGATACATCAGAGACTAAGTTGTTGGCTCTTCTGGTCTAGTTCATTTGATCAATATTGTATTTGATCTGTGTGTGAGTCAATGTGCGAGTGAAATTGTTTATGTTCTATTGTGTGGGGCAGTGTGTGTGTAGGGATTTATGAGAAATGAAAGCCAAAGAGTTGAATATGAATGAATGCCCTTTGCATTTATTGTCAGTGGGTTTTTTCTCTCTCTCTCTCTGACTCTTCTCTCTCTGTCTCTGTCTGTCTCTCTCAGTTTCTCTATCTCTTCTCTCTCCCTGTCTCTCTGACTCTCTCTTTCTCTCTCTGTCTCTCTCTCTTCTTTTCCCCATTCCCACACCCTTCTTTGGTTTTCACATCTTTTTAACTTTTTTATCACATCTCTCTATTTCTTTTATCTCGTTCATTGCCAGTTCTCTTTCTTTCGATATCTTATTTCTTTTTTCGTTGTCATGTCTCACTTTCTCTTTTTGTTGACACATCTCTCTCCTTCATTGTCACATCTCTCTCCTTCATTGTCACATCTCTCTCCTCCATTGTCACATCTCTCTCCTTCATTGTCACATCTCTCTCCTTCATTGTCACATCTCTCTCCTTCATTGTCACATCTCTCTCCTTCATTGTCACATCTCTCTCCTTCATTGTCAAATCTCTCTTTCATTGTCACATCTCTCTCCTCCATTGTCACATCTCTCTCCTTCATTGTCACATCTCTCTCCTTCATTGTCACATCTCTCTCCTTCATTGTCACATCTCTCTCCTTCATTGTCACATCTCTCTCCTTCATTGTCACATCTCTCTCCTTCATTGTCACATCTCTCTCCTCCATTGTCACATCTCTCTCCTCCATTGTCACATCTCTCCTTCATTGTCACATCTCTCTCCTTCATTGTCACATCTCTCTCCTCCATTGTCACATCTCTCTCCTCCATTGTCACATCTCTCTCCTTCATTGTCACATCTTTCTCCTTCATTGTCACATCTCTCTCCTTCATTGTCACATCTCTCTCCTTCATTGTCACATCTCTCTCCTTCATTGTCACATCTCTCTCCTTCATTGTCACATCTCTCTCCTTCATTGTCACATCTCTCTCCTTCATTGTCATATCTCTCTCTTTCGTTACCACATCGCTTTCAATTTGCTCTCTACTCTCTCTGTCAATCCTCTTTCAACTTTCTCTTTCACTCTAAATGTCACTTATCTCTTTATTCTGTATCTTCGCCTTCTCTTCTCTTCCTCTACTCTCCCTATTACATTTTTTTTATTGAATCACTCACTCACTCACTCACTCATTCGTTCATTCACTCACTCACTCACTCCCTCACTCATTCGATCCCTTGTTACACGTAGAAATGAAATGTCTTTCTTCACGTACATAAATCAGAAAAAGGGGAAGCAATCGTTAGCCCGTTTCTAGCATTGGTTAATCCCAGCCCATAAATATGCTTCCCATTGTTACGACCCGAGTTCCGTGACAACTTGGCCCCCACACAAGTCACAAGCATTAAAGCAGCAAAGATGACTTCCGCTCTCTCCACCCCACCCCCACATTACAATGTGTGTGTGTGAGAGAGATATAGAGAGAGAGTGTGTCAAATGTAAACCACCATTTTAAGGTGCTTTACTATGAAACATATATTAGGTATGACCACAATGATCCAAAGTGGTGCTTTGCAAGGGGGTGAGCAGAGGAGACTACTCAAAGCCAAATGGCTGGTTGGAGGTGGGCCGCTTTAAAGCCTAGAGTCCCGTTTTTCCAAAGTCCATCAAATTACTGTTTGCCCAAGGCCCATTAATCTCCATTTGCCCAAAGCCTCTTAAATTTCATGTTCCCAAAGCCCCTTTATTTCTGTTTGACCAAGGTCCTTTATTTAGAGTTTGTAAAAGGCCCCTTGAGTCAATGTGCCTGAATCCCCTTTATTCCCGTGTGCCTAAGACTCCTTTCTTCTCATGTACACAAGACCCATTGATTTCCATGTGCCCCAGGTCTCTTAAATTCCATTTGGACAACGCCCCATTATTCATAGTCGCCCTAGACAACGCCATTCTCATGATTTAAAAATCTTAATTTGAGATGTAATATGTAAAATTAGTATTTTTGTAAAATGAAATAAATTTATTTATTTATTTTTTTACATTTTCGGTTAGTTTCACAAAGTCTTTCGAGTTACTTTCCTTCCCACCAAATACGCCAGTACCTAAAGATTTCTGTTTTAACTGTATGTAAGGTTTCACCATTTTGTAAACTTCATATATCAAAGAAGAAGAAAAAAAGAGTACTACTAAGAAGAAAGAGTACTACTAAGAAGAAAGAGTACTACTAAGAAGAAAGAGTACTACTAAGAAGAAAGAGTACTACTAAGAAGAAAGAGTACTACTAAGAAGAATTGTTTGTCCTCAAGTCGGTCGTGATGTCTTCAATATTCTATTTTCTAATCATACGCCCCCACCTCCTTTCCCCTTCCCTCCAGGCGATAGTCTGTATTCTTCTTTTATTTCTGGCTTGTCCACTCGGGCTATTGTCCAGCACACAATCCCCGAGACTGTTAAGCCCATGATTGTCCCTCCGACTCTGATGATCAAACCTCCGATGGAAACAAGCCCTCGAGAAGCGGTTTGTCTTTCAGGACGTGTTCCGATAACGTTCCGCGGGATTACCCTAATCACTGGGCCGACACGAACACCGCCCTGCATGCATACACAAGATGTCGGAGAACAAGATGTCAGAGAACAAGATGTCAGAGAACAAGATGTCAGAGAACAAGATGTCAGAGAACAAGATGTCAGAGAACAAGATGTCAGAGAACAAGAAGAGAACTCCAGTCTGGCAAGGAAGTCATTTGTTTTAATAGTTCAAGAAGAGACCCTTGTTTTTGTAGAATGGACGGAATAAAGAAAACTATAACAAAAAAAAAGAGTGGGGGGCGGTTTAAAATAGTGAGGGCGGTTTAAAATAGGGGGCGTTATGAAGGGGGCAGAGGGCGAGGGGAGAAAGGAAATAAATTGTCCTCGTGATCGATTTTTCAATTTTTTATTTGTTGTATTTTTAAGGAGATGTAACGTTCACGATGTCGCCTGGGAGGTCCGTGTGTTCATTACGAGATTTTTTTTTTCTTTGTTTTCGGAGGGACATCACGTGTTTCTTAAAGTCCACAGAACGGATGTCACAGATTGTCAAGGCCCCTGCTTGGGTTTTTTGTTATAATTATTTCAATAGAATTTATTCTTCAGTTGAAGTGAAGAATTATAGAGATTTTCAATTTTTTTTTTTTATTTTAACAGAGATTAAAATTAGTATTTCTTTCGATGCAGCCTCCTCTATTGATCTGATGGTATTCTTTTTATGTATATTCTCTTGTCGGAGTTGGATTGTCTTGTTGGAGTTAGATTCTCTTGTCGGAGTTGGATTCTCTTGTCGGAGTTAGATTCTCTTGTCGGAGTTAGATTCTCTTGTCGGAGTTAGATTCTCTTGTCGGAGTTAGATTCTCTTGTCGGAGTTAGATTCTCTTGTCGGAGTTAGATTCTCTTGTCGGAGTTAGAATGTCTTTTTTTTGTGTAAGATTGTCTTACGTGAATGAGATTGGATTGTACAAATGACATTGACTATGTGAGTAGGATTGTCGTGTGTATGATTGTCTTTTATGAGTGGTACTATGGCCATTAATCTGTTATGTTTTTCTGAAAATGGTGTCAATCTTTAAATTACCAACATAAAGGGTCACAGAATAGGAAATATTTCAGTAATAGAATGATGACGTCTAGAAAATTCTTACGATGAGTCTTTAGAAAAGTAAAAAATTATAATATTCACAAGTCATTTTTGAAATGAAGTTATGCCTGCCAGTAATTTCTTGTTCTCAAAGAAATTGGTCTAAGCAATAAGTAACAAGCAATCAAGTTTTTATCCACCAATGTTTTTAGCTCTAAAATTCTTACCGAATGGAACTTCATTTTGTTTCATCACGTGATATTTCATAATACATCACGATGTTTAATTTAGCTCCACAGCTACGAAAAAAAAATGTGTAGTCTGTGCTCATCTATCATGTCGGACAGTGATCGAAAGTTGAACACACACACAAAACTGACCTAATTCTCTGCTGTTTAAGTTCTGTTGAGGTATTGTTGGGCTCGATCTTCTGGTGTTCAATTTTGAATTGACATGTTCTTGTGATATAAGGATCTGTAATTACTTATACTATATAAGGATCTGTAATTACTTATACTATATAAGGATCTGTAATTACTTATACTATATAAGGATCTGTAATTACTTATACTATATAAGGATCTGTAATTACTTATACTATATAAGGATCTGTAATTACTCATACTATATAAGGATCTGTAATTACTCATACTATATAAGGATCTGTAATTACTTATACTATATAAGGATCTGTAATTACTCATACTATATAAGGATCTGTAATTACTTATACTATATAAGGATCTGTAATTACTTATACTAATTAAAAGCTTAGAAAAAATACACTGCAGACGTATCGGCGTTATCACTAATGCTGTATGCATTAAAACCTAAATTCTATAATCTGTTTTAACTGTCGTAAGTAGAAAACATAAACATGGCATATGTATATATTTATGTATTGCATTAATCTATTAATGCTACGTTGCTTAATTGATCGTTGCTGAAACCATGTGTGTATTTGTACATCTTATTTTATTTCCTTTATCTCGGCTGACCGCCTTGATAATTTTACTAGCGCACTAATCCTGCGCTAAGAAAAGAGATATGAATAATTTCCCCTGTAGTCATTCTACCTTGACGAGAGGAGCGCCCCTTGAACGGACGTCATAGCACCGCCTGAACTTCTTAACTCACTGGACTTATCCTGTTAGCTACGCTGCCCACGGCAGATCCGCTCTGCCCCCAGTACTACGTGTGCCCACGGTAGCCGGCCACCCGCCCTACTGTGTCCACTACAGATATCAGAACTTTAGATTGAGACTCCACAAGAACTGTATCACCGGCGTCCCTCTACCCGCTAGAGCGCCACCTCCAGCTGCAGAACCTCAAGCCAGGACACAGCCAGCTGCGACCCAAGCAGGACAACCAGCTAAGTTCAGAAGACAAAGTGACATACTTATAATTGCAAGAGTGATGATTAAATATAGTATTGACTAGAGATAGATGCTAACCCTCCCCCTTTTTATTCTTCTATGTAAATATTTATGTAAATAAATATTCTTCAATTTTAACTTTTGTATCTCTCTTTCATTGCTTGTCTCGTTGCGTGCCTGCTCCCGATTTATATGCTGACGGGTTGGTGTGTGATAATTTCAAAAATAATCATCCCCTAGACCAGCGGTTCTCAACCTTTTAAGCTCTTACAATTCCCCCACTCTGCCGCGACCCCCCTTCCACAGCAATAGAAGAGTAGACAATAACAATCCATATTTTCGATGGTCTTAGGCGACCCCTGGCAAATGGTCATTCGACCCCCAAGGGGGTCGCGACACACAAGTTGAGAACCCCTGCCCTAGATATTAAACAAGCCAATCACACGTCACTTTCGCTAACCCGTAACAGTCTGTTTCTGGAACTACAATTCTTTATGTTCTCAGGAAGTAGTTTTCATAAATTTAGTTTTCAAAATAGTTTTCAAAATTATGTTTAAAAACCATAATCATAATTTTTCCAAACTTACAAATACGTTACAAGCAGTATTGAGTTGTAAACGATATGAGTGAGACCAAACTTCACAGCAGGCCTAAACACAGACTCGTGACGTGGTAATGAGCTATTAGTCTCCACTCATTACAGATTGCCACGTCACAGGTTAGTGTTCAGGCCTGCTATGAAGTTTGGTCTCGATCTGAGTCTTCTAATCATTGGTGGTTGTATCTTTACATTGGAAATTATACGAGTGAAAGTCCAAACAGTTAGCTAGCTTATCTTGTCTTATCTTCAGTCCTTTGTGTTTTCACTCCGTTAATGCCTATGACTTTGGAAGCTCTTAAGTCAACAACTTTTCCTGGCGCTGTTCAGTACCTAGACACTGGGGGGGGGGGGGGGGGGGGGGCAAGAAATTAAATAACATGACGTCATAATGGACTTCTTCAGCCACTATCTCCGGAATGTTTTGCCTCCTCCCCTTCCCATCCAGCCTCTCAGCCCGCTGCTGAGGGCGGCTCTAATACCGAAGATCGCCTAAGTATCGCCCGTTTAAGTCTCGTCCCAGCCAACGTCTCTGCAATCCCGACCACCGATTATTTATCTCGGCAAACCGACAAATAATTGAACCCCGGGCCAGAAATCGATTTTTTTTTCGCCGTAATCGCTTCGGGATCCCAGTGGAGTTCTAAGGCAATAAACTACTGGCGATACCAAGTCATTTTTTTTTCTCGCCCTGATAGCTTGATTTTTTTCTGCGTATGTGTGTTTCTTGCCCAACAATGGCTGAAATTGAAGAGAGGAAACGGAAGGGGGGGGGAGGTTGGTCGGAGGGGGAGGGCACTGTCATGGCGTGAAATATTAAGTTTTGACCATCAGTTGTTTGGGGTCATCTGGTTGTCTAGAAAATATTGCCTTACAAATGTGTTGTCCGGTCAGACTGGACACGAAGACCCAGTATCTGTTAAATCTCACGTCTCGGTATTGATCAAAATCAATAGATGTGTCAGATCAAAAATCTTCGTGGGTAATTGGTAGAATTAGGGGAGGTAATGCTAGATACGAGAGTAATGTTGACTTCCAAAGTTTGCTTATCTGGGAGGGATGAAAGGAATTCCTTCCCCTGTAAAAAAAAATCGTTGATACGTACAACAAAAAAATAAGTGCACTGACAAGGTTCTGCACAAATAATACGTCATTCTAGATACCTATAAAATTAACTTTTTTTCATGTTAATTATATTTGCGAAAAGCAGGTTGCCAGGACATCCGCTCTGTTATCAGCAGCAAACTCCTTGGCTGGCTTGGCCACGTTCGTAGAATGCCAGTAGGTCGACTTCCACAGAACATCCTGTATGGCCATATAACAGAAGGCAGGAGGGCCGCTGGTCGCCCACTTTTACGTTATACGGATGTATGCAAACGCGACATGAAGTTCTTCAAAATCGACACAGGCAACTGGGAAGAGGTGGCACTGGACAGATCCTCATGGAAAGAGAGCATAAAGGAAGGGTCAAAGATTGCAGATGTCATACACAACAGAAGCAGAAAGAAGGGTGAAAATGCAACGGCGCCTGGTGATTATATATGCCCAACCTGCGATCGCAGCTGTGTCTCAAGGATTGGCCTCTTTAGTCACACAAGAAGTTGCAATGGGAAAAGATCGTCTCTCGAGACGTAAAATGCCACAGATATATACATGTTATACATTATATCAGAAACAAAGTTACAAATCAGCTAGCACTTAATGTAGCCGTACTTCCATAAAAGGTTAAGTAACAATAGAGGATATATTTATTTTGTTTCAAAGAACACAGTGAGACATAGACTATTAAGTCAAAGGGTTTCTTCTACAAGTCCCTTTCTACCTAAACATTAGTATAGACCATTGACTGCACTTCTCAGTGTCGCTCCAGGTCGTCAATACCGTTCCCTGGTAGCACGAATGGTGGCTCCTAGTCCCAGGCAACTCAGACTCTCAAAACTGGTGGATCACAATTGCCGGATACAAAACCGTCCTTGCTCTAGTATATATCGTTTATTCCTCGAGTTGAACGGTGTGTTAGTGCGCGCCATCGGTTTGGCGAGGAGCAGGGTTATAACAATATATCATCATTTCATAACTTACAGAATTACTCCGGTACGATGCATGTATATATTTTCTATACCTATCACGCTGTATTGCACCATCACTTTTTAAAATTGCCACTTCTGTTAGTCTCCGATTGACTTCCATGGATATTCTAGAAGTAAGTAGGTATTTGTAGGGGGCATCGAATTAAAAGATTGGTATTGGAACCTATAGGAACCCCCAAGGAAAGAGGAAGAGGGGACGTCCCAGGAATACACAGCGCCGCGATTTGAAAGCAGATGCCAAGCAGATGGGCAGACGTGGGGACAGTTGGAGAGATTCGTCCAGAGCCGAGATGCCTGGGGGAAGAAGGTTGGTGGCCTTTGCCCCTGAAGGGACCACAGGCAGAGATGAGATGAAATGATTGTTTATTTATTTACATTTTTGTTTTCTATTTCAACTGTGATCATTTTTGCAAAGTTTCAATATATTAAATGGAATGAAAAGACATCTATACTATAAAGTAGAATGTAAGGAGTATGTATGTCCCGAATAGAAATCAAAACCGTTTGACCAATCTTAATTAAAATTGGCACAAATATTCCTTGGGTACTAACTGGAACCATGACGTATTTATAGTAGCCCTAAAACAAACCTAAGACCCTCAAAAAAAAAAGTTGCCCAACACTATGAAAGTGTAACTATTTCATGGATCTAGGCCATTTTTATCATGTTTACATGAGATAAGATCGAAAGGATCTAGATCTAATTTTTAAAACTACACTTTACACAGATAGTTTTTTACTTTGACCCTAACCCAAACACACAACAATATGTTTTATGTAATATTGTATGGACGGAATAGAAGAAATAGAGACTCACTTAATGAACGAATATTTTTTTTTCGGGGGGTGGGGTGGAGAGGTGGTATTTGAGACTTACACAGTTCAGTTTAAATCCATGCTGAAACTATCTTGATACTTGATATTTGTATTTCCAAAGTCTCCCTTTCATTAAGACTGATAAACAAGTAATTAGATAACTTAATACGTTCAATACAAGGAATTAGAGATTTTAGCAGCTGCCTCATGGGAAAACACTTTTGTGATTGTGTTGTCCGCCTGTCAGTTTGTCCTTCTATTTATATTTCTGGTATGTATCTCGGAAAAGAAAAGTGCTCTTGAGAATTCTGTTTATTCTTCGTAGTCATCTCTGTGTGCTGTGTCTGTTTGAAGCAGATGTTTTGGCGCGAAGGTGGTTTTAACGCAGCCGTTTAGGCGCGTGACGTTTTGACGCGAAATTTTTTAGCTACATTATATATGTTCATTTATAATGTCTTTAAAAAGAATGATACTTATCTTTTTTTATGTGTGTTTGTGTTCAAACGTATTTTTATGTAAAGAACAATATTTGTTTTTTCAAAAGTTATATCAACTCACTCAGTCTGTCTGTCGTGTAAAAAAATTTTCTCCCACACCGATGAAGTTGACACTTTACACAATTATTTATTTTACCTAACAAAACATGGATCAACCAAAAATTTAACAATTTATTTGGAAACAAAAATGACAATAAATAATTTTATTATTATATTATCAATGTCTCTGTATGTGTGGAGTTATTCCCCTTATTACGTTCTGTATACGCTTTTTCTTTCACTTCCCCATTTCGTATCATGTTAAAATTCTGCATAATTAATTCATGGTTCAAGAGAATTCATGAATACTTTTTAAAAGAATGAACCAATAAGTTTATCAATCAGTTGTAATTAGTTTATTTTGTTTTATATAAAAAAAAGGGAAGTTATTCATGCAGTATTGAATATATGGCACTGATTTTGCGTTCTTTCCATTCAACTTTCCTTTTAATACATTAAATGTATTTTATAGTTTTTATTTCTTTATTATTTCTAGTTTGAACTGTGTTACATTTGCCCAATTGCCAGATTTTTGTCTTCAACGGCCAATTCAATTAAAGCCTCTAGTCTAAGAAAATCAAAAGAAAAATAATTAAATTTGGCAAGACTTCATTTTTTGTTTTTTTTTTTCATTTGCTCATAGTCGGATGAGTAGCACTACTGAGCGGTTTTTGGGGTTTTATTTTTTCTTTTATTATTTCAGCTTGTGTACGTGTGTATCTTTCTGAGCATTCGAGTGTGTGGAGGTGTGTATGTGTGCTACAACCGATGTTAAAAAGTGAGAAAAGTCACTCCCTTGAAACTGTGCTACAGCGTACATGAGCAGGAACTTATTACAGTTTTGTTTGTAGGGGAGGGGGTCCTGAAGAAAATTCAAAATCCTTTATAGTGCGCACAAGGAAATGGTGTTAGGAGCTAAATATTATATTATATTATATTATATTATATTTTACTAGCCGGACTTACTCGCGACCTGCGGGCCTTAGTTTGTGTATTACTAATCTACACAAGCTGATCCAGAACTTTGGAGTGGGGGGGGACGATTTTTTCCAAACCCTAACCCTGACGCCTAGTAAACCCAAACCCTATGCATAAACGTGCGTACAACATATACATATATAAAACAGCAGTATTTCTCAACCTTCGTCGAAAAAAAAAAACAGTAATGTCTAGGCAGTTTTCTTGCAAGCGTGGGGGTCTGGGGCAGCGCTGTAAGCTTCCCCAGTGGGTCGGGTCGAAGACCTAAACCTCATTATTCATCCTATTAAAAAAGGACCTTTTGAATAATGTTGTACTTGAAAAATATTCTAATATGAATTTATAGGCCCTTAATACATTGCAAATAAAACAGATTTGTTTCTTGAAAAGATAAGATACCCCCCACATTTTTAGATTAAGGATTTGAGGATCGAAGCAGAAAAAAAAATCAATTAAAAATATTCAATAAAATATTCAAGTATAAATTGTGAGTTCTAGTCCCAAATTTATTTAACTAGAAAAATATCAGATTGGGTAAAGGTTGGAAAAAGGCGACAATTAATAAAAATTATTGGGGTTTAAAATTCATTTCAATCGTGACTCTAATACTGAAAATTTTCGTTTGAATTCTAACTTTTCCAAAGCAAAGTCTTTCTTAAAATAATAATGATAAAATGTATGGAAAGGGGAGGGGCGGTACAGTGAAAACGATTAATCCTAACTCCTTTTTTAAAATTTCTGCTAATGATTGAATTTGGCATTAAAAAATAGGGAGTGGAGCGACTCGATATAAGAATTTTATTTATAGCATATATAAATTATATTAGTGACATTTTTTTAATTTTGTATTTTCTTAACTATAATACAAACAGAAAAAGTATTGGTTTGTCCGATGGGGTAAAGGCGATTGCATGTATCGCCCCTCCCACCTGGTACAACCCTTTCTCATTTTATATTTACTAATTTAAAAATTTGAGAATAGAGTGTGGTACGACATAATATACAAATGGGTTCACATATCAATACGTAGTTTATATAGATATTTAACTAATTTTGTTCACACACTATGATTTCTCCATAAAAGTAGGTCCCGCCCCCCTTCTCAAAGGGTTTAGGTGGGCAGGGCAGTAAAGGTATTCTCCTCCCCCCCCCCCCCCAATCGGTCAACAGGGCAACGACATAATATAATGATCGGTTAAAATACTAATAACAAGGTTTAATCATATAGATATCTAATTGATTTTTTAGCAAGCTGTGAATTCTACAAATAAATTGGACCGCCTCCCCACTAAAAAGTTTAGGGGGGGGGGCGGGATTGTTGCCATCGCCCCCTCCCGACCCCACCAAATCGACCAACATACTAGAGAGGGGGGGGGGCGAAATAATCCAAAAATAGGTTGAATATAAATAATTAGCATATATTATTAACATAAGTAATACATTCGTATGCAAATTGTGTGAATTCTATACTAAAATTCGTCCGCTCGCCCTTACTACCCCCCCCCCCCCCCATCCGCCAGTGGATTGGATTTATATGTATGTCAAACTTAGCTAATCTTCCTTTCAAGTTGTTCTCTTTTGCCACAAAAATAAAAGTAGTTCTAAGAAAATGGGTTCACATCCATATCAGATATAAAAGACTAAGGAAACGGATTTACCTGATTTGTTCAAAGCGAATAGAGATAACTTTAGCAATTAAAATGAATTAGCGCGAGATGAATAGGATATAAAGTACAATTAAAATAGGTTTATTTACCCGATTTGTTAATTGAATTGGCTCGTACATAAAGTACGTCAGGAATTCTAAATTCACAGATATAAGGAACGAATTTATGTAAAAATGCTTTTGAAACACAAATTTGTAGGTTAATTTTATTAAATAATGAAATCAGTAGACTATATATTATATATTAATGTGTTAAAGTAAAAAAACTGTGCCAAGTGTAGTTCTTAAAATTAGATCTAGATCCTTTCGATCTTGTCTTTGTAAACATGGCCTAGATCCATGAAATAGTAACACTTTCAAAGAGTTGGGCCACTTTTTTTTTTGTTGAGGGTCTCAAGTTTGTTTTAGGGCTACTATACTTACGTTACGGTTCCAGTTAGTACCCAAGGAACATTTATGTTGAGTTTTATCAAGATTAACCAAAAGGTTGTAATTTCTAAGCTGAACAGACATACACCCATGCATACGCTTTTTTTTTTTGCATTATAGTATATATTCTGTTCTATTCTATTCTATTCTATTATACATAAAGCTTCAGAAAACTATCTCAGGCTTAAGTATCAACTTCGGATTGATCCATTGAAATGTTTACCTTCTCAATCGAAATGAAAATGTGTCAAGGTAGAACGTAAAAACTTTCCCAGAATCCCCTACTCTCTCAAATATCCAGAAATAAATTAGGACTCTACCAATAGTATCTAAGTTCTAAGCCTAGCATTAGAAAAAACATTTGTTATACCCCTCATTTTATTTTACTTTAAACATAAACACAACTTTAAACCTTTAATAGCCTCGTCTTTAATTAAAAGTACCCATTGATTTGATCCAACTTCACTGCTAATCATTTTGAACATTTAAAAGTGTTTAGTTATTCAACGTACGTATTAAGTAACAGCTAAATAGAATGTCGTAGTATTCATCACCCTAGGTAATGAGTCAATGAATGAGCGAGTCAGGCCTTTTGCTTGTATATAGAGAGATACATGAATATATGTATGTGTGATTGTGTGTGTATGTTGCGTGCATAGAGTGTGTCCTTGACTGTGTGCAATCATCTCTGCAGTTTGTTAAAGAGCCAGCGCGTGATCCTGCAAAACACTGGGGACATTTCTCTAAGACGGGAATCTTAGCTCTGGAGAAAAAGTTTTAAAATCATGAAATGCATTACTCACGTCTGCTGAGAGCACGAGATGCATGATGGGAAGTACATTACCGCCTTCCTGAGATTCCCTGATTGGTTGGCGGAATGGAGTGGGGGATACTCCCCCAAGTCATTATTCTAATATTTACACTCGTCTGTGTTGCGTACATGCCCTTAGCGCCCTCTTTGCGCCACTATCCCCCCTGTACTACAGTCACCTTCATAGCCCCTAACTAGAGAACACGCAGTACGAACACGCACTCCCACTTTCACAAACTTACACACACACATTCCCACACAACCACACACACTACTAAGGCTCGTGCTAGAAGAGAAACATGATTATTGCGTTAGCTTCTTATTTTTCTCTAACACTTAGAGATAAGTGTGTGTGTGTGTGTGTTAGTGTTATTATGTTGAGAGTGTGCGTGTGTGTGTTAGTGTGATTGCGTTGCGTTTGTGTGCGTGTGTGTGTGTTAGTGTGTTTGTGTGATTATGTTGAGTGTGTCGTTTGTGAGTGTGTTGTTTGTTTGCGTGTGACCTTTGAAAAGTGCGTTGCTTTTTTAAAAGTCTTTTTAAAAAAGAAATGTCATCAAAGAATGTGCAATTATGAGTATAATAATCGATCTGTATTTTGTAATGGGCAGAAAACTTTCCAAAATGAGTCTCTTTTCTTTGTCCATTTGAATTATTGGTTCATTTTCCCAAGCCTATATTGCGATGAATATCAGAAACGGGTTAACTTTTTAAAAATTCGATTAATTCCCCAAAATAAAAGACTGCAGCAGAACGAAATTTATACAAAATCATCCGTTGCTACGGATGTAGTGTTTCATATAGGAATCTGCTGTTCTATGAATAGTCCTTTAAACATTAAATATTAACTAATTAATTAATTGGCCTTAAGTTTTGGCAAAGAGTTTCTACTGTATTTCTTGATCTTTTACGAATGGCTCAAATATTAGGTTCGCGGAACTGTTTTCACTAAGAGGAGAAGGGGTGCCTATAGCACATTCCTCATCTCATATGCTAGGAGAAATTTGTACTAAAGCTCCTTTTTCCCTAGTGCCATTAGAGCATGGAATGGGCTGCCTGAGCTAACCAGGAAAACCAGTGACTTGGCAGAATTTAAGTCATTGGTTAATATGCATGACTCAATGCATGACGCGTAGGGCGTAATCATCTTCCTTTTTTGAAGTAACGTCTGTATTATATAAGATAAGATAAGAAAGCTTCGGGCAAAAGGAAAAACTGAATTCAAACCTTGTCTGTCTGGCAGCTATATACAAAAAAGGATATGAAAATTAAATTAAATCCATTATCGTAGACCCCCGTGGACATCCCATAGACCCCAAATTAATTTAACTTTCAATTTCTTATTATTTAAAGTTAAAGAATACTGATTATCTCCAATTGGGCATCATTTTGCATTTGTCGTTTGATCCTACCTTTCATTTTTTTTTACCTTACAGGAGTTATATTTGACAAACGTGACTCCGTGTCACAAAGAGCCTTCGAAAGAGCTCTGGCCCACCACAGAGCCCAGAGCAAGTACAGGGACCCTCACTTCCAGCTCAACGTCACAGTGGACGTCATTGACGTCACGGATAACTTTCAACTGGCCAGTGCAAGTAAGTACAAGGGCATTGGGTTAGCTTTTGGAAGGGTGACATGTGGCTGGTTGGAGTGATTGTTTGTCATGGTTGTTTGGTATAATTGTTGGTCATGGTTGTTTGGTATAATTGGTTGTCATTGTTTGACATGTTTGGTTGGCATGGTTGGATGACTCATGGCTGGTGGACAGATAATCGTAATTATAGGTTGATTGAAATGTGCATGGTTGATTACAATCATTGTATGATTGGTCAACATGGTTGGTTGGCATGGTTGATCGAAATGATATTTTGTTTGACTAAAACTAGCATGGTAGGTTACCATCGTTGTTAGTTGTTTGTTTGTTTGTTTGTTTGTTTGTTTGTTTGTTTGTTGTGCATGTTTCGGATGTTCCATCAGAGTTGAAGATAATTTACTTCCTAGTCCAAACCTCCCACAAGACTACGGGAAATGGCAGCGAGCATAGTATGAACCCGGGACCATTGAGGCAACAAAACGACAGTCCAGCGCGCATACCACATGATCAGGCAGCCATCCAAACAACAGGTTGACATGGTTAGTGGATACTGTTGCCTGACTGAGAATCCAAGTCACAATTATTTTTTCTTTGCTTTAACAAAAACAAAAACAATTTTCGACCAATTTATTATTTGTTTTTCTGTTCTAAAGGACTAAAGTCTAGACTTAATCCTTACAGTCAATCAACATATATGTTACTGGCAAAGTGCGACATCCAAGCATTTCGTGTTTCGCTGGTAACATATAAGTATTTATGTATCCACCCTTTTTAATTTGATAAGTTTGTTCTCTGCCTGGAAATATAAAAATTTGGTGTCCTTGTGTGTATGTGGCGAGTCCATGAGGAGTAATGAATTGTGGCAGAAATATTTAAAATACAGTAACGGCAGTAACGGACTTTCAATGTGTGCCATTCGGATCAGCGCAGGCGTGTTAAGACTAAGACTAAGACTGCTTTATTGATCCTTATGGAAATGTGTTGTGATTACAAGGACTCTTTTCTCATATACAGACGATGAGCTTTGTTCTAAACGTTTCCTGTTGTTTCAATAAAGTAAATGACCTTGACATTGTACCCTAGTTATTTGTACTTCTGGATATCCGCCATTTTCCGTCTCTTTCTTTCTCATCTTTCGTTTTTCTTTGTTCTATTTTTCTTTATTTCTTATCTCTTTTTCCTCTTTCCTTTCTTTTGATATTTCTCTCTCTGTCTCTCTCTCTCTCTCTGTCATTCTGCTCGCTAATGTCCTCCTGAGTGTCTGATGATGTTATTATGTGACGTCAGTAAGCCATTTACCTCCCTTGTGGCTTCTGTTGTCTTAAGCTCTCAGACCCTTTTTTTTTTCAACATGGCCCCCATCCCCCCTCCCCTTTCTTTACACATCTCATCCCTCCTTGGAACCTACAATTTTACTCTTCTCTTAAGAGGCAGACTACTGCCCAGGCGACGACATTGTACAAAGAAGAAAAAAGGGAGGTAACAGCCCGTGTGGGACACAATGTGGTTGTCAAGTCCATATCCAGTTTATATCCACCAGTATCCAACTCGTATCCAGGTCCCGTCCATCCAGTTCAACGGAACCGCTGCAGCTTCAGTATGCTCAGTGGGTAGAGGTGTACATAGTCAAGATAACATAGTATGACGGGCCCGATGTGACCCTCGATCCGCAGGTTGAACAACGCTGATTTACAAGATGGCTATTTTGTATAGCTTTATGTTCTAGAAATGCACCAGTGACAAACTAATCAAAATATTTTTAAACATATGACCTTGACGCGAATATAACGTGATACTTTTGGATAACAAGAAAATGTATTTTGCGAAAGTTCTAAGACTGTTCTGGGTTCCAAAGGAAGAATCAAAGTTAGTCGATACATTTCATCAAATAAAGAAAGAAATCCGAAAAAGAATATCTGCTTGGGCTCATGTAGAATGTAGATCTACTTACAATGACTTTCACACCCCAATGACAATAATCCGAGATGAAATTAATATCCAAAATGACATTGATGTAGGCCTAGTAATTACGCCATACAATTAATCTTTATAATTAATTTTTTATTTAATTTGTTAAGTGGATGTTAGAAGCTTAATTTTCCCACTCAGCCTGCTCGAATTTAGAATAATTTTTAAACTAAAATTAATATTATTTTTTTAAAATATCAGGGAAAGTTGTTTCCCTTTAATTTCTTCCTGTTTAGGTGGCTGCAAATAGTTTGGGATTGAATCAAGACAAGGTTGATTTCTCCTTATGTAAAGCAAGCAATCTTCTACACCACGAACGAACTGATAAAGAACTTACATCACATCTGAGCCTTATTCTTCTCTATCAACTTACAATCACATCTGAGCCTCATCCTTCCCTATCTAGTAATCCCTTGTAGGCCTACTATTTCGTTTGTAAAAGTGAAACACTTTAAACCCCTTTTGTTTGGTTCATGTATTCGGATTATATAGTTAGTCTTAAGACTCCAGATGTCACTCTCTCACTCTCTCACTCTTTCTCCCCTTATCTCTCTTTCCCTCTCTCTCTCTTTCCCTTTCTCCATCTCTCTCTCCCTATCTCTCTCCTTATCCCTCTCAATTTATATCTACATCTCTCTCTCTCTCTCTTCCCTTTCACTCTTCTTCTCTCTCTCTCCCTATGATTCTCCCTCCCCTCTCTCACTATCTCTGTCCCTCCCTATCTCTCTTTCAAAACCCTCGTTGACAACACAACTGACTGCTGCCACTATTAATCTGCCTTGACCAGCGAACTCTCCAAGTCATGAAAACAACTAAAAGGTTTCTGATGAACTTGTTCAGGCTTCTACTTGTACCACCTAACCTTCAGTCCCCAAACACAAAATTATGTCACAAAAATCTGACTGTGTGATTGTGTGTGCACACGTGTGTAGATATATGTGAGTGTGTGGATGAAAATAAAAATCCAAAATGTATTAGCTGATCTTACCGGGAGGTAAGCCAACAAATATGTGAAATATGTTTTCTCTCCTAAATAACGACCTCTAAGGGGATTTGTTTACGCAAGGATAATAGGCGGCATGTAACGACTAGTACATAAGTTTGAAAACATACACAAATAGGTAGATAAGTATCTAGAGGAACTTGATTTAAAATAAAAGGTAAATGTAAAAAAAATATATTATAAAAAAAAAACATAAATAAGGGAAATGAATGAACATTTACAGCCATATCTATTAAAACTGTACGACTTATTTCCCTTTATGGAGCGAAACCGGAAGTTTCTATTCTGATTTTTTCTCGTAGTCACTGGAACAAGAACAACTTTTTAAAATAAATATTTTAAAACAGACAATAACTACTTTATACAACTTATAGAGCGATTGTTATTCTTAATAAGTAATGAATGGAACAATTTTATCCAGCCCCATTCCCTACGAAACAGAATCCTGGTTAAATGAATGCACCACACTTTATAATATTCCAATGATAGGTCTTATTAGTCTTAAGATCTAGAATTAAAAGTCGATGCGAAAAATTTTGCTAAACATTAATTTATTAGACTCTTGAATCAATTATATTCGCGATAGTCCTTTCAAAACTGATTTTGGATCTAGATCTAGACCTAGTTCTCTAGCCAAATTTAAATTTATTTCTATATATTCTTTGAAAAATTATAACGGTCAAACTAGAGCTAGGAATTCTTTTCTCAGCAATATACACCAGCTGGCATATTTCTTGGAAAGTCGTTGAGCCGTTTTCAAGATCCACGTCTATGTTTCACCCTCCAGGTTCCATGAAGTTATGACTTGAATAGAGGTATTGAAAAAGTAAACGTAAGTGAGGCAATTAAGTGGTCTAGGAATCCAGACCGGTGTTTTACGTAAAATGATTTCAATAATGTAGTGAATTTATCAATTAAAGTAACTCGTAATAATCTTTTATTTGACAGAGAAGTGACTGTAGTTCTACTCTTGAATTTGTTTTGTGGTTTATTCATTCTGAGTTTGTTTGTTGTTTTGTTTTTTTGGTTGTATTTTCGTACTTGTTCATTGAAGAACAAAATGGCCGTTTTAAGAAATGTTATCAAAATAGAAGACTTGTTCAATGGAAGAAAGACACTACTTGAGACACCGAGACACAACATGTTCATTCCACAATAACTTTTTGTTCACTAAAATAAATGTAACTTAAAAAGGTAATAATATTGCAAGCATGTGGCTTTAAGCGATTAAAAAGAATAACGCTAAAAATATTTTAATAATAATTTTGTCTAATTAACTGTTTCATATCTAAAATTAGACATCACGTGATGTTGATATTACACTTAGAGTGAACAATTAATTCTATTTTTGTTCTAGAAGAAAGAAAGAAAACGACTATTGGTCCTGACCAGATGATGTCCATAATACAAGGGGAATATAGTAGATGACAACCACAAACCCTTCCCCCCACCCACACCCAAAAGAAACAAAAACAAAATATTTTCACTTGCCTTCTAAAACATATTTATATCAACTATAGTCTAAAGATGATAGTCCCTTCGTCTGACTCTAGCCCCGGTGTCTACTAGATACAAGTAGCATACAAGTGTTTACGTATCTTATAACAGCACAAATAAATAAATATCAGGATTCCATCCCTGGTTTATAGCGCCTTTAGAAAATGTGCGTCTGTCATGTTGGTCATTTTCGTGTTGGGGTCATTCTCTCAATGTACATGTTCAGACTGAAGAATAGTGTGGAATACGATCATCAGCAGAACAGACACAAGAACAGACAGAAACCAAAACATATGTTTACAACACAACAGCGTTACATGCTCATAGCTCCTTTATAATCTTCACTTGAGAGAAATATATGATAGTACAATGAATTTAGAGAAATATATGATAGTACAATGAATTTAGAGGAATATGTGATAGTACAATGAATTTAGAGGAATTTGTGATAGTATGAAAGTACAATAAATTTAGAGGAATATATGATAGTGCAATGAATTTAGAGGAATATATGAGTGCAATGAATTTAGAGGGATATATAATAGTACAATGAATTTAGAGGAATATATGATAGTACAATGAATTTAGAGTATTATATGATAGTACAATGAATTTAGAGGGATATATGATATAGTGCAATGAATTTATCAAAAGAGATCACCTTCAGGTATTTCACTTTAGAGGGATATATGATATAGTGCAATGAATTTATCAAGAGAGATCACCTTCAGGTATTTCACTTTAGAGGGATATATGATATAGTGCAATGAATTTATCAAGAGAGATCACCTTCAGGTATTTCACTTTAGAGGGATATATGATATAGTGCAATGAATTTATCAAGAGAGATCATCTTCAGGAATTTCACTTCAGATGAAATGTGTTCAGATGACAATCATTGAATGCAGAAATATCATCTTCATGAATTTCTTTTGTTATGAATGTTTGCAAATGACAATCATGCAATCATTGAATGTACACATATCACCTTCCTGAATTTCTTTTCTTATGAATACCTACAAATAGCAATCCTTGAATGAGGACAACACGTCAGAAAATCTCCTTTCAGGTAAGTCTGTGAAGGATAAGAAGCCTTTAGAAACTGATCCAGACTATGGCAATCTTGTCATTGATATTGTAAAGACAATCGCATAGTTGACCCTCTCCATTATCTTTGTACATTGGGTTTGGTTCAAGATTTCCAGCACAAGAAAACAGAGACAGATTCATCCGGTCATTCAATCGATACAATAGAGCACAACAATCTGGTGGGAATGGTCAATGGAACATTGTCCAGCTCTCTCGGCAAACATCAAAAGAGTTTCACATTACAGTTTCTGAGCTTTTTAAATAGGTTTTCGTGGCAGAAGATCTATAGTTGAAGGTCACGAGTTAAAACATTGATTATTTGGCAATCTTTTTTTTATAAATTAAAATTGGTTTTAATCTCAACAGCTCCAGGTACCTGACATTTGTTGTGGAGACTCGATGCCATCAGTCGTCATGCTGGCTGTGTAACATTCTCGTGAACAGTGGGCCATCAGATAATGGAAATCTGGTTCTCTCCGACTGTTGGGGTGTCAGTCTTAATCACAAATTGTTTTGATAACTAACAATGAATCTCTTGTACTAGAGAACCGAACTCTAGATAGAACGAGTTGAAAGTCATCTTTCGTTCGTCTGTCTCTCTAGAGTAAAAGTTTCCCTTTCAGACCTTGTGGTCTATAGGGCAGATGAGGTTGAGGTCATCTGTTTCTGTGGACTATGGCTAATGAGGGTGTCATGCGGCCAGCACAACGACCAACCACAATTACTTTTCCCTAACTAATGTCAGGTACCCATTAGAGCTGCGCGGACTCAAAGACGCCCAAAGATCCCGAAATAAAAAAAAATTCCAGTCTTCACCAGGATTCTAGCCCGGGACCCCGGGTTCAGAAGCAAAGCGCTTTACCACTCAGTCACCTGGCCTCCCTTCTCTCTACATTCTATTTTAGTCTTTTCCTTTGCTCCCTCTCCTCTTTTCATTTCAGAATCTTTTTTTTTTTTTTCTGTCTTTCTCTCTTTCTATTTCTGTCTTTTCCTTGTCACTAAAACATCATGGGTTTCTACATCTCTCTCTCTCTCTCTCTCTCTCTCTCTCTCTCTCTCTCAGATCCACACTTAAACGAATTTTCCCCTTCCTCCCCTGGGAAATGACTTCTGTGTTCACCAATTTGTCCCTGTGCGTGCATGCACTTTGGAAGGGAGTGAGTTGATTTGTTCACTTGGTTGAATGTCACTTACACTATAGACTAGATAGATATAGATAGATAGATAGATAGATAGATAGATAGTTAGATAGATAGATAGATAGATAGATAGATAGATAGATAGATAGATAGATAGATCAGGGCGGGACTTAAGCTTAGACAAAATAGGCAATCGCCTAGGGCATCTAATTTGTGCTGGCCTCGCACAAGGCTCAAAGAAATTTCTTTTAGAGAAAAACATTTCGAAACATATGGATGAAATCTCAAACAAGAGTCTGTGTCTTTATGTCTTCTAACCTAGCTCTAAAGTCAAGTCTCTATTATAATTGAACATTTATCCCAGAATGCTTACATCTATTTGTTAGACTACACATGTTAGAAGACCATTGTTTCTTTCTTTTGATGACACGTCAAAACGTTTCTTCTAGTGAGTTAATTGGAGTAGTCTATATATAGCACATGTGCTTTCAGCGCTTTATGAATTTAACATATTTGTTGATTCAGATATAGGAAAGGTTTTAATTTATTGCATATTTTTTGGTCTTAATTTTTTTTTTTTCTGTTTCATGTGGGGCCACTTTATTCACTTTGTCTTGGGACTCCCATGACATAAGGCCGGCCGATGGATGGTCTAATATTTTATACGTTAAGGAATTAAATGGTTATTGATTTTTACTTATGATTTTGTATTCATTCATTGAATGCTGTTTTTGTTGCGTCTAAAAAAACACACAGACATACACTCTCTTAGCATGCTACATTCGCTAGCCTAAAGATGTATGCATTAAAGTTTAAACCAAAGGTGATGTCACATCAAAGAGCAAAGCGGAACATAAATTTTAAATATTTCTTTTATGATTTTTTAGTATTTTTATCATATTATTAGGAAAACCAAGGACTTGGCAGAGCTTATGTCATTGGTTAACATGCATGACTAGATTGACCTAGGGACACGCGTAGGATGTTATCATCTTCTTTTGAAGTAACGTCTGTAATTTATAAGATAAGATAAGAATATATCCAATATTTTAAATTCATAATATTATTAAAAATATCTTACTTATAAAAATGAGTGGGCCGGATCGTATGGCCGAATTCGACACAGAGTTCGTCTTTGATCTTTGTCTTTCTGTGTTTTTTGTATTATTTAAACTAAATCATATATCGTTATGTTATTATAATTTTGACAGGAAGTGCACTCTCCTAACACAGAATTAAAAAAAAAAACAAGTCAATGCGCATGCTCAGTCAACATTTGAGGATTCCAGATTTGATTCTGCTTGATGCAAGTTTAATGAGTTTAGATGCAAAAAGTGGCTCTGTTTTATGGACCGTAAGAAATGGAGAGAGCTATGAGGGCAGGAAAGTAGAGACAGAGAGAGGGAGTGAGTGTATATGTGTGTGTGTGAGAGAGAGAGAAATAGAAAGAGAGAATTTAAGTTTGTTGTGAGAGATCTTCAGATCAAACATCGCCTTCAAATCTCTGGTTTGCTAGGCTTGCAAGCTAACCATCAAGAGGAAGGGGAGAGAAATGTTGGACGTGGGGTGAAGGGGGAGGATTGAGCGACTTACTGTCCCATTGCTCTTTTGTGGACCTCGCGCCGTCAAGGGAAGCAACCAAGCGTCCTGGTCAGCTTCCAGTAATCAGATTACTGCCCGCATTCCGGAAACTTTCCTCCCCAAAAGATAGAGAGAACGTGAGATAAAACATCAGCCATTGGCTACAATTTTTTTATTCTTTTTCTGTTGCTCGTGCAAAAGACATTACAATGCAATCAAAGAAAACAAAAAGAAACTTCGGAAAGAGAATTCAGAAGAAAATAAATAAAGTTAGTTTTTTTTCCCCCATTGAACTAATTTATCTCCCTTTGACAACTATTTCTGTTTCAATTTTGGTAATTGTGGAATTCTATTCCATGTTTAAATTTATTGCTCTGGAATATAATCATTGCAATATAGGCGGCAAGGGGAGAGAGAGGAATCAGTTGCTTAATAGCATCATTCTTTTTATTTACATTTGTTACCGATAGATAAAGGTCTCCGCTATTGTAAAGAAAAATAACTGATATTTATAACAATAATTATAATAATAATAATAATAATAACACGTGACGCATACAGGAGTGGAGCTGTCTTGTAATTAAGGAAACATAAAACACAGAAATGAGAGAACTAAGATGATATCACATTGTGATAGTAATGTATACACCCCCACACATCTCCCCACCAATGCATGCAGATTGTGAAGCCTGTGAGTTCCTGTGTTGTTGTTTTTATAAAAAAAAACAAAAAAACTTTGTATTTGCTTCCCTTTGAAAATGTTGAAAACTATAAATAGATCAGTCCCTGTGTCGGCCCCCATCAGCTCTCCGTGTATGCCAACGGTTTCATTAAAAAAAAAAAAGATCATCAACGTGTTACTTAGTTTATGACTGCGTTCTTAGATGGTACTCAAGGCTGATTTTTTTTTAAATTCAATTTCAGACCTTGTTTCAGAGGCCCATGGTTAATGAGGGTATTATGTGTCCAGCGCAACGACCAACTTACTTTCCTTTACCCATCTACGGTTAGAGCTTGATACTTTCCACATATTAAGATTATTTTGTGCTGCAAAAAAAGTAATAGGACATTTGATTCTGCATCTCATTTACCTTTACACACGTCTTATAGTCTTTTATTGTGTACACCAAAGACTCCCCCTTGGAATGAGATAATAATTATAACTTTAATTATTTGTAATACTAATGGATATTCGCATTCATGGGGAAACAATTATTAATAGCTAGCTTTGTTTTAATAATAAATTCGGTGTTTAGTGTCAGTAGTTTTAAATACCTTGGAGCTATTGTCTCAGATGAAGAAACAGAACCTGAACTACTGGCCAGAATTACACAGCTCACAGCAGTACTTGCAAAACTCAGAACAATATGGAAAAGAACAATATGGAAAGGCAAGGGAATAGCCCTTGACACTTAAGTCAGACTGATGCGCTCCCTGGTCATGGACACATTTGTAATTTGTACATGCTTACGAATCTTGGACGCTGACTGCAGAGCTAGAGAGGAGGATCCTAGCAAAGGAATTGAGATAGGCTGATACGGCCGTATCACAAAGTGATCGCAAAGACATTCCTTCAGGTAACAGTGCCAGGTACAGAAGAAGAGGCAGACAGAGAAAAAGTTAGGAAGACAATATAAAAGAATGGACAAGGCCAGTCATTAGAGTGTTCAGCGTGTTCAAACTAATAAGACCTAAGCCATATTTAATGTAAAGATGATCGTATTTAAAAAAAACAAAAACTAAACGGTTAAACAAGAGTTTTCAGTATGTGTTTTTGGTGTTGGTGTTGGGGTTGGTGTTGGTGGTGTTTTTTTCAAATTGCCAAATGTCTCGGAATGAGCCGTCTTCAAAATATCAGTCCAGTTTACAGGCATTGTACTTTTTCAACCCATGAAGAGTTTGCAAGCTAATAGATGAAATAGTAATAACCCAAATTTATTGATGAATATCTACAGACTTTCAATATTGGTGAGAGGATATACAGTATAAGAACGTAGCTCATCAAATCTTCAATCTTCAAGAACTCGCCATTCGGTGTCAGCATGTCTCTCTTTTGTCGCCCTCTCTCTCTCTCTCTTATACGTTTTCACAACTCCCAACTGTCCGTGTATCTGTTTCTGTGGCCTACGGTTAACGTGGGTGTCATGTTGTCAGCACAACGTCCAACCGCCTTTCCTTTTTCCCAACTTATGTCAGGTACCCATTCGAGCTGGGTGGTCTCAGAGGCGCCCAAAGATCCAGAAATTACCACAAGGTCTGAAAGGGGAACTTGACTTTTTTTTTTTAATGTCCATGAGTCAAGTGTCGGTAAACCAGTTGTATGGTAACCAAATTTCAGTGAGCCATTGGTCTTGTGAAGCAATGGTCGGATGAACCATTTTTACGTTGGTCCGATTTTCATGGTTGTGGCTTAATTGTAAAGCGATTGACTTTCGAACCTAAAAGTCCCGGATTCAATTCTCGGCGAACTTTTTTTTTTTTTTTTTTTTTGAGCTACGGGATTTTGAGGATGCCTCTGAGTCCACCCAAATCTAAAGGGTAACTTACGTTAGTTGGAGAAAGTAAAGGTGGTTACCGTTATGCTGGTCACATGACACCCTCGTTAATCGTCGGCCATAGAAGCAGATGATCTTTACATTATCTTCTCTATAGATCACTAGGTCTGAAAGGTTAATTAACTTAACGTTTACCGTTAACTGTGAACCATTGGTCGTGTTCCACCCCCCACCCCCACCACCACCGTTTTTTTTATACATTGCCAATGCAGTCCATTCTTCTAAAAAAAAATAGCATCTTAATCATTGAACACGTATTACAGTAGTTAACACACACACACACACACACACACCATATGACAACAGAAGCCAGGTCACAAGTTTATTGATTGGTTTCAAGTTCACGTTTCAAATAGCTTCAAAAAAAGATGAAAATGACTTTAAAAATTATCAGATCATTTACAAAGACAAAAATATGAATTCTATTACAGTGCAAGCACTGAAGGAAAGGGTTTAAAAACCAAAATGAAAAGCAGGATAAAAAAAATATCGAAAGAAATATTATAGAACCTAAAAAAGAGTTCTTTAGTAAAACGAGAAATGGCATGACAAAGACAGAGTAGTTGGGAAAGGAATCAAACAAGTAAAAAATGGGAAATAGTCGGAGATCATTAACTAGAGAGTGTACATAGAGAAGTAGAGAGGAAGAGAGACTTTAAAAACAGAGAGAGAGAGGGGGAAAAAGAGAGAGACAAGCAACATATAAAAATACTTCTAAAAAAGCTTATACAATGGAAAAACTCTAAATTTACAACTATAGCTCTAAATAATGTAGAATTTATTTTCCTTTTTTCGAAATCCAGCAAAATAATTAATTACCAATTATTAATTGACTAATTGGTTAACTCTTGTTGTTGATGCATGTTTTGCTAGGTAATTGTGTTAAGTTTCAACGTGTGCAAAATTTTGACCAGACAGACAGAGTGAGTGAATAATAGTGAAAAAGCGTGGTTGGGTTTAAGGGATGAATTCTTAAAAGGGAGAGAAAGAAAAAAAGAAAAAAAAAGATATGTATAAATGTGTCCATTGCTAGTTCAGTGTTGTTTATGGAAAAACTCGACAAAGAGTACACACCAATTTGAAGCAGTTATCTTCGGTATCCGTGGCAACTATTATCATCATAAACATTGCGTAAAGTCTACCATTAGTCTATAGCCTCTATACTTTTCCATTCGGCCTCCCCGATGTGTTCTCGATCAATACAGATAGTAAACGCCTTGATACGATTCTTGCCATGAACATTAATATTTTATTATTTACAACTGGGAATTAGAAAAATAGTTCCGCCTCTATCAGACATTCACTGGAGCCACGCTATGGTAACGTTATAGGTCTGGTCGATGAATGCGCCCTTGTGTTTATAGATGTTGTTGTTTTTTTGTACTGCATCTGGGATGTAAACTCTTTCTTTTATCTTGAATAAAAATTTATTAACTGGTTAACGCGTCGGACCAAGCTAAAAAAAATCTATAAATCTGTTTTCTATCTAGAACTGTTTCTATGTTAATATATAATATATAAGGTTATTGTCGAATGTCGTTTCTGAGAACATACACCAACCTAGCACAATCCAGCTAATTTCTACATAAGACTGTGGGCTAACTGTTCATGTAGAAAAAAATGTACTGTTTACTGAATACTGAGAAATATTTGAGTCGACTATGGGAATACCAGCTGACAGCGTGTTTAAAATAGCCAAATTGAATGTTAAAATGATTACGTTTTACTAAACTTCTAAGGTTCAAAGTAAGCTTTCACGATGTAATAATTAATTTCCCAAAGAAATGCCTATACATAAGCTGTCAAATTTCCAGGCAAATTGTTAGAAAACTATAAACAATACAATAGCAGCCTAATGAGTTTGAAGCTTTTTGGTATTACTTATAGATTACAGACGTTTCTTCAAAAAATAAGATTGTTACGTCTTACGCATTTCATGTGTCAATCTAGTCATGCATGTTGATCAGTGACTTAAAATATGCTAAATTATTGGTTTTCCTGGCTGACTCAGGCAACCTTTCCACTAAAAGATAAGAGAAAGCAGAACAGTTAGAGAGTCTCTTACTTAATGTGAAAAGCTTTTGCTTCCTCCTAGTACATTCTCAAAAACGCGATTTGTATATGAATATACTATGACCCATTATTTAAAATATAAATCTCCTTTCATTAAATATCGGCTATGACATTTTTATTGTAGTTATTGTAAGAATTTTCATCATTAATGAATTCATACTAAGCAAAAGTTTGACATTAATTATAATAGTATAAAATTCATTTAGATCTAGATTTATTTTTGAATTAAATAATTTCTTTTTGTAAGCCTTAAGTGTAGTATTTTTAGATCTTTGTTATTAAAAATAAACAAAAAGAAACTTGCTTTTTCTTTTCAAATAGCAGAAAGTAGAGCTTTATACCCATATTGAGCTGTGAATAAGTTGGGTGGTTTGCAATTTTGCGGCTGTGTGTATGTGTTAAAGTTAATTTATAATACGTATTGTTTAAGAGCTAATTGTCGCGCCTATCTTTTTTTAATTTTTTTTGCTGCGATATATCAATGTTTTCTAACTTAACCTCTCTCATCCCTCATTTTGGTTAAATTTCATTGGAACCATTAAAAGACGGGGGAGGGAAGGAGCAAAAAAAATGGGAGTGCCAAAGGCCCATGCCGAACAGCAAAATGATTAGGCCAAAACACAACCTCGAAGACATCTAAGCAGTCCATGCCGCTCTTGCATAGCAGAAAGTACGGTCTAACGTTTTGCAAATGATAATACGTACAACAGGCTTGTCAAACACGGCGTTTGGGGGACGCATGCGGCCTGCGACCACCTTACTTGCGGCCCGCTTGGCCACCTAAAAAACTATCAAATAATGTTAAACTATTACGCTAGAAAATAAAAAGATGGCTAGCTACTTCAATTGAAAAATAGTATTTGTTAAACTGAACAACGAGATTGAGTCTGCAATGAAAACAAGCTACATTTTTCAAACTGAATTGCAAGCCATAGCAAATCATTTAGTGAAAGGGATTTTATGAAGAAGTGTATCATTAAAGCTGCCGAAGTAATTTGTCTAGAAAAGGTGAAAGTATTCAAAGAAATAGCGTTAACTAGGAACACTATGGCAGATATAATAAATGATATGTCAATCAGCTCGCGTGAACAATTAAAGAACAAAATAGATTTTGAATTATTTTCATTGGCTCTCAATGAGTCAACTGATGTAACGGGTGTAGCACAGTTGACTATTGTCAGGTGGGTTTTGTCGCTTAGGTAGGGTATGATATTAGGGTCCCATATCCCCAGCCTGAACAGAGTAACACAAGAACCTAAAGGTAATAGCATTTAAACTACAAACATTGAAGAACAGTTATTCAACTGAACATTTAGTGAATAACAAAGTTGTCAATAGGAACAATATTAAATTATACTTAATTGTAATTTTCAAACATATTTACATATACATCAATATCATTGAAGTTAGCATTTGATTAATAATTAGTCTAGTATCACACTAACAAGTTTCCGTAACACACCTTCACGCTCACACTCCATCTCGGCGCCTAACAGAATCTCAACTCCTTACACCTCAACACCGATAGTTACTACACAACTCCAAGGGCGGAAAGACGACACACTTTCCCATAGCCCAAAGCCAAACACCTTGAAACGAAAAGAAAACCTAGATCTAGCGATGCCGCTACAAGAAAGAACTTTTCAATAGCGACACCCGTACCGAAAGATCAGCTTACTTAATAAAACTATGTACTTACGTACCCTTACAAAGGGAACCTACAAAACTAGCTACCCAGCTCACAAAAGAAGCTCTTTTTCTCTTGCGGGAACTAAGGATGACGTAAACACACACACACACAATATTATAGACAACAAAACGCTCTTAAAAGAAACTACTTCCTATACGCTAAAACACCAATATTAAATACAAAGAAAACTTCACGCGCGCACGATAACTATATTCATAAGGGCCTGTGACAGGAATTTTGAGATACATGAGGAGCAACTTGTTCTTTGCATAACGCCACAACAAACGAGGATGTTTTTGAGAAATAACAGGTAATATTGCAGTACAATTTACCTTTGATAAAGCTAGCTAGTCTAACAACGATGGCATACTAACCATTATGAAATGGTTTTGATGCAAAGCTACTTGCAAAAATAAGAGAGACTAATGCTAATTTTAAATTTGCTCATTTTCGGTGCACCATTCACCAAGAAACATAACGCACAAAGCAATTACAATTCCAACATGTCAAAATATTGGTTTCAGTCACTATCAATTTTATTCGTGCCCGTGGCTTAAATCATAGCCAATTTTCAATGTTTCTGAATGACATTAGACACGAAATTTGCTGGCTCTCTTATAAAGAATTGAAGAGATTGTATTGTTTCTGAACATGAGAGGTGAACCTGTTGAACATTTCCATACTGACGAATGGGTTCATAATTTGGCATTTGCAATTGATCTCACTGGTCACCTGCGAGAATTGAATTTAAAACTTCAAAGTAAAGACTAAATTGTCACAACTGCGTGTAATCATGTGAAGTGACTGTGGATAAACCAAACATGAAGAGAAAATCTTGTTCACTTCTCAACGTGTCAGGAACTAAAAAGATTAAATACGGCTACAACATTTGGTAAATATGTCTTACACCTGGAATCGTAAGTAGATGCTTCCACTGTCCGTTTTCATGACTTCGTTTCATGTGAGCAAGAATTTTCGTTGTTTTTATCTCCATTTTCCTTTGTTTCTGAAAATGCTGCTGATAATGTGCACCTAAAGCTGATAGTGTAGCAGTCAGATTCTTTGTTGAAAGCGAAGTATAAAGAAGTCGCTGCGCCAAAATTTAGTTATTTACCTTAACAGTACGTTGAATTGTGGAAATTTGCATCCAGAATTCTAGCTATTTTTGCAAGTACTGATCTCTCTGAGCAGTTCTTTTCTATAATGAAAGCTAAAAATCACCTCAACGTTTGAGATTATCTGATCAAAATTTGTCGTCAGTGATGAAAGTGTCAGTGGCAAACAAACCTCCACCCGATATTAATAAACTTGTATCCCAGAAAAATGCCAAGCATTAGGACAAAAACAAAATGCGCAATCATAGTAATTTTAAATTACCAAATTGTACTACAAATTTACCTAAATAAGGGACAGGCATGTCATTAATTATTGTATTCTATTTTAATGTTTCTAATTACATAAAACTAGTAAGCTGTTTGCAACTGATTTTTGGCTGCGGCCATTCAGGCCATAGTAAGTTTTTATGCGGCCCATACACCTTAACGAGTTTGACATGCATGACTTACTTATAGTGTATTTTTTTGTTTTTAGATATTCTTGTTGAATTTCAAACAAAATTTATTGTAATAAGAATTTTAAAAAAACATTAAAAAAGAACAAAAAAAAAAATTAGAAAACGTGTTCGGGCCTTTGTGTCTTGTCACTTTTTTTTAAGTTGTCTGCATTGAATTTTTTTTTCTTTGGTCGCGACCAGACCGGCCCATTTGGTACCGGCCCACCGGGCATTTGCCCGTTTGCCCATATAGCCAGTCCGCCCTTGCTGAGCCTCACTCAATCCATTTCGCATTTGGCCCCGCAATAGTTAGGGCCAGCCCTGTCATCCAGTTTCCACCCACCACTCATAATAAAAAGGAAGCTAGTAGTAAGAGGCATTGTAAATATATCTATACTAGACATATGTTACCCGCGACCTGCGGGTCTTTATTTGCGCATTACTGTCCATATATTCACAATTAAACGAAATAATAATGTAATAAGTAAAGCGAATGTGTCAATGTAAAAATAGTGTGAATGAAGCTATCAAATAAAAATAGCTAATAGGCTTAAATCCATTTTTTCAAATTAAAACATTTGCTTGTAGGCCTACATATATTTGATTAAAGTTTGAGATGAATGGACTTAATTTTGTATATTCACGTGTCAGAGTATAAAGTAGATCTTGAGGTAGACATAGATCTAAATCTACACTAATCTAGAGTTAAAAATTGGCTTTTATAGAGTTCATTCTGTGTTGCGCATGAGTGACCTTTTTTCATGAGTGAATATTAGGCCTATCTCAACACGGCTACGCAACTTTAGCAAACAGCGAACGAATGTATTAAAAATGCTTTAGAAAAACAAATTTGAATGTTAAATTGATTAAAATATCAAATAAATGGACAATAATTAGTATGTTTATGTGTTAAAGCAGAAAACTATCTTTGCGAAAAGAAGTTTTATCATCTTAGAGTTCAATAAGAGTTTTAGACCTAGACCTAGGAATAGACTCAGTAGAGAGATGTGTTAATGTGTAACCAATTGGTAATGAAAAATAAAAGAATATTCGCCAGGAAATCTGTAGTCACAGATATCAGGAACTAATTTATGTAAAAAATGCTTTTGAAACAAAAAATTGAAGGTTAATTTTATTACATAATGAAATCAATGGATCTTCTTTTGTATTTTCATGTGTCAAAGTAAAAAACTATGTGCGCAAAGTGTATTTCTTAAAATTAGATCTAGGTCTATATCCTTTCGATCTTTTCTCATGTCAACATTATTAACCATGGCCTAGATCCATAAAATACTAAAGCTGTAATAGAGTCGGACAACTTCTTTTTTTTTTGAGGGTCTTAAGTTTGTTTTAGGGCTACAATACATACACTACGGTCTAAGTTAGTACCCAAGGAACATTCCTGCCTAGTTTTATCAAGATTGGTCAAGCGGTTTTGATGTCTATAAGTAACATACATACATACACCTCACATTCTAGTTTATAATATAGATATAAGTGCATAAATATTGTGATTTTAAATGTTGGTTTTACAACTACAATGACACTCACTCAGGGGGGGGGGGGGGGTACTGTCACTCAAGTTTAGATTTCTTTGCAGGGCATTATTTAAATAAATTTGTTATATTTACTTAGAGTAAAAACATAATTCTACAAAGACTAAGCATCAACCAGGACTAGAATATGGAACTCTACTTAATCTTTTATATATTTACATATTTTTTACATAAGGGGAAACAAAGTTTAATTGAATCATGATTGTCACTGACATAATAATAATTTCATTGTAAACAAATATAAAAAACAAATACCAATAAAAAAGAAAAACAAAGCTTATCTAAGGGACAGAAATTTAAACATACAATATATACTCTCAATAATGTATAGCTCATTTCCCTTATTAGATTTAGAAGCAATTAATTACTAATAATTAGTTGACTAATCAGTTAATTTTTTAATTGATTCATGTTTTGTTAGGTACAATATAATGTTGTTGTAAGTTTCAACTTATTCCGCTAATGGGTGTGGGAGAAATAGCGTGCTCAATTATTTAGCTAGACAAAACCCTACATATTTAGCCATATCTTTGAATACTGAAGGATTAATTTGCCTTGTTGGTATCACACAAAATAATTTATACCAGTAATTAATTGACTAATTGCTTAATTTTTTAACTGATTCACGTGTTTTCAATGCTGATGAATAATTGTGAAAATGTTCAACGTGGTCTTAGAATCGGTGCAGGAGAAATAAGACAGCCAGATAGAGAGACAGAAGGAGTTGATAAACGCTTTCTAAAAAAACAATACAATAGATCTTTTACAAAGGACCAACTCTTTCAATTTCCTTCATGGCTTAGTAAGTTGATGGCACTTTGATTCAGCTTTTTGGGATTACAAGCTAGTGTTATTGAAACAACTTGATCACATTGATAACATTTATATCTTATACATTGTTTAGAACTCAAGTTTTATGTTATACAAGTTTGATGCTGGAGATTTTTATGGGTTTATGTCTGGATTTTGTCTTTACTGTGCGACTGATTTATACATGGTTAACTAGCCTCGATCTTGGTTTCCTCTGGTACCGGAAGTGGATGAGATGGGGGAAACTGGAGTAGGGATTAGTTGGTGATGTAGTTGGATCTTTTGTGACCTGATGAGGAGGAAGACTTCAGGGGACACAAACTGGCACAGTCAGAGAGTTTTGCTCAGAGTTATTAGAGAGTAAGCAAGATTAAGGAAGACAGCAAGGGAGAGTTGGTGGAGTATAAAAAAAAGTAATAGAAAAATATTACTTTTTAAAACACAAAGATTATATAAAGGAAAGAACCGCTAATTACTGCCTTGTATAGGAAATCGGCAAGTTTAGCCTCCATTCTGCTATATAATAGAATACTAATAAATAAGTACTAATTGATTAGCTAAATGTTTAATTTTTGGATCGGTTTGTATATTGTCATCTACTGTGAATAATTATGCGAAATTTCAACATGACCCAACAATAGGAAGTGGGAGGAAAAAAAACTGTCATAACGTAAAAAAAGGGATTAAATCCATATATATATATATCCACATCTCTATTCAGAAGCATTCATTCCCCTTATTTCGATATGAAACAAAATGATTCATCACCAATAAAAAGAGAATAGGAAATGGGAGAAAAAGCTTTTGCCAGCTTTTTACCAGACAGACAGATAAACAGACAGGCAAAGTGAAGCTTTGTAAAAATGTGAAGAGTTAAACCTCATTGTTCATCTCAATGTCTATTTTGTTTGGTAAGTAATGATCTCGGTAAAGTCTAATACTCGTTTCCGGCGGCCTTATTTTTTTTTCTTCTTTGCTCGTGGTGGCCATTTCATTTAGAATCACGTGACTTTGGTAATAATTATTAAAGAGTTACATTTAACATATATATAATAAAAATTGAAGAGTCGTGGAATGCGGGGTGGTAAAGCACTTGGCTTCAGAACCGATGGTCTTTGGTTCGAATTAAGGTTAAGACTGGGATTTTGAACTTTGGGATTTTTAGGACACCCCTGAATCCACCAAACTCCAAAGGCTACCTGACTCTAGTCAGGGAAATTAAAGATGGTTGGTCGTTGTGCTAGCCACATGACACCTTCGTCAACCGACGGACATAGAAACAGAACACTTACATTATCTGCCCAATAGATCGAAAGTTTGAAAGGAGGGGGGGTGCTTTAAGGAGTTTACAGGAGTTAACAGATTTAATATAAATAAATACAAAATGGTGTCCTTATTATAGCCTTTTAGTTATGTGATAGTTACTTTTACATCAAAAATATATGACTCATTAAAGGGGTTGTTACACCTGTAAAAATGACAGCCCTTCAACTAGCCCTGTGATACGGAGACACCGTATAATCCTGACAAGATGACTTGACATCGTTATGAAATAGTTGGGGCCAAGGAAAGATTCTCATGATAAACTGACCAATGTCAAGAACGCAAAAATGAGCTTCAGAATTATCTACTAAATAAAACTTTTAAAAAAAGAAGAGGTTAAATAAAACTTGATTCTGCAGTGCTCAAATGTATAGTGCAGTTAGGATGGTGTCATTTTCAAAAAAATGCCTTATCAACACTCCCTTTATTTTGTACACCGGATAAACTATAAAAAAAAATTGCTATCTATAGGTTTTCCGCTATGTATGAAAATATCCAATAAATCCCCATAACATAAAGTAAAATCTAGCAATAGACCATATGTATTTTTTCACAGCGAAATTTCCGTGAAAATGATAAACTTCACGAGTTAAAAAATTGTGTATACACAAAAATGTGATGTATTTTTTAGCTCCTTACTTGGGTGATACTTTTTTCATGACGTATCCGCCTGACGACATGACTCCTTTTAAAAAGACTTGATCCTATGAAAGCTTACTTTTGATTTCTGAGAATGTATGCCCCTCGTACAGGAGACTATTCTTATCTAGCGTACCTTAGAGTGAGCTTCTGTAAGGTGTCAATGGACACGCAGATTTGACAAAGTATACTAATGTATTGGCAAGTGCTTGGGTTAGCTGAGTGGCTAACATCGTTTGGCTACCTGAGAGGGCTCAACGTCGAATCTTGATGTAGACAATGTATTTTTTTATTCCAAATTTGATACGATCTATATTGTGTTTCCTACGCTCTTTATCACAGCTACCCCCCTTCCTCTCCTACAGTCCCACAAAGGCAATTTAAAAACAAAATAACATTCATCTATTCTTTTCTAGAAAAAAAAAGGGTTGCAAGCAAAGTCTCAGCACTCATCTAATGAAATTATTTGAAAAACAAAATATGCAACGTATAATCGAATGTTCTACTTATTTTTTGTTGACAGTCTGCCGCCAGATGACGCAAGGGGTTTTTGCTATTCTCGGCCAAAAGTCGTACCAGTCAGCTGACATTGTCAAGTCGTTGACCTCGACCTTCCGCATGCCTTTTATAACGCCGTCCCTTGCACAGTCTTCAGTGTTGGGAGGTTCATCCAGGTGAGTGTCCAGGTATCTCACGCAACTAGCTCCTTTCTATAGGAAGTCTCTTATAAGTTAGTCTTAGTTAACAAATTAGTTTATTCATTGACATAGACAAGACATGAATCAATTTTTAAAAAGTAACCAATTAGTCAATTATATTCTGGAAATTAATTATTTTGTTTGATACCAACAAGGGAAACTAATCCTTCAGTATTCATATATATATATATATATATATGGCTTTATTTGTTGGGTTTAGTCCCCTTAAATAATTGTTAACTCTATTTCTCCCTCACACATTCTCCGATTACGTTGATACTTTAAACATCTTGTACCTAAGAAAACATGAATCTATTGAATTATTGGTAGTTCATTATTTTGTTTGATATCAAACAGAGAAATTTGTTGTACATTTTTTATAGATATAGTTTTAAGGGCAGAGCTGTTCACCTTTAGATAAGCTTTTTGACAAAACAACGATTTTTTTTATATTGTGCTTGTTTTAACCCTAGACACGACTGGGAGTATTGCTTAATCTATCTCTCTCTCTCTCTCTCTCTCTTCTCTTCTCTTCTCTTCTCTCTCTCTCTCTCTCTCTCTCTCTCTCTCTCTCTCTTTCTCTCTCTTTCTCTCTCACTCTCTCTCTCTCTCTCTCTCTCTCTAAAATAATACTCTTTAATTTTATAGTGAAAATCAACCCAACGCTTTATGAAAGGATTCATCTGATAACACCCTCTTCCAACCAAGCCATGTTCGTAACAGTTTTGGATCGATAGTTAAAACGTGGGACTATTGCCGTAGTGATAGCCAATTTGTCCCTGGCTCTCGTGGTGATTTGGTTTCCATGTAGAGCTTTACATTTTTAAAAAAAGGCTTTTAATCATAGAAATGTTATGTTTACTGGAAGTCGATATACATGTAGAAGAAGTGCGCGGTTCTAATCTTTTGTGGTTGGTGGCTTAAGAAGCAAAAGATATATTAATTTTCTACATTACAACTTTTGCGAAACCATAAATGTGTATATTTTAAAGGCAATGGACAGAATACCCATCAGAAGGGTCTTGACTATTCAGCCTTCAATTCATTGAGGTAGATTCCAATCTCTAAGGCAGATGGTGTAAAGGTTATCTGTTATTGTGGCTGTCGGTTAACGAAGATGTCATGTGGCCAGCACAACGACCAAATACCTTAACTTTCTCAACGTATGCCAGGTACTCGAGGACTCTGGGACGTCCTAAAACTTCTGAAGTTGGAACTCAAGACCGCTTGGTTTGGAAGCCTAGCGCTTTATCCGCTGTGCCACATTTTCCACTAAAATCTTTATATATAAACTTTTTTTTTTTAATGTGAAAAGAGATTTAACAATACAAGTTTAGTTGTTGCTGTATTTTTGTTGTCCTTGTTTTGCTGTTGTTGTTTATGTTTATGTTGCTATTGTTATTGTTATTGTTGTTGATGTTTCTGTTGTAGTTATAATTGTTGTTGATGTTTTTGTTATTGTTTTGTTGTTGTCGTTGTTGTTGTATTTGTTGTTGTACTTGCTTTTTTTTGTTGTTGATGCTCTTTGCTTCAACATGGCCATGAACTTATTTCAGTAGAAACTTTCTTGAACAAACGTGCATCCATTTTTTTTAATACAAACTTCTGAAACAGAAAATGAAAATTTCAAAATTCTGAGAAGGTAAATTGGAAGATTGATGTTAGAACTAACAAGTATTAAACTATTATTAGAGTGATTTATTGTATTAAGATTGAACAGATTTCAGAGTTGTTCTTGAAGACTTGAGATTGGCTACATATGTTTTGATGAAAAAGAAAGACATTTATGGAGAAAATTATCTGAATCACATTCTCTGTTTGATTGTCTGTTTAATTGTTTGTTTGATTGTCTGTTTGATTGTCTGTTTCATTGTCGGTTTGATTGTCAGTGCTGCAGAGATTGGATCTCAATTCTCCCATCACATTTGTTCACTGTCACACTCCTCTAAAATCGTTCAAGAGTTTTTATCGTCGCTTAGCGTTCAGCATTTTTTTGTATACAACGTCATCTTCTCCACTGAACGTATTGGACACACCTCCCCCCCCCCCCCCCTTAACTCTCCTCAAGGGAGTCATAGAGCGAACCTGATTGATGTTCAAAAATGAATGCCCTGACCTAGTCTGCACGAATGAATTAATAATGAAAGCATTAACTCAGTAACGTCTGCAGATTGACATCAATACTTGGACTGAGAGAGACATTTTATCGTAGTAGAAGCGTACTTCCTCAATCAAAGTCTCGTCATCTCTTACCTAGTTAACCCCCTTTTTTTTCAAATAGTATTATTCAATATTTCTATATACATCTTTTGCCACTGGTTATTTGTATTTCCCGCTTACCTAAGGGAATAAGGGAATTGATAAGCCATGCTAAGGTTTGGACTACTTTACCGTAGCGCATGTGGATGTTGATGTGATGATTGGCAAATTATGAAAAAAAGTTTACAATTTTGAGTGTTGGCCTGCATGTATTAATGTGCCCAATATTTAGCACACATTTAGAGTCAGACTTGGATCCTACCTCGCCGTTCGGCTCATAGGGCGGCAAGTTGTCTAAAAAAGCGGTGTCTACAATGTTTGCGGTCTCTTCCTGAATGATGCTCACTGTCCTGAGATTCTCCGTGAAAGTGCGAAACCATGTTATACGACAAAGTCCCTGTTTGCGTTTTCCTGGTTTGAGCATGTATCTCAATGTTATTCTGTAGGAGATCATGTCCCTCAAACCTCATGCGACGCTCGGCCACAACCTCGCTAAGTGATGGAGTGCACGTTGTTAGCCATTGCTTCAGAGACACATTTAGCCTCTGGATTTTTGCAGATCCAAGTTTTGCCTGCGAAAGTCGCAGTTGGGGTGACGATTGTGTAGAGAATATATAAAAATAACTAAAAAGAAGGGGGCGACCTAAAATGATAGCAGGAGACAGGGTATCGATCTCCAAAAGTCAAGTCTTTCAATAGAAACGAGTCACAATGTACACACAAGTACTGGGCAGCATTTAGTTTGGGAAATCTTTGTGCGCGTTTGTGTGCTCAGATATTTAATTTAAAAATTTTATTCAGAGAGTTCAGTTTTGCAATTTGGTTTCCAAGACTTTCACATATCCTTACAGCTATGAGCTTCATCTGAGACCAGACCACACAGCAGCAGTGATTGACGTCATAGAGCATCTGCACTGGAAGGAGGTACACTTCTTGTACGACTCGGATGAAGGTTAGTCTTTTGTGTGATGCTTTCGTTTGTAGTCTTTTGTGGTGCTTTCGTTCGTAGTCTTTTGTGGTGCTTTCGTTCGTAGTCTTTTGTGGTGCTTTCGTTCGTAATCTTTTTCATTAGACCTGCCCCACAGAACTCACTCTGGGAAAATGTATTGAAACTATTACTTTACACTTTTCAGAATAAACATTTCATACCGTAGATACAACAAAAAAACCTTGGTGACTGAGTGACAGAGTGAAAGGCTAGCGAGCCGAAGTTCTGGGTTTAATCACTAAATAAGACTGGGAATTCTAATCAGTATTAATGTGTACATCTTCTTAGAAAGGAAACAAATATGTTCGTTATGGTGACTACACATCATTATCGTAAACCAGCACTAGGAAGCGGCACGTAGAAAAATGAATATCCTTTTGTGTCTGCTTTCAGAACTATCAGATTCATCAAAAAGATCAAATCCTCTAGAGAGCCTGCTCTACAAAACTATTTTCAGGATAACTTTACTAAACTAAACTGAACATAATAGTATTATATGTACATTTGCACACTAGCACGTCAGTGTAACACCGCTGGTGTTTACGTAATAAATGAGTTCCTAATATGTCTTCCCTCTTAAACACTAGTTTGTTATTTGTGTAATACAAATATTCTACATGGTGTCAGAAAAAGGGATAAGGTCTACAGAAGAAACAGAAAACACATCAGAAAGTTTTCTGAGAAAGCAAACAGATTTGACAATAATTATGACTTTCCAGATGACATCTCAGAACAACCAGAACCACTAGATCTAGAGAGTCCAGGATTACAAACTACACTAGATTTTGAGCCGCCACTACACACTGCTTCTTCTAACACCTCTAGACCACATGAACCTTACGTAATACGCTCAGGCAGAATAGTTAACAAACCCAAGAGACTTGATTTGTGAACTTGATTTGTGAATTGACTTTTTAGTTAACTAGTTTAGTTTGTTAGTTATTCTGATAGATAGATTTTCTGAATTAAAGAAGAGAGATGTAACATAATAGTATTATTTGTACATTTGCACACTAGCACGTCAGTGCAACAACGCTGGTGTTTACATAATAAATGAGTTCCTAATATGTCCTCCCTCTTAAACACTAGTTTGTTATTTGTGTAATACAAATATTCTACATAAACTATCTTCATGATAACTTTACTGAACTAAACTATTTTCAGGATAGCTTTGCTGAACTAAACTATTTTCAGGATAGCTTTGCTCTAGTAAACTATTTTCAGGATAACTTTAGATTTAGGTCTAGTTCTCTACAGGCACTAAGTACTCCCGCCCAACTCTCTCCAGGTTTACACAGACTGCAGCACATGTATAAGATGATGAGCAACAACAGTGTCCGCTGGTTCTCCATGATCAGGTTCAGCGACATCACTGACGTCCACGATGACCTGCGCATGACCGACTTCTCGGACAACTATACCAGGTACCAGAAAGCCTTCGTCCTTGACCTGTCCTCGGACGAGGCCTACCAGACAGTACTGAAACAGGTGAGGGCCGAAATACATTCTATTTCTTCGCAAATTTAAATTTAGTTGTTTGGGAAAAAGTTATTCCTTACTTAGTTTAGTTCTGCCTAACTAGTTCGGCCTGGGGAATTCACTAAATTTCCCTACACTTGGGTCAAGGCCAAATAATTTGTTAGTGTCCGATAATAAATAAAATCGTCGAGCCCAACAAAAGTTTTCCACGGCGGTTTCATTCTAAACTGTCAGCAGAAATGTCGAATAGCGTGTTAGGTAGGCCCTCTCCCAGGGGCGTAGTTTGGACGTCAACCTTTATCTGACATTCAGGCTTTGAGTCAGATAAAATCAAATGAGTACCAACGTCACGAAAGTCAATCGTCAACGAATTTTTATTTTATTTTATTGTTTTATTGTTTGTGCACGTATTTCCCTCCAGACATTTTGGGGAGAGGGGGGCATCCATTGTTTTATTAAAAATGTGTGAATAAAGTGTCAAGTGTCACATCATCTTTCTAAAACTATACGCGATAAATTGACCAAAACTATGATCAACGAAGGAAGACTCTATGATGATTTAAGAACTTCAAGGCACTTGGGTTTAACTTTCCATTCTACTTCCTACAGATCCCATAGTGATCAGGAAACTGTTATTGTAAGCTATCTTTCACCATATACTGCTCTATACTGCATTTTTTTACAAAGCTCACTCTGTCTGTCTGTCTGTCTGGTAAAAAATTTTAACCTGTTTTTTTCCCCTTCTCGAATCAAGTTAAAATTTGCACAACAAATTATCGTAGTAGCGTCCCTTTTGTTCCTCATAGGCCACTCTGGGCTGTGGTGGCTAAAAAATAAAATCAAATATGATCTTTAAAGTCTAATAAAACAAGATTTACTGAGTGGGTCACCCGTGACCCAATGGGCTTCTGAGGGTAAAAACTTGCAAGACATGATTCAGTCAAAAAGTTAATTAATTGTTGGTGAATTATCAATTTGTTTGATACGGAAATAAGGGAAATAATTGTTAATCAATGAGATATTTGGATGTTTGTATGGGTTTTATCCCTTTAATACGTTTTGACACGTTTTTTCTCTCACTCCCCATTCTCAGATCAAGTTGACATTTTGCATAATTATTCATTGTCTAAGACAATACGCGAATCGATCCTAAAATTTACCACTTAATTAATCATTTCGTACTAATTAATTTAATTATATAACAGAAAGGGAGCTAACCCCTGTATTTTTCAGATAAATGGCAGTAATTAGCGGTTATGTACCATAAAAACGCTTTGCTATTAAAAAGAATTCTTTTGGTTGTTTAACTTTCCTAGAGACGGGTAGCTTACAAAGGGAAAAGCATGGCTAAGATTTTGCACAGCTAGTGCAAATACATTTCAGTTAACGCGCAGGACAGACTTTGCAGGAAATAATGTAGACGAACTAATATGCTGGATACATTCCATGTGCTGGTCATTCTCGGAACATGTTGGCAGTGCAGCGATTGACTACATTAAACTTTGGTTTAGATTTGTTTAAGAATTATATAATTTCTTTCAACGGTTAAGTATTTAAACTATCTATATACTTCTTAAATGTATACGAGTTAAACCCTTAAAAAAATCATAAAATCTTATTAAGTACAGACGCATGATATCTGGACACTGAAATGGCCCCATATTTCAAATAGGTTAGGGCCTTTGCAAGTCTAAATCCGGCCCTGTTGCTGACTGTGCCAAAGAAACGAATACTTTTGCTTAACAACTTGAGAACTAACAACAAGGAGAGGAGATCAATGTTCAAATCTTAAAACGAGTGTCGAAAGTTAAGCAATTGATAAATGAACAAGAGAGAGAAACTTACAAACACTCCAGAACGCGGAGCTCTAAATACGTGAGCTGAAATATCCTTCCATTTCCCCGGCTCTGCGTCTGGAAGTCCTCGACGATCTCCCCCTCCCCACTCCTCTTTCAGTACGATCTCTCACCCCCCTCCCCTCCCAAACGCATCCCCCCCACCAATGTTTGTCCTCGTTACGTTTTATCTGCAGGCTCAGACATGCGCAAAGCCAGTCCAGCACTAACGGGAAAGCCCGAAGATTGGAGATAGAAGAGCTCTTGTTCCAATGTGATAGAAAATCTATTTAAAAAAATAAAAAAAATAAAAAACAGGACAACAAATATTAGTTTGCCCAAAGCATTTCATCACAGTGATAGGGTAGCAGTCGATCGCCTCAATTTGTGTCCAATCAATGACATAAGGGACTGATTGCTTTCTATTTGTGTGACGATTTCTCCGCAATGACGTTTTTTTGGTTTGAAGTGTATTAAACACCAAATACTTTTAACAAACCTTATATCAACTCACTCTGTCTGTCTGTCTAGTAAAAAGTTGAAACACCCAATCTCGAATCAAGTTAACATTTTGCACAATTATTTCTTCTACCTGAAAAAAACAAGAATGCATTTTGAAAAAAAAAGTTAATTAACTATTGGTAATTTATTATTTTGTTTGGTATCAAAGAGAAAGAAATTGTACTTGATAGATGTGATGGTATAAGTTGAATTCCTCCCCTTTATACTTTGTTAGGTTTTCGCAAAAAAAAAATTTTAACTAACAAAAAAAAACTTTAAAACCTTCTATTTTCATAAACACTTCGCTGGCACAGTGGTTAGTATGTTGACTCGAGGAGGCTGAAGCCTTCGAATTTTTTTTTAATAGAATGCATTTAAAAAGCGATTATGGTAGCTCACATCCAGATACACACTTCTTTCTCCTCCCCTCCCCCCTTTCCAACTGGTCCGGACAGGCTGTAGGATCATAGCATATTGTGAAAGCTAAAAGCATGATATTGAGCTAAACAAAAACAATGGATAAAAAAATATTTCTAATCGCTTTGACTTATTATTATTAGTCTAGATCTATTACAAATTTAATTACATTACGGTTCCAAACTAATTGATGCAAAGACATTCTATATAGGCTTTTTTTTAGTCTGTTGTTGTTGTTTTTTTTAAGTATTTTTTAAATATATTTTCTTGTTTAATGAGCGAATAATGGTAGTTCTAGATTTCATAAACAGACTCGAACTTATTAGGAAAAATACAAAACAAAAACGCTATCAAGCGTTCTTTGAGTTTTAAATGACATTGCCGCGGTATACGTAGATGTACAAAGAAATAAATTACGTTGAGAAAGGCATAAAATAAATTCGGTTTCAACTCACTTTCAAGTCTCCATTTGTTTCTTAAAAACACATGTACAGGTGGGTTTTACAAGTCTAGGGTATGTACCCGTATGTCCAGGTGGGTTTTACAAGTCTAGGGTATGCCGGGTTCCCCACCTAAAGGCTGATTATTTATTTCCTGTCGGGGTTGTACTGTAGTCCGACAGTAGTCGTGGCTCGTCTGCCTGGACACCCTTAACGGTCTAACGAACAACTTATGGAATAATTACCAAAAGAACGAAAAATAAAATAGTACGGGCGTCTGCTAGTCAATCACGAGATTGCATATAACAAAAAAAAAGGTTTAATGAAGTAATTATATGATGTGGCATAAATAAAGGATGAATATTAATAGTATTTACAAGGCAAATACAAGTTATACATATTATTCAAATGAGATCTATTACACCTTAAGCTCGGTGACACAGTTTGATCCGGGCTCGCGAAGCCCACACCCAATGCCATGGATGCACGGACCATACCAAAACAAATCAGGCTTGACTATAACAGAGTCCCGAGCCTGCGTCCCTAAACAAGAGAAATACACATTCCTTGAGACCGCCATTCCAAGATTATAATAGAAACGATTTTAGATCTACAACATGAAGAAGACAGTAAAATAAACTAACTACCCAACACTGGGGAAGAAAAACACAACAGAGAGCTTCATCTAAAGGCAAAGCATGACACCAACATAGCGCGTCCTTAGAAACTAACGCACAAGCCATTATGGTGCACAAAAGAGAAACATCAAGCAAAGGCGCAGCTCCAGATGCTCACGACACCGTCTACAATCATTCAAGGAAACCGAAAATAGGAACGGGATTTGCTGAGACCAATCATCACAACCTGTTAACAGTTTTAACCAATAGGTCGTTGCCACGTTACAGGTCTGTAAGACGTGGTAACGAGCTATTGGTCTCCACTTCCCACTGGTTGTGACGTCAGCACAGTGTTGAGGCCTATTATAACGACTGGTCTTGGATAAACACTATGTGAGGGATAATGTCCAAAATTTATTTTTTTAAAAATGAAATGATTTTTGTTTAAGTCTAAAAAAAAATTAAGGAATAAAATAATTTAATTTAATAATTTTCTTTTCAGATACCGGAAGTCGGAATGAATAAATTTGGCTACAACTACCTCTTGACAAGTCTGGTGAGAATAATGATTGCGACGTCTTTCTTTGTCAGCATTAGTAACTATAGAAAGCTACTTTATTGTTTTTCTTTTATTAGACTTCCGACTTCCGTTTTGTGTATATAAAAGGTAGAGAGTATAGGTCAGTGTTCTTAAGTTTGTATTTTGTAAACGTGGATGTCATTAGAAGGATGTGTATTTGCTTGTCCTTTAACCCCCAGGACTTTCAGTCCATGAATCTATCCAGGTTTCGACACGGTGGAGTAAACATCACAGGCTTTCAGCTTTTAGAACATCCACAGATTATCTCGGAAGTTTTCAGCCGGAAGTCACGTGACGGGGACATGCCCAACAGCTATGGACTTCCGGTGCGTTTGACCAGTTTGTATATTTTCAGATTTACTACTAACGAAAAAAAAAACGTATATGTGTGATAGTCTTAAATGTGTGTTTCCGCTAATATAATTCTAGTTGTATGTTAGTTTTAATATATACTAATATATTACTAATATATATCTATATATATATATAATTCTCTTCTTCCCTCAACAGTTCAAACGAGTAGTAAGAAGTAAAGGAAAGATCACTCTCTTATTTCTGCGTATAGTCCACGAGAAAACAAGAGTAGTGTTCACACTACGGACAACTGGCTGCGCGATGGACTGTCGTAGATTACTTAGATTAGTTCCTAGTCCAAACCTCCAGCTGGACGAAGGGGGATGGGAGCGGGCAGAGTTTGATACATTTAAAGTACTCTACTATGTATATGTATGTATATTATATATTCCGGTGGATATTTCGTCGCGGAGATCTCTACAACCTGAACAAAACCAAGGGGATTCCTTGTACCACGAGACCCCCGTTACCTTGGATGTTTGGTCAGAATATATATATTATATTATATATATATATAAAGCAGGGCCCGACTTGCCGATTGTGGTACGTCGCCGGTCGACTAGCATACCTTAAAACTTTAAATGTTTATACTTATAAGGTATTGATGTTGTTGTTGTTTCACAGCTTTAAGTGTGAAGCAAAAGCAACATCAGGTATTCCTCTCTCTCTCTCTCTCTTTTTCTCTCTCTCTCTCTTTTTCTCTCTCTCTCTCTCTTTCTCTCTCTCTCTCTCTCTCTCTATCTATCTCTCTATCTCTCTCTCTATTTATATCTATATATATATATCTGTCTTTCTCTCTCTCTCTCTCTATCTCTCTCTCTCTATCTCTCTCATTCATTCTCTTTTGCTTCTCCCACTGTCTGTCTTTCTTTATTGTTTTCCTTCTCTTTTTTTTTCTCTCTCTCCTTTTCATTCCTTTTGACTTTCTCTTTATTATGTATCTTTCTCTCTTTCTCTGTCTTTTCCTTCTAATTCTATCTAATATTTTTTTCTGTTTTTCTGTTTTTCTCACAATTTTCTTTCTTTCTTTATATCTCTTTCTCTCTATTTTTCTTTCATATCTTCTAACTTTCTTTCTCTCTCATTTGTTCTCTCTCTCTCACTTTTTCTTTCTCTCTCATAACGTTTCTCTCTTTCTTTCTTTCTCTTGTTCTTTCTTTCTTTCTATTTCTATATCTTTATTTCTTTCTTTTCGTTCTCTCTCTATCTCCTTCATTCTCTCTCTCTCTCTCTTATTTCGGCACTAGTTGGTTTAATTCGATATGTCTTTTATCATTATCTTTCTTTCTGTCTTTCTCTTTTCTGTCTATTTTCGTGTCCTCATTCTTAAGCTTCCCCTTCTCTCTATCTCGACATAGCTATCTGAAGCTAATCTGTTCACGAAATGAGGAGAATATTGTACTTCACTACCAAATTATTATAATTTGAAATATTTCAAAATTCGTGTCACAAGGTACACGCCGCCCTTGCAGTTGACGGTTTGAAGGTCATCGAGGAGGCCATTTCCGGTATGTTGGAAAACGATAGCGACGTATTCCGGTGGATATTTCGTCGCGGAGATCTCTACAACCTGAACAAAACCAAGGGGATTCCTTGTACCACGAGACCCCCGTTACCTTGGATGTTTGGTCAGAATATACTGACCCTTATTAAGAAGGTACTATCTTCTCTTAGTCTATTCAATTTTAGCTTCATCATCATTGGAATCCTTGGACCTTAGGCCTCTTTTCTTTGCCTCTTTTTGGGCTTTATGTGCCTCTTTTATGGGCCCTCTTGCCTCTTTTGTGGGCTTTCTTCATCTTTTTTTTTATATAGGTTTTTATTTCTAAGTTGTAATAATTCACAAGTATTAAATCATAAACAATTATAAAGTGATTAACATGAAAATATAATAAAAGTAATAGAAATATTATTTACTAACAAAGACAGACTCTACCTAACCATTGAAACCACTAGAGACAGAAACATGATACAAGGATCAGTACAAGTACAAGTATCTACCCCAGAACAATATCAAATATCCCTGTGACCCCTAACACCCCATTTCTGGAATACTACCTGAATATTGTGCAAGTATATGAAAATCAAAACTAGATAATTCTCTACCCTAAAATTTATTATTTTCCTAAATGTCAATTCTAAGTGATTTGGATCAAGCACCTTATTAATGTGTAGAGCTTTGAGCCAGCTAGCCCAAACAAGCCCAATAGTCGATAATTGAAAAATTAAAATATCTAAGCTAAAGGGACATATAATATAAGATTTAATGCAACAAAAAAGGTATATTACAGTATCTGTATAGCAAGTTCGTTTTGTCATTTACACTTTACATCAGGCATGTCAAACACGGCGTTCGGGGGCCGCATGCGGCCCGCAACCACTTTGCATGCGGCCCGCTTGGCCACCTTAAAAATTATCAAAATAATGTTTAACTATTTCGCTGGAAAATAAGAGATGACAAGCTACTTGAATTGAAAAATAGTATTAGTTAAACTGAACAACGAGAGTGAGTGTGCAGTGAAAGCAAGCTACATTTTGTCAAACTTAATTGCAAGCCATAGTAAATCATTTAGTGGATGTGATCTTATGAAGGAGTATGTCGTTAAAACTGCGGAAGTAATTTGTCCAGAAAAGGGTGAAAGCATTCAAAGAAATAGCGTTAACTAGGAACACTGTGGCAGATAGAATAAATGACAAGTCAGTCAGATTGCGCAAACAATTAAAAAACAAAATAGTTGATTTTAATCTATTGTCATTGGCTTTCGACGAGTCCTCAGATGTAACGCGTGTGGCACAGTTGGCTGTATTCATAAGGGCCTTTGAAAAGAAATATGAGATACATGAGGAGCTCCTTGAGCCCTGTTCTATGTATAACACCACAACTAGCGAGAATGTTTTTGAGAAATTACAGGAGGTGATATTGCAGTACAATTTATCTTTGATAAAGCTAGCTAGTTTAGCAACAGATGGCGCACCAACCATGAAATGAAATGGTTTTAATGCAAAGCTACTTGCACAAATAAGAGAGACTGATGCTAATTTTAAATTTGCTCATTTTCAGTGCATCAATCACCAAGAAACATTCAGCGCAAAGCATTTACAGTTCTAACATGTCATAAGACCGGTTTCAGTCGCTCTCAATTTTACTCGTGCCCGTGGTTTAAATCATCGCCAATTTTCAATGTTTCTGGATGACATTAGACACGAATTTGATTGTGTTCTCTTCTACACAAAAATTCACTGGCTCTTATGTCATACAGTATTGAAGAGTTTTTTTGCACTGCGTGAGGAAATTGTATTGTTTCTGAGCATGAAAGGTGAGCTTGTTGAACATTTTCAAACTGAAGAATGGGTTCAGGATTTGGCATTAGCAGTTGGTATCACTGGTCACCTGCAAGAATTGAATTTGAAACTTCAAGGTAAAGACAAAATTGTCACCACTGCGTGTGATCATGTGAAATGCATTCAAGCAAAATTTCGACTGTGGATAAACCAAATATGAAGAGAAAATCTTGTTCACTTCTCAACGTGTCAGGAACTAAAAAGATTCAATACGGCCACAACATTTGTTAAATATGTTTAACACCTGGAATCGCTTTCAATGACCGTTTTCGTGACCTCGTTTTCATACGAGCAAGAATTTTCGTTGTTTGTATCTCCATTCTCATTTGCTCCTGAAAATGCTGCTGGTAATGTGCAACTAGAGCTGATAGAATTGCAGTCAGATTCTTTGTTGAAATCAAAGTATATAGAATTGGTTTTGTCAAAATTTAGTTTTTTACCTGAACTGTACGTTGAATTGTGGAAATTTGCAGCTAGAATTATTGCAAGCACGGATCTCTGTGGGCAGTTCTTTTCCATAATGAAAACTACAAAAACACCTCACCGTTCGAGATTATCTGATCAAAATTTGTCATCAGTGATGAAAGTGTCAGTGGCAAACAAACTTCAACATGACATTAATATACTTGTATTCCAGAAAAGATGTCAAGCATCAGGACAAAGAAAATAATGTGTAGTCATAGTTATTTTTAATTACCAATTAATACTACAAATTTAGCTAAGGGGGTGACCGGTCACTTCATCCCCGGTCACTTCATCCCCGGTCACTTCATCCCCGGTCACTTCATCCCCGATCACTTCATCCCCGGTCATTCATCCCCTGGTCATTTCATCCCCTGGTCACTTCATCCCCCGGTCACTTCATCCCCCGGTCATTTCATCCCCTGGTCAGTTCATCCCCCGGTCATTTCATCCCCTGATATTTTCATCATCTGATCATTTTATCTAACAAATTGTAATTTTAAAAAGCATTAAATAAGCAATATTTAATGTATTCCTTTTTTATTTAAAGGACAAAACTGTAACACTTTAGATTAGAATAAAATTAAAATTAAATGCCATTAAAAACTATAAAAATTTAGCATGTAAAAATAAAGAGGTAATGTAATAAAAGTGTTTTTGTGTTCATCTACATCAGTAAGATAGATGAGCTACCGATTGTAAGTACAGAAGACGATCCATCGATTCCTATTGCTGAACAATGTTTGTTATTCTCTTTGCTAGTGTTGCATATTTATTCCTTTGACGTTCTTCAGTGCCGTTTTCAAGAAAGAGCGATTGAAAAATAAAATAAAGTGAAACATGGTCGTACTTTCACCACACCTTGGCCTTTTATGATAAGTTATCAGCGGCACGGTCATAATTATTCTAATCGCACTTCTATCTCTTAAAAGATTCCCACTACTTGCATCACACCTTGGCCTTTGATCATACTCTATAGATAAGTACACATCCAGATTTATCATATAATATTAGATTTCTCATGAAGAATACAAAGTGGAAGAGGAAACACTATAAACACATTAGTAATATGTTATAAAATGTCAAAAAGAAAGCATTATACATAATCATATTTATATATAAAATATTTAATTGGGGATGAAATGACCAGGAGATAAAGTGACCGGGAACCGCTAAGGGACAGGTAGGCCATTAATTATTGTATTCTATTGTAATGTTTCTAATTTACATAAAACTAGTAGGCTGTTTTGTAACTGATTTTTTGCTGCGGCCCCTCAGGTCACAGTAAAATTTTTATGTGGCCCATACACCTTAATGAGTTTGACATGCCTGCTTAACATCCTTTATGTTTTACATTTGTGGAAATATCCCGCGACAGTCTTATTGATCTCAATTAATGTGATCGCAAACAGGAGTTCCTCCCCCCCCCCCCCCCCCCCCCCCCAAAAAAAAAAGGAACAAGAAGAATACGATTCAAGGGCTGCTACTCTTGATCTAAATCTGTTAACGAATTCTGTCCCCTTTTGTTCCTCTCAGCGCCAGCCACAAGGATTATCCGGAAGTCTCACTTTCGACGAGGATGGTCACCGCAAAGATTTCAGTCTGGGAGTCTTTTCGATGGCACTCGACAAAGGGATTCAGAAGATAGGTGAGCCCTTCTGTCGTCTGCTCGTCTAATTGGTCATTAGTCCAAGAAGGGAAGTGCGTGGACAGCCACTTGTTAGCTGGACTTGAATAAGAAGACAAGACAAATCTAATTTTCACTGAAATGTCTTTTTATACAAATCACAGCTGCTGGATTTTTTTTTTTTTAAAGTCTTCTTCCTAAGCAAGACAGACAGAAAGACGATTTATTTGACAGATGGGTTGACAACAGTGCATTAGGTCGAAATCAAAAGCTTATGTTCAATTATTTTATAAATGTAAGTGAACGAATAGCGTTACAAAAGAAAGGCATTATCTTTTGTTCCAGGATATTAAATAAACACTTTGTATAGAACAGTGATTCCCAAACTGTGTGTGTTACAGTAACCCTAGTGTTCCGCGAGGCCTGAATTTTTTCTCCGCGAAATGCTGGAATAATGAACTAGTGAATTAACCTCTCTAAAAACTAAGCCAAGTGTTCCATACATACTCAGAATGGGCGTAGTGTTCCGTGAAGGTAAAAGTTTAGGACACAGTGGTAAAGAATGTTAGATTCAAATGTTTAAAATATACTTATTTTAAAAAAATAGAGAGACTTTATAATGAAAATATAATGAATTCTTTTTTTTTAATCCTTCACTGTTTATTCCACACAATTTGACCCCCTCTTTCTTGCTCTTAATCAATTTATCCCTCTCTCTCTCTTTCTATCTCTCTCTCTCTATCTAAATATATATATAGAATATAGATATATATCTTTCACTTCAAGGTATCCCCAGTTAAAGTGGGACATGGCGCATGCGCATTGAAGTTAACTTGTTCTCCAGTTTGTACCTCTGACTTAGCTGGAACCAAACTTTCAGAATATAGAAATTCTATGAGATCTCACCTCTTCTCACCGTCACCATTGAAACACACACCGCGACACACTCAATAACGGTGGCTTAGATCACTTGGCTGCCTTTCCATGTAGTTAGAGTTTGAACCCCGAGTTGTGTCTGCTGAGCGCTTAAATACAGCATGGAAACCTTCCTCCAGACACCACATATTTGTCACCCTTGTTCTGGGTTCATGAGTGGGTAGTGACGTAACAAGACGTGTCCTGTAAACCCTGCTGCCTGTTTATTTCTCTTGACGCGAATGTCTTTTGGTGCTTACTACTTACACAACAGCCAGGCTACAGTGAATACACTTGAAAAAAGATGATACGTTTATTAAATAAATAAACTTGGCTGTACCAGCCGCAAAAGCAAAGGCACAATGTACACTCAAAAATATAAACATCATAAAACATAGTTACAGCTCTATATTCAGAATAAACTTCACAATATATATATATTCCCATTGAGAAAAATATCCAGGTCCACACTCTACGGAGTACAAAGTAGCAACTGAGGTTTTCACTTCGTGGTCAGTTACAGACCGATAGCTTTTCCGTGAAAAAGGCACGAGATGATCAAGTGACTACGTCACAGTGAGTCTCAAACGAGTCTGTGACAGTATTCTATTATTGGTTTGGCCAATAATAAAGTATGCATCCTCTGTCTGGGACCCCTCAACTCAAGAAAACATTAAGAAACTGGAACGAACACAAAATAGAGCATTGAGATTCATAACAAACGAATATTCACATTTGACTAGAGTAACACCTTTAGTAAAATCACTAAATGTAGAAAGCTTTAAGAATGGAAGACTTAAAATTAAAGTAGCAATTATACATAAAACACTGAGCCATAATCTTCAAATACAAAAACAAAACCCAATAAACTACTCAGAAAGACACAAAGATAAAGGCACATTCCAAGTTCCATATGCTAGGACAAATTTATACAAAAGCTCCTTCTTCCCTAGTGCTCTTAGAGCAGGGAATGGGTTGTTTGAGCCAGCCAGGACAACCAGTGACTTGGCAGAATTAATTAACATACATGACTAGATGCATGACGCGTAGGACGTAATCATCTTTATTTTTGAAGTAACGTCTGTATTATATAAGATAAGAAGTCCATATAATGTAAAATTTATCAATTTAGTCAATTTTTTTTTTTTTTGTTTAAAGGAAACCTCAGAATTTGCGCTAATCAATTTTAGCTTTGTCATCATAGGAATCCTTGGGCCTTAGGCCTCTTTTCTTTGCATCTTTTTTGGGCTTTATATGCCTCTTTTGTGTTTATATATATATATATATATATATATATATATATATATATTTTATTATTATTATTATAATTTCTCTTTTTTTTTTTAAAGAAAACCTAAAGGAAACCTCACATGGTATAGAGAACAAAATAATCGCTATGGACTGAAGAAAAACTTTTACAGAAAATGCAAATATGGTTTCAAAAATATCTTTTTAAGTTTTTACTTTTAAGAATAATTCCAATCCATCATTATTCTTTCATTTTTTACAATGGTTTTTATGGTATAAAAAAAAAAACATTAAAGGATAAAATGTCCATAAAGTCTTGAGAAAATGTTTCTTTTGTAAAAGGATCTGTATAATGTCTTGTTCTGTAACATCCACATCATTGCCGACGATAAACCCGAACATAACCCCGGACATAACCTAGTACATAAGCAAAACAAATCTGTGAGATTTTATTCCAAAAGTGGACTTGGACAAAGCCCCTGGTTGAATTTCTCTCCTAGGAGTTTATACCGTTGTAGATTACGTTATCTCAAAGTTAATCGCCCGAATTTCAAATATTTTATAGGTCTCCTACTCTATCTCTCTCTCTCTCCCGATCTCTCCATCAATCTTTCTAGCTTTCATTCGCTCTTGATTACTCCCTCTTTTCTATTCCTATCCTTCCCTCTTGCTCACTCTCTCTCTCTCTTTCACCTCTCTCTCTCTTTCACCCCTCTCTCTCTCACCTCTCTCTCTCACCTCTCTCTCTTTCACCTCTCTCTTTCACCTCTCTCTCTTTCACCACTCTCTCTCACCTCTCTCTCTTTCACCTCTCTCTCTCACCTCTCTCTCTCACCTCTCTCTCTTTCATCTCTTTCTCTCTCTTTCACCTCTTTCTTTCTCACCTCTCTCTCTTTCACCTCTCTCTCTCTTTCACCTCTCTCTCACCTCTCTCTCTCACCTTTCTCTCTCCTTCACCTCTCTCTCTCTCACCTCTCTCTCTCTTTCACCTCTCTCTCTTTCACCTGTCTCTCTTTCACCTCTCTCTCTCACCTCTCTCTCTTTTTCACCTCTCTCTCTCTCACCTCTCTCTCTTTCACCTCTCTCTCTTTCACCTCTCTCTCTCACCTCTCTCTCTTTTTCACCTCTCTCTCTCTCACCTCTCTCTCTTTCACCTCTCTCTCTCTCTCTTTCACCTCTCTCTCTTTCACCTCTCTCTCTCACCTCTCTCTCTCTTTCAACTCTCTCTCTCTCTTTTACCTCTCTCTCTCACCTCTCTCTCTCTTTTTCACCTCTCTCTCTCTCACCTCTCTCTCTTTCACCTCTCTCTCTCTCTCTCACCTCTCTCTCTCTCTCTTTCACCTCTCTCTCTCTCACCTCTCTCTCTCTTTCACCTCTCTCTCTCTTTCACCTCTCTCTCTCTCTTTCACCTCTCTCTCTCTCTCTCTCTCTCTTTCACCTCTCTCTCTCTCTCTCTCTCTCTCTTTCACCCGTCTATCGTATTTATTTGCTTTTAGTCTTTCTAGCTTTTCCCAAAAGTTTTGATCTATTTCTATCCCCATAATGTCCAGTACTCTGAACAAACTAACTGTAAACGTTAGGTTTGACGAGTACTAATATTACACATAGGACTGGTCATAAAGGACTGGTTACTAAGATGCAGAATCGTGCATTAATATCAACGTGTCGCAAATGCTGTAGAATGCTGGGTTCGTGTGTCCACGTAACACGTAACGAACATATATAGATTACAAAGTCGATCTTCAGCAGACAAATATGAGGTTTATTCAATAACATAGTATACTGTACTTCTAGTCGTTACGCTAAAATATCCAGTTTGAAATATGACTACATCCGCATAACAGAAGTATAAAATATATACAAGTCCTTTAAAATATAAACTTTACTACTAGAATACGTCCGCATCACAGCAGATAACAATAAATTTCAATAATATGTATCCAGGTCTAAGTACAGAAAGTAACTATCAAAATACATGTACAGTCTCAAGTCCCATAAGCGACTCTAAGTAACTGCTTCACTTAACAGACTTAAGGTTACTACTGACTAAAAGTCAATTTAGTCATTCTTACTTCCTCTTTCTAAATCAGAGGTTTCTCGTGCCTTTCACCTTCCTGACCCCCAGGTGAACATATTACAGGCAATGTCAACCGAGACTGTGACACTAAGCAACATACAGTCATACACATGTTTATAGGTAATTTTGAGACCTCAGTCAAAAAAAATCAAGCCTCCATTTCTCTACATAGTCACCACTCACCTCAACTGTCATCAAGATGAACACATTTCTGCCTCAATTACCTCTACGAACTTTTAATCTTTTCAAATCATAGAGATTTAACATCAGTGATTAGTTTCACCTTCACAACTTCACCCATCCCTTAGTCTGTTGGACCGTTGGGGCACCACACACGATCTGACGACCGTCCTTCTCCATTCCTCTTTTGCCTTGGCTAGAACCACTTTCAATGGCAGGCGCGTTCATTATTTTATTTTGTCCTCCCATCGCTTTCTCTGCCTGCCTCTTCTTCTTTTTCCTGGTACTGTTCCCTGAAGGAAGGTCTTTGCAAGCCCCGAAGACCTTGTAATATGGCCATAGAGTTTTAGTTTCTGCTGGTTTACACTAGTTAGCAGGTCATCGTGGGGGTCCAATCACTGTGGTGACCGCGTCTCTAATCCAGGGAGCGCATCAGACTGACTTTGGTGTCTATAGCTATGTCTTTGTCTTTCCAGATTGTTTAGAGTTATGCCAGAGTCGCTGTGAACTATGCAAATCGGCCCAGTAGTTTGGGTTTGGTTCCCTCATCTGATACAATAGCTCCGAAGTATTTAAAACTACTGACACAAGTCAGCTTTTCACCACCAATACTGATACCCCTTTAAAAGCCCTGTCTGCTATTGGTCAGATTTTATAGGCGGTAATTATTTGCATACAATATATATTGTGAAAAGCAGGCGCGGTGGCCGAGCGGTAAAGCACTTGGCTTTTGAACCGGTAGTCCCGGGTTCGAATTCTGGTAAAGACTGGGATTTTTAATTTCGAGATCTTTGGGCGCCTCTGAGTCCACGAAGCTCTAATGGGTACCTGACATTAGTTGGGGGAAAGTAAAGGCGGTTGGTCGTTGTGCTAGCCACATGACACCCTCGTAAACCGTAGGCCACAGAATCAGATGACCTTTATAAATCTGCCCTATAGACCACAAGGTCTGAAAGGGGGAACTTTACTACTTTTTATATTGTGAAAGTCTTGTCTATGCGCATCACCAAGTTAGTTAGTTATTATGTTTTTATTTATGTTGTACTTGTCCATTGTCGCCCAGAGTCCCCCGTGCCATACTCGGTGGAAAACTTTCTTGAAATCAATAAAGACATGGTAAATTCTCTTGGTGTTGGAGGCATTTCTCACACAGTACTCTGAGGTTTAGGTTTTGGTCTGTTGTGCTGCGACGTGTCTAAAACCCGCTTCTTCTTCTGGCAAACATTTGTTTGCTATTAGTTTTAGCCGGTTTAATATAATTTTTAACGAAACCTTGCTGGGATGGTCCGGTAGTTTTGAGTTGTACATTGCTTCTCTTTGGAAGAGTGATGGAATCTAGGGTTTGGGCCATTCTCCTGACTGCCGGATCTTGTTGCTAATCTTTAAAAGTTCATTAATGATTTTTTAACTAACAAAGCAAAGTAGATTAACTTAAGAGAGAAATTAAATGTATAAACATTAGAAATATAAACAGAATATTTAAAATATCAAACGTCTAATAGATTCAAAAGAATAGAAGACACATTTTAAGAGGATCTCAAATTGTTTTTCAGGTACCTGGTCACCGAAACGCCGTTTCGTCAGCATCTATGACCGAGAGGAGATGTACCCGGACCAAGAGAGGAGGGACGCTAACGGCACAAAGATCATCACGTCCATATTGGTAGGCTGGAGATCAGCAACGAATAACTGGCGCCTCTTAATGTTTAGGTTAAGCCCCAGGGAATATATCAAATTACAGAACTTTTGATTCTTTACTTAATACATTTTCTAATTGAATTCTTAATAGTCATATGCCACAATCTAGTTATACTATTCAATGTTTACCGAGTCGATTTCTTCTGCTCATATATATAAACTAAGTGGTTTAGCAGTGTAACCTTTCTATCATCTTTTCTCCTTCCCTAATGTCCGGAAGATTCAAAGCATTTAGGAAATCACACCCTTTCCCTTTTTGTTTTCGTTTGAAATGGACATAGAGAATTGAGCAGCAAACTAGAAAAATATTTAAAATATATTTTTAAAAGAAAATGTCTCCATTATAAAACTAAAAAATATTATTAATTTTTAAAAAAAATATTTGGTTCAAGCTGGGTATCGAACCCGGGATGTTGACACCTTCAGCTGCGTGAATATACAACGTCACCAATTAGGTAAGTGGACAATGCGTACATGTGCGGTTATTTATAGGTATTTTTATTATATGGATATAATGTTTAAGGTCTAGTATAGATGTAGTCTAGACCTAGATCTACTTCTAGAACTAGAATATAGATGCAATCTGTATTAGATCTACGTAAATAATATATATAAGGTTTAGATAATCTTTACATAAACTTGAAGCAACTTTAAATTTACTCATTTATTGTATAATATCGGTATACTACGGCCGACTGCGCCATGTTTCTTTTTTTATTATTATTGAATAATTCCAATGATAGACCTTTAAATCTAGACTTGGAAAATGATGCGCAAAATTTTCCTAAACATTAATTTGTTAAACTCTTGAATCAATAATGGCTTACGCTCGGAAATTCCCGAACGCCGCGATAGTCCTTTAAAGAACTCGTTAATACATTCAAAACCTATGTTTGCTCTAGATCTAAGTCAGTACTCAAGCCAAATTTACATTTTTTGTTTACTTTGAAAAATTATAACGGACTAACTAGAGTTTTACCTTTGTGGCCAACCTTTAAATTTCTAGGAAAATCTTTAGAGCTGTTTTTGAGATCCGCGGTAGGCGACCAGGTTCCATGCATGCAGGTTCCTAAAAGTTCCATGAAGTTCTGACTTGAATAGAGGTATTGTAAAAAAATAAAGATTTTTTCCAAGAAATAAGAGTTTAATATGTATAAACAAAAAAACTCAGTGACTTCAAAAACACCCTCTTTTACCCATAGAAAGCTACCTATTCCAGCCACTCACACAAGGCTCCATTTGTCATACAACAAACTCAAAACATTAAATTCATCATGATGTTAAGCTGTTTAAATGCATACCTTGGGAACATATCGACAAAGCGATGCAACTCTTCCATACATACAACATGCTGCAATTAAAATACAATAACCCTTACCATACATGCTACTGACACATGCAAAAGCTTTATCTGTACTCCTTCGTGTATTACTTGGTTATATTGGTAATATTGGTGTATGTTTAGCAATAATGTGTCATGTTCTGAGGCCAGTGTCTTCTTTGATGTGGCGATATTGTGGCGAACTCTGTCCAATATAGTTCTCTCCTCTTGCTGCCTTGAAAATTATTCCGCAGTAACTAGTAATGTGATCTTGTTTGTCGACCTGGTCAGCAAGCCAGTGGACAATCGTGTCTCGTGAGACCACCTGCTTAATGTCTGCTGTAACCAGGACAGCTCTTAGCTGTAGATACAAAGATGGTAGTGAGGGAGGGGGGATTAAGAGAGTGGTGGTCAATTACTGGGTCAAGTTTGTTTGTTCTCGTTAGAGCTCGATGAAGTTGTTAAGTAAAATGTAGTGCTAGTGAACTAGATCTGATAGTGGTTGTAAGTTAGGGAATGGCTCATGGAAATGTAAGTTACAACTAGGGAATGGTTCATAGAAATGTAAGTTATAACTAGGGAATAGATCATAGAAATGTAAGTTACAACTAGGGAATAGATCATAGAAATGTAAGTTACAGCTAGGAAATAGATCATAGAAATGTAAGTTACAGCTAGGGAATAGATCACAGAAATGTAAGTTACAACTAGGGAATAGATCTTAGAAATAAGTTACAACTAGGGAATAGATCATAGAAATGTTAGTTACAACTAGGGAATAGATCATAGAAATGTAAATTACAACTAGGGAATGACACATTGCAGTTTACATAGATCATATTGAGAAGACAAAGATTCTCAGCTAGCTACTTGTCAGTTGGTTGAAACTAAAACCAAAAGAAAAGTAAAAGAAATATTGACACACATTCTGTTTCATTGGAAGTAATTACATGATTTTTTAAAAAATCGAAATTCTTTTATTCCAGTGTATATAGGCTCAAAACTAAACTGTACTTTTGAATTTTGACTTTGTTAAATTAATTTACTTGAAATTCATTTGTTTTGAAGTTTATAAGTGTGTATTATTTTTAAACAGCCCACTTACCAAACAAAATTTTCTCTATTGGTTTTATTTCAATTCAGCTTTTCTCCTGTTTCACTAAACTAAACATTGTATTAAAATCCAATTTCTGTCACCCTGAATAAAGGCAACTGTTACTATTTGTTAAAACGCGCCTTTTTTTTTAAGAAAATGTACATATTTATGCACATATCTACCATATTTTAAATAAAGCTAGATAAAGCATTTAGTGTTTCGCACCATCTAGCTTTCATCATTAGAGACATACTGAATAAAATCCAATAATCCTTACATCTTCATTGTGATTGAGCCTCGAGCTGTATGACATGCTATCTCTATTCTATGTGATCTCTGTCTCTAGACAGGGTTACTACAGCGATTGGACCACACGATGACCTGCTAACTATTGTCAAAATCAAACGCCAACTTAAAGTCTATGGCCATATTACAAGGTCGTTAGGGCTTGCAAAGACCTTCCTACTGGGAACAGTACCAGGAAAAAGAAGAAGAGGCAGACAGAAACATCGATGTGAAGACAACATAAAAGAATGGATGGGCCTGCCATTTAAAGAGGTTCTATCCAAGGCAAAAGACAGAGGAATAGAGAAAGACAGTCGACAAATCGTGTGTGGTGCCCCAACGATCCAACAGACAAAGGGATAGGTGATGGTGATGTGATCTCATGAAGTGACAGAGGTTTAGGTGCATAAGAATGGAATGAAAGGGTAGGTGCAGTAGAAAGAAGTGGGACTATAACGCTTCCGCCTCGGATAACATTACTCCAAGAACAATATCTTACAAGCCCTTTATAAAACTTCTTGTGTTGTTGTTTTTTCGAGAAGTTAAAGTCAAACTCAACTATTTAACATTCTCCTGAAAGCCACAAAAACCTGTCCACGTTTAAAGAGTCCATTTAGTAAAAGAGAACAGAAAACACACATAAATGTTTCGTAAATTACGGCCAACCGTTCTGTCTTGCCAAATTGGACAGAGGCATCAAGAGAGTTTGGTCTCCTGGGAGCCAAACTGGCAGACGCTATTGATTTCCTTTTTTTTTTTGTGTTGGCTATTCTGGAGCAGTTTTTTTTTTTTCTATTCTGAAACCTGGTTCAAATATTCTTGGCGTTGTATGAGGTTGAAAAATACAATATTTTATTCATGTACGAATTAATTGCAGGCTTTTTGTCTGTGGGATACAGAGAATCTGCAAATTTTAAATATGCAGCAAGTTACAGAATTACGCATATCGTTAAAGCCGTTTTCTTATATTTCTCTGTTTATTAACATCGTGATGACATTGTTTCATCACTGAATGCTTTGTCTCTATAGATTTATAAATAAACTGCGGTTTTCTTTTCAATTAAATGTTTATCTAATACAATGATTAACCCTAGAGACTAAATTTCAATTTTACTTTTTTTTTTCAAATACAAACCCTTAAGTTTATATTGTGACAAGTTTGATTACCAGTTTAAAATGCGATGTTGGTTACATCAATCTCTGTGAAGCGTTATATATGAGCTTCCTATTTTCATCAATTTATGTACATTTTCGGTGGTCTATTGGTGCAGCACTGTGCTAATGCGTTTATGAATCTGCAGGCATATAGCAAAAAAAATGACGGCTAATTGTTGGTCGCTAATACATTCGTTGATTTTGACTTTATGAAATGTCGACGATTTTAATTTTTCTGACTAAAGATATACAACTTAAATAGAGTAAAGACAAAAAGGAAAAATAAACCTTCAATATGACATTTATTACTCTACTGACCACTCAAGAATCCGGGAGGAGGGGGGGCGGAATGGTCAATCCCTCTCGGAAAAAACACCCAAATTTTAGTAAAGAAATCCCACAATTTGTATACAAGTTCATTACTAATGTTGATAATATATACTATTTATATTTTAACTAATTTTTAGATTATGTCAACCTCCCTTCTAGGATGTTGGCCGATTTGGTGGGGTGGGGAGATTGCTTCAATCCCGCTTCCCCCCCCCGTCCCCACTAACCATTCGTGTGGAGGGGGGGCCGTCTAATTTTTTGTGGAACCCATAGTTAAACACAATTAGTTACACATATATAAGCAATATATATATATATATATATTGTAAAAAAAAAGTGCCGGAACTCATTGATGAACTTTTAACTACTGATATATTAATAACTAGACATATATATTACCCGCGGCCCGCGGGTATTAATTTGCTTATCACTGTCGATATATCAAATAAGCGAATTCACGACAGTCACTGAGAGTGTTTTGTATCAACTAAACGAAATAATAATGTTTTAAGTAAAGCCAATGCGTGAATGTAAAATTAGTATGAATGAAGCTATCAAAATAGCTAATCTACCTACTCTATTTTTTCAAATAAAAAAATTTGCTTGTAGAATTATATATATTTGATTAAAACAATTAATGAATAGACTTAATTTTGTATGTTCATGTGTATAAAGTATAAAGTAGATCTTGAGTTAGACATAGATCTAGATCTATTCTAATCTAGAGTTAAATATTGGCTTCGATAGTTCATTCTGAGCTGCGAGAAGGCTTTGCTCTGCGCATGCTTTAGCGAATGTATATATGAAAAATGATTTAGAAAAACAAATTTGAATGTTAATTTGATTAAAATATGAAATGAATGGACTATAGTTAGTATGTTCATGTGTTTAATTATAAAACAAGCTTTGCGAAGAGAAGTTGTATCATGTTAGAGTGGAATTAGAGTTTTTGTGTAACATTTCGCGTAATGTCTAATGTAAGAATGTTCGTCAGGAATTCTAAATTCGCAGATACAGGAACGAATTTATGTAAAAATGCATTTGAAGGTTAATTTTATTAAATAATGAAATCAATAGACTATATTTTGTATTTTTATGTGTCAAAATAAAAAAACTATCTGCGCAAAGTGTAGTTTCTAAAATTAGATCAAGATCTAGATCCTTTCGATCTTTTCATGTAATGTTCACCGCCATGCTGAATGATGCCTTTCGCACAGAAAGCATTGGAGTTGGTATACGATATCACACTGATGCAAGTTTATTGAACGCTCAAATGCTTAAAACAAGGACATAAATAAACTATGACTGCATCAGAAACCTGCTATTCGTAGACAGCTGTGCCTTAAATACCTCACAGGAAGAAGAGCCTGTTCCTCTTCGCCAACGTCTTCAAAAATGTTGACCTCACCATAAATGTAAAATAAAATACATAAATGCTGCACCTAACTCCTCCAATGAAATGTGTCACAGAACATGACTTTCTTATTGATGGCCAGAAACTAGCAAATGTTTAAAAATTTGTCAATTTGAGAAGCACCATATCAGCAAACGCCAACCTAGATGGTGAGGTAGACTTCCGTGTTGCGCGTGCCAGTGCTGCTTTTGGCAGACTTCAAGGACAAGTGTGGCAATGGAGAGGACTCAGTATAAAAAACTGAAAGTCTACAGTGCTGTAGTTCTCCCGTCACTCTTGTATGCATGAAAGTCCTGGACCTGCCACATCATTTGTTCATTATTTATTATAACAACTAGATCGTGGTTTGTCGGTGTAATGTCTCACTGCTGAATCTGTTAGCAATTTCGCTCATTTATTAGTTCTCTTAATATGTAACGGTAAAGTTTCCCTTCAAATCCCTGCTGGCAAATGATGTAAAGGTCATCTGTTTCTGTGGCCCACTGTATACGAGGGTGTCATGTGGCCAGCACAACGACCAACCGTCTTTACTTTTTCCCCAACAAATGTCAGGTACCTATTAGAGCTAGGCAGACTCAGAGGCGCCCTAAAGATCCCGAAATTAAAAATCCCATTCTTCACCAGGATTGGAACTCGGCACCCTTCGGTTGGAAAGCCAAGCGCTTTACTACAGCGCCTCCTTATTCTCTAAAAGCATAATATATATTTTTTTAACATGAGTTTTTATTTTATTTTATGTTATTTTTATTTTTTTTCTTGATTGGATTTTTTTTTCCTTGTACATCTAATCATGCTTATATTTTCGTGGCCTTTAATGTGTGCACAGGGCGCTCCTTTTCTTGTGTTGAAGGAAAGAAAAGATGGGGAGCCGGCGCCTCAAGGAGATAACAGATATGAAGGTATAGTATTGACTTTGACTAAATGTGACATTTTGATACAAATTACTAAATGTGAAATTTTGATACAAATTAATACAAATATTAACAATTTAACTTCCATGGGTTTGACAATCAAAGGGACAAAAATGCTGAAATGTTTTAGTAACAATATTTTATCAAGAGTAATGTCCCTTGTCCGTAAATTCTGACAGTAGAAGAAACATCTTCTTGTCTTATATAATACAGACGTTTCTTCAAAAAAGAAGATGATTATGTCCTATGCGTCTTGCATTTAGTCATGCATATTAACCAATGACTTCAATTCTGCCAAGTCACTGGTTTTCCTGGCTAGCTCAGGCAACCCATTCCTTGCTCTAATAACACTAGGGAAGAAGGAGTATTTGTACAAATTTGTCCTAGTATATGGGACGAGGAATGTGCCTTTAGGCAAAAGATTTCCACTATTCCTAACTGAGTCTAGTGAATGTTGCATTTGTTAGATAGTAAAAAAAAATAATATACTCTTTCATTCGACTTAAATCTGGAATTAGATTTCATGTAAAAATAGAAAACCAATTCGAAATCTATCATTTCTCATATTTCTTTTTACTGCATGCTTAATAAAGCAATGAGACCAAATGCGATAGTACCGTAGCTAGAGCATGCAACTGCCAAAGCATTTACCAGTCTTTGTAACCCTTCCTGCAATTGGGAAGGGAGTGCCGCATCGTTAACGAACAGCAGTTTATTATCTACTGCGGATAGAATCGTCCAAGAATTTAAAAGCGCTTGTTTGCCCCTCCCTTGGTGGAGAACAAAAACAACTCCACAATATAGCTTTAATTGATTTGATCAAAGCTTTCGATCTTGTCGGAGGCGCGGTGGCTGAGTGGTAAAAAAAGTCTGTCCGAATAAGCTACAGAAACTAGTGTCAGCTTTTCATGAAAACATGCAGGACACTGTACAGTTTGACAGTTCCGCCTGTAGGCCATTCTCTGTCAAGAGCGTGGTAAAACAAGGATGTGTTTTGGCCCCAACACACCATCTATCTTGTATAATGCAACCCCAAACTAGCAGCTACCAAACATGGGTAGCATAATGGACCTCATTAACCAATTGTAAACAAACAACATTTTGCCACGTGGTTCTCTATATCTTCTATACAAATTACGCAATCCATAAAAACTGTCACGTGATAAGTAATATTCTATGTTTTATCAATATTATCACGTGGCTAAATGTTTTTGTTTACGATTGGTGAATGAGGTCCATTGTCACACCCTGAACATTTCAATCGTGTTGTTACTGACGGAGCAAATCAAACAAATTTAATGCCTTTTGCCTAAGTCCAAGTAAACATTTGTGTCAATGTGTCGACTTTTGGGGTTAGCCTTCACTTGAACATGTATTTTTGTGTTACCAATTTTTAGATCAGTTTATAAAATTATCTCTAATTTAAATAATAGCATATTTTAATGTCGAAAACTTTATTGTTCTATTGTAACTATATTATGCCTAGCACAGGAGACGTTTTAATTTCCTAGGCCTAGATTTAAATTTTAAAAAATAACAAGTAACCGAGCCTCGCTCGGATGAATAATTTGTTAAGGATAGTGTTATAAAAAAAAGAGAGTCGAGAACCATGTCTGTATAGTATGGCTTAAGTTGTCCTTTGGAAATCTCGTATCCTAACACTCTCACTTTAGCAGTGCTAATTTCACTTTTTGTTTCATTAAGAGTGATTCCATACTTTTGAGCACTATCAAGAAATCGCTGTAGGTTTCGGTCGTGTGATTCAGAGTCCATACCGCAGATGGTCACATTGTCCACATAAGCAAAAGTGTCAGTGAGTCGTTCGTCTTCGATGATTTTGTCAATCGTACGCTGAAAACAGGCGACTCCATTCGTAACGCCAAACGGAATCCGACGGAATTGATACAGTTTCCCACATGCTTCGAAGGCTGTGAACGGCCTTTCCTCTTCTTTTATAGGAATCTGATGGTATGCAATTTTCAGGTCTAAAGTGCTATATACAGAGTATTGCGAAATCTTCTCTGCCAGTTCGTCAATTCTGGGCATAGGGTAGGCGTCTAGTAGAGTGAACCGGTTTATGGTTTGGCTGTAGTCCACAACCATTCTTTTCTTATGTCTGTAATTTGTTGTGACTAGGACTTGTGCACGCCAGGGAGATTTAGATGGTTCAATATCCCGTATGGTAGACGAACGTATGCCAAAGGTAGTCTTTTTTTGGTGAGCTAAAATGTAATCGAGGTCACTCGCAAAGGCCGCGAGATACACATTTGAAACCAAAAGATAATCTGCTGCCGAGGACAAACGCAGACGGCGAACAGAAAATCTAAATCGACCACCTGCGGACAATGGATATGCTTGCCCTGAATATGGCAAAATATGTAGGTCACAGCTGGGGCTGCGCAGCCACGGGTAATACTGCATTCCTCACTAATCTTCGGACTCGAAGACAAGCCTTATTATTATGGCTTTAGTAAGAATCAATAAGTGATGCAAAATCTCTACGTTATAGTGTAAAACGTGCACCTAGTAACAAAATAAAATTACACATTTTTTCCTAAGAGACTTAAAAACACCGCGTTAGTATTATTAAAGAAGCGTTATTGTGAGGTATCTCTGTTATTCCGACAACCTTTCAGCTTACTAAAATAAAAAAGATTGCCAAAAATATGTTCGTCCCCCATACTTATCAACCTCTCTTTAAAGCAATGCGTCATTTGATACTATGCTTCCCAGATAATGTGAAGTTATCTACGACTTTAAGAGATGTCTATGCGCGGTGATCTTTGGGCTGAGTAGGTTTTATTGGGTGACTTCTGAAACATGACTCCTTTTCTTTACCGAGGTTTATAGGTTAACCAAAAAAAGCAGCAGCGTGATGAAAATTCGTTGACCGCGAGCTGGATATCATCGGGGCCAGCCTTAGGCCTATGCTGCCGCAGTGGACCCCGAAGGTTCAAAAGCCCCGCGCTAATTCTAGGTGTAAATTATTAAATTAAACCATTATAATTTATTATAGGGTTCCCGTGGTCTCCTTCTTTTGAAATCTCCTGAAACTCATGTTCTTAAAATACACAAAATTGTCATTTAGGGGTGTCAATCAATATGAAATCTAAATCAACCACCTGCGGACAATGGTTATGCTTGCCCTGGGTGTGGCAAAATATGTAGGGAAATACTGCATTCCTCACTAATCTTCGGACTCGAAGACAAGCCTTATTATTTATTATTATTTATTTATTTATTTATGTATTTATTTATTTATGTATGTATTTATTTATCTTTGTATTTATTTATTTTTGCATAAATTTATTATATATGTATTTATTACTGAATTTATTTATTTATTTATGCATTTTATTTGTACGGCGATGCGGCACATTGCCATTCTTCTAAAGTTTTGTTTAAGATGAAACTATCTCTGGAGGAACGTATAGGACCTTCCCATCACGACATGTACATTGGGTTTCAATGTTAAAATCGCTAAACCTAGACATTTTAAAACAAAAAACAAAAAAGTCAAGTAGCTAATGGACCTCATTCACCAATCGTAAACAAACAACATTTAGCCACATGGTGCTCTATCTCTTCTATATAATTTACGATCTAATATTTAATTCATGATGGTTGTCACGTGACAGTTTTTTCCGTTGTTTTATCAATAAGATCACGTGACTAAATGTTGTTTGTTTACGATTGGTGAATGAGGTCCATTCATAAAACTCTAAGCAAATGACTGAGCCATAATTTACAAAAACACAAACTCAATAAAATATTCAGAAAGACATAGAGAAATGCAGATTTCTTATACCATATGCTAAGACTTCTTTCTACAAGAGCTCGGAATGTCTTGCAGCCTAAATCACTAAGGGAAACTAAATTACTTAAAGAGTTAAAATCTCAAATCAACGCGCATGATTAGATTAACACATTGTCACGGCCTGGTTCTTATTATAGGCGTGATGACGCGAATGTCTCTGTGTGTGGTAGATACCTCTTCTGGTACTACTATAATGTCCTTCTCAACTAAATACTCTCTCACACGCACTATATTTGCAGGTGCGTGAGAACACTAACATACTGAACTCTCCGACTACAACATTTAGAATTATTAATAGACTCTAGGTTAGCAGACTTCAGCCATCACACATTATACATTCAAGGAAAATATGTCCTGAATACAAATCAATTATAATAACTTCCATACTTGTACATTGCTCTACTGTAAAAAATATCCATAACACTCCTCCCTCTACAAGAGTCCAAGATCAACTGACTTGTCCACCTCGTGGTCATTCCCCGACCAAGTCAAATCTCGTGCTGACGGCATGGAATAGTTAAGTGACTACTAGTCACGCAATATTACAGGGGTTCTAAAACTGGTATATGACACACATAGATACGTAGGATGTAATTATCTTCTCTTTTGATTTATAAGATTTATAAGATTATAATTTAATAAGACAAAAATATAGCGATTCACCTTTGGCAGTGTTTAAAATGTGTAATGTTTCTTGTTCTGGCCAGGTTTTTCCGTGGAGCTGGCCAACGCTCTGGCTAAAGAGGTTGGCTTTACACACGAGTTTCGCATCGTGGCAGATAATGCCTACGGAGCAAAGCTAAGCAATGGCAGCTGGAACGGCATGATTGGGGAACTCATTAGCGGGGTAAGTCTTCAGAGGGCTAGCGTGAATTCTATGAATTATTTTACCCACAGCTATAATAAGATCACTGAATGATGATACTAATAAAAATATCGATTCCTACACAATTCCACACTCTTACTGTGTGTAGCATAGCGATTAGAAAGGGGGGTAAATATTATATTGCATTGTGAAAGGAAGGTAAACAGAACAATATTGCATTTTCTCTGTTATCACCCTTTAAAATGAATTTATTTTCTGGCAACTCAAGTAAATACCAGTGAGATTCGTATGCGACTCCTAAGTAAATAATAACATTAACAGTAACTAGAATCAATGCATTTTGTGACTGACCACTTAGGTTGCTGATCTGGCCGTAGCGCCATTGACCATCACTGCCGAGCGAGAACGCTATGTGGACTTTTCAAAACACTTTATGGAGATTGGAGTCACGATAGTTATCAAGAAGCCTCAGAGTCAGAGACCTGGCGTCTTTTCATTTATGGAGCCTTTGTCTCTTGAGGCAAGTACTGCACTTTAAAATTTAATGTGAGTTAATGACACAGGAAAGTTACATTTCAGGTTGGTTCACGCTCTACTTATATATTTCTTACACGTATAATTTCTAAAAGAAGAGTTCACACATTTTATTTGCAGTGGTTGCGTTTATGAAATCTGTACCAATGAATATAATCAGCGAGAATGATTTAACGTTATGACCTCACCTATCCATTACCCGATGAACTGACTCTTCTTTCATGTCTGGGTGTATGACCCCCCCACTCCACTATCCAATATTTTTTTTTACTTTCAAGTCTCGGTCTATAAACCCACCACCGCTCCACTATTTTGTTGTACTTTCAAGTAAGGGTCTTTAACCCACCCACCCACCTCCATTCCACTATCTAATAATTTGTATATAACATACAACCCCCCCCCCTTTTGCAGCTCCAACTATCCAATAATTTTGTTGTACTTTCAGGTCTGGGTGTGTATCATCGTCGCCTACCTGACGGTCAGCATAGGTCTCTTCCTTGTGTCCCGGTTCAGCCCCGTGGAGTGGAAGAAAGTGAGGGAACACCAAAACAACATTGACTGGACGCAGGTCAGGGCAGACAAGGACGGCCTCTACCACAACGACTTCTCACTGTTCAACTCCTTTTGGTTCTCAATGGGGGCGCTGATGTTCCAAGGGAGCGACACCTGCCCCAGGTAATGCTTGTGGCTGTAACAGTATTGATGACAGACATACGGGTGTGTGTGAACTTTCTGACCTTGGTGACCCGTATTGGGGACCATTCATGACATACTGCCTGGAACTCTATAAGCTGTTGATAGCATGGTTTGTTAGCCTATCTGGTTGTTGATATTTGAATGTGTAATGTGTTAGGAACATGTAGACCTAGGCTTGTAGTTTATAAGTAAAGTTAGTTGCTTAATAACAATTAGAATTTAAGGAGTTCCTTTGTGGTGAGTGGAGGAAAGAAAGTAAGAAATTGTAATACAGACTAATACAGCGACAAAGAGTGGTATCAGTTTAATTTTTTTTTTGGCGGGGAGGTGTCAAAGTATTTGTAAAATAATTTTAAATCGATGCCAAAACTTGAGGGTATCCTTCATTTAGAAAAAAAAAAGGGGGCCCTTTAACTTTACAATCAGTAGCCTATATAACGATGACAGACCTCTATAAACCCTTCATCTCATTGGTTCCTGTAGCGAGGCATTATTTAATTAAATACTTTACTTGACCATACCTGTACATGTCCATCTATTGCAAACCACTTTCCCCACGTCTTTTGGACCGTTGGGGCACCGCAAATGATCTGTCAACAGTCTGTCTACATTCCATTGTCTTTTGCCAGGATTAGAGTCTCTTCCATAGGCAGGACAATTCATTCCTTGATGTTGTATTCTCATCGCTTCTTTTGTCTGCCTCTTTCTTTATCCTGATAATGTTCTCTGCAGAAAGTTCTCAGCGAGCCCTGAGGATTTCGTGCCTAAAAATAAGAGTGTCTATTCCATTGAATTTGGAATTTAAATGAAGTTGTTATTTCTTATATCAATCAAGGCAGTTCAGCATTACTGTTTATGCTTCTATCACATGACAGTTCCACGGATTACATTTCCATGATTAAAAATCAAATATTCGATACAGAAAAACTTCCACAACTCTGTTGCTATTGGCAACAGACGCATGCAATTATCTACCTCACTGTTTCCCTAACGTTTTCTTTAACGGAACACTTTGCACATTCGGAGTTGTGGAACACTTAGCACATTCGGAGTTGCGGAACACTTCGCACATTCGGAGTTGTGGAACACTTAGCACATTCGAAGTTGCGGAACATTTCGCACATTCGGAGTTGTGGAACACTTTGCACATTCAGAGTTGCGGAACACTTCGCACATTCGGAGTTGCGGAACATTTCGCACATTCGGAGTTGTGGAACACTTTGCACATTCGGAGTTGCGGAACACTTCGCACATTTGGAGTTGCGGAACACTTTGCACATTCGGAGTTGCGGAACACTTCGCACATTCGGAGCTGCGGAACACTTTGCTTATTTTTTAGAAAGATTAATTCACGTGGTGGCCTACAAGTTAATTATTCCAGTAATTCTTGGAACAGGCCTCGCGGAACACTAAAGTTCCGCAGAATACAGTTTGCGAAATCTTGATCTACTTTTTGCCCAGTATTTTGTCTTCAATATCTTGATTTATGGGCTGAACAAAAAATTAAAATGACGAGTCCCTGTTTCCCCAAACCTTTCAGATCTATATCCGGGCGAATCATAGGCGGCGCATGGTGGTTCTTTGTACTGATCATCATCTCCTCCTACACCGCCAACCTGGCTGCTTTCCTGACCATTGAAAGGATGATCAACCCGATAGAATCAGCAGACGACCTCCTCAACCATCCAAGCATCAAGTATGGGGCAGTTACTTCGGGTTCCACATTACAGTTCTTCTTGGTGAGTTTCTATTTATTTTATTTTTTTGGGGGAGGGTGTGACGATCACACTTGCCGGGGATTATATTATCAAATTTGACAATTCAATGAAATGAAGAAAGAAACATCTCTCTGTATTTTCTTCAAACTTCTTTAATAACTTCTTCAACTTTCACATCAAATTAACTTCTTAATTCAATAACAACTTGACTTGATACTTCATAAATAAAACTTAAAGATACATAAAACTTCACTTAGTATAACTTCAACTACTAAAACTTTACTTAATGGACCCTCTAATATCACAAAACTACTAATCGAGGACTGAGCGAGGACCCCGTCTAACTGACTTTCCCTTAATTTATACCTTTCTTAATCGTACATTACAGAATCATGGAAACCACTCAGATTTAGTAACTTTGACCTTCGAGAAGCTGATGTGTGCTATTTTTTTCCTTAACCCCTTTCATTGATTGGATGGATACCTAAAGATAATTTGTTTACGCTGGACACTTGCACTGGTTTGAACTCGAGCTTCTAGAAACTGGTCGAAATAGGTCACAGACTCGACTCGTGATAGAGGGGTCTTTTTTTACTGATTTTTTTTTTTTTGCGATGTCATGACCTCCACAATTTTATTTTAATATTTTTGCCACGCTTCTTGCACCCAATTCATATAATCTAATTCTTTCTTAAATCGAGACGACCTCTTTAAAAAAAAAAACACTAAGTACAAAAATGGTATGGAATAAATGAGCGTGTTTCTTGGTTTTCTATTCCAAAATAAGTTGATAAATAGACCGGTTTATTATAGTTAGCTTTGAATATCTATATATACATGTATTATGTTTTGACTACTGACCTATATATATTATGTTTTGATCACAGACCTATATATATTAAGTTTTAATCACAGACCTATATATATATTATGTTTTGATCACAGATCAGTTACTCGCCTTGCCCCTTCTCCTGTTAGTGACAACAGTTCCGCCGGACTCAATGTCTGAGCCACATGTGGAAGCCAGGAGTTGGACTGGTTGTCAGGGGCTATTTGAGACGCATGCCATTAAGAAGCATTTTATAGGTAGTGTAGTGCTTACATCCAATACCACTTCCGGCAATGACAACCTCAGTAACAGGAGAAGGGGCAAAGGCGAGTAGCTGGCGCCTAAACCAGTAAGCTTCGGCAGGAGGAGCTCGTTAGTCATGGCTGGCTACCCACCTAGGAGAAGGAAAACTCTGAATTTAAAACCTCTGTTGCCTTGCAGCTTTACCCAATTATGGGAAAGGCTTCGCGAGTCAACCTTGAGGAAAAATCAGGAGATGGCTACCCTTAGGTAGTTTACAGCACCCAGTGCTACACCCTGGCAGAACCTGTGACGCCACTGACCCCAAACTGTATTGGCACTGCCGTTCCTGCGTGGAGAGGGGGGGAGTAACTTATGTGTGAGCGACATCATTCCGACCACAGGTATTTTCCAGGCCTTCATCTCATTTCCCTGAGATGATCCATAGTCGCGTCGCGACTGAAGGAGGCCATAGATCACAGACCTATATATATATATTATGTTTTGATCACAGACCTATATAAAGTGGTTTTGATATTGACTATTTCTTTGTCTATTTAATGACTCAGAACTCTGATGTGCCTGTGTACAGACAGATGGGAGAATACATGAAAACACATTCTGAAGTCCTAGTGCAAAGTAACGAGGAAGGTATCGAGGTTTGTTGCTTCATTCGTTTCTATAAATGTAAATACACTTGCTGATTGGTTTTCTTTTCATCAATGGAGTAATTGTGTCCGTACAGTCCCCTAGATACTTTTTAGATTGCCATATCCCAGGTAACTCTGTTTTAAAGTACGAGAGAGTAACGAGATTCTATGCATAAACTGTGACAGTGTACCTAAGAACTTACAAATAAAAAAGCATAGCCTAATAAAATACTCAAGGATAGAGGCACATTTCTAATTCCGTATGCTAGAACAAATTCTTACAAATGCTCCTTCTTCCCTAGTGCCATTAGAGAATGGAATGGGTTGCCTGAATCAGCCTGGAAAAACAACGGCTTTGCAGAGTTTAAGTCATTGATTAACATGCATGACTAGATTAACACATGAAATGCATAGGACGTAATTGTCTTCTTTAATATATAAGATAAGAAAATAAGCTAAGATAAATGTGCTCTCTTAAATAAATTCCTTGTTTAGATTGTTTAGATTGTAGTTTCTTATGGTACATAATCTTTCTATCTCAGAGAGTTTTAAAATCCAAAGGAAAATACGCTTTTCTGGCCGAGTCCTCTTTTATAGAATACATCAACGAGCGATCACCTTGTGATACAGTCAGTGTTGGCGGCAAGCTCAACAATATAGGATTTGGTGTGGCGACACCAAGAAACTCTCCGTTGAGGTTAGTAACATGTTACGTTACAGTTATCTCCATTGCGCAGTGCTATTTAATTGCTACTGTTATCATGTGTAACTATTGTTTGATTCCGGGCTCACATAGGTCTCACCAGCCATACGAGGAGGCACAAAACCCCAGTGCAAAACCCCTCAGCCTCCTGGATGATAAAAGTGGTCATCGTCAAACCACGATGGACAAACTATATATAGTTATTACATTTACAGTTCGTCTATCGTGGTTCGGTGATGAGCACTTTTGTCATCTGTGTCCTGAGGGCTTTGCACTGGGGTTTTGTGCCTCCTCATGTGGCTGGTGAGACTTATGTGAGCCCGGAAAACCTGGGCAGGTTATTCCAGGTGGAGCTTGTGTCAGTTGCCTTGATCTTCTTTTTCTCAGACCCTTTTTTTCTGTCAGTGCTGTCCTTTTTGTCTTCTGCGTGAGTAGCTCTATCATGTACGCAGTCAGAGATACTTGGAGCGTGTTCCTTGAGCGCTTTTTTTTTTTTGCCAACCATGTGATCTCCTCTCTTCCTTTAATTAATCATAGGGAGTCTCTCAATATGCAGACGTGACGTGCCCATCGCAATTGAGACTGCACCATGATTACATTTAGTACTTCTTGTAATATTGTTACTGATATTTCTATTTGAATTTGTCTGAACCAATACGATTATCTTCTCTTAACTCTTTATTCTTTGTTGCTGTTATTGTTACTGACTGCCTAGTCGTGTGGTCATCACTTTGAACTAATGTGGCGACAATGCCAAGTTCGAATTCTGCAATCCTGATGGAAGTTTGATCTAGGATCTAATAGTCTCATTTCTAAAGGTTTGGTTTAGGATCTAATAGTCTTCATTTCTAAAGGTTTGGTTAAGGATCTAATAGTCTTCATTTCTAAAGTTAAGGTTTAGGACCTAATAGTCATCATTTCTAAAGGTTTGGTTAAGGATCTAATAGTCTTCATTTCTAAAGGTTTGGTTTAGGACCTAATAGTCTTCATTTCTAAAGGTTTGGTTAAGGATCTAATAGTCTTCATTTCTGAAAGAGGTTTGATCATGGACCTAATAGTCTTCATTTCTGAAAGAGGTTTGATCGTGGACCTAATAGTTTTCATTTCCGAAAAGGTTTGATCTTGGACATAATATTCTTCATTTTTGAAGGAGGTTTGATCAAGGACCTAATAGTCTTCATTTCTAAAGGTTTGATCAAGGACCTAATAGTCTTCATTTCTACAGGAGGTTTGATCTAGGACCTATAATTTTCATTTCTCTGAAAAAAATCTTGAAACTTCAAAAAGACTTTTATTTAAACTGTTGACTAAGTTTTGGACGTTATTTCACAAATAAATATTACGTCCGAGCCCTGAAAGTTGACAGGGATAGTGGCGTGAACGGTTGGAATCCTGGACCATCGAGACCTCCTGTTGCTTCTGATGACATCGTTTTTATTATACCATCTACATTTTTCCAGACATAAACTTGGGATTTTAAAATTTATATGCTATGTAAATTTTGTGAATAAAAAAAAATGTAGAACTTCAAAAGCCAGTTTGAAGAGGTAATTCGTTTTCCGCCATGTTTCAGGGACCCAATCAACGTGGCCGTACTAAAACTGAAGGAAGAGGGGACGCTGTACACGCTCCACCAGAAGTGGTGGGTGGAGAAAGGACAATGTGGTGGCGCTCATCAGAGTAAGGTTGGTGGTCAGTGTGGGTGTGTGTGTGTGTGTGTGTGCTTGCGCGCGCCTTGTACTATGAGTAGTCTTTGTTATGAAATGTTACAACATCAACCTTAACATCAACCTTAACATCAACAGCAGGAAACAGAAACATTATTAAATATAATGTAAATTTATGAACCAAAACGACGCCAAACACAAATGAGATAGTCTGTGAAATCGTCTGGTTTAGAAGAGTACAAGACTAGAGTTAATGGTAAATCTAATCGAGATGTTATACCAAAACATTAAGCACAGACAGTTAGGGTTATAACAGCGTATCTAGATTTAGGAACTATAAGCTACTCGATCCACCATTAAAAAATACGTTTTGATAGTGAGGAGTTGGGAACATATTCAAAAACAAGAAAAACATTTTTTAAACTTTAAAAAAAAGCTTAAATTAAGTGTAAAGGCTTATACCACATACTATATGGTTTATATCACTTGTTCCAGACCAAACAAAATAAGTAATTACCAATAGTTAATTAACAAATTGTTTCTTTTACAATTGATTCTTGTTTGGACAGGTAAAAGAAATAATTTTGCGAAATGTCAACTTGTTCTGCAATTGGGTGTAGGAGAAATAACGTTCTGCTTGAGTTGGGTATCGACCCTCTAGCCCCCTTGAATAGGTAGCCAAGCCCAAGCGTGCTTAGCCTCTCGTCCATCATCCCAATTATCTATCACATTGCCCACTATATACAGAAATAGAGCCCAACGAAGAAAGAGCTATTGTCTTGCGTTATAATATAGCCCTACGTCTTCATGCATAAATATATGCCAAATATGTATCTAGTGAATTCTAGTGAGTGTTTGTGAATGTATGTCAATGTGTATGGTTCAATATCTAAATTCTTAACATGTATTAGGTACCTTTACAGAAAAATTACTTTAGTGTAAGCATTAAATGAGCAGTGATTCATGTGCGTGTAAAATGTTCATTTACAAGTCACGTGATTATATTCAGTCAATATGAACTTTTCCTTCTAGCAGACTTATACTGCAGCGAGATGACTTCGTATTCTTTGGTATTACCTTCACTTTTAGTTATATAAATATGGCTCCTTCTGTCTCAGAAGACAATGGATGTATGTTAATGTGTATGTCTATTAGTACACTATAATATAACATTATTATATAATTTCAGCAAAAGGGAAAGTTGTCTTTGACATTAAGTAATGTTGCTGGAATATTCTATATACTTATCGTTGGCCTGGTCGTGGCTATTGTCCTCGGAGTGTTTGAACTCATGTGCTTCAGAGCAAGGAAAAAAGTAAGCAGCTTTTTGAATTAATAAATATTTTGTTTTATCATCTTTTAATAACGAATAAACGTAACGTGTGAATATAATAATAATAATGATAATAATAATTGACATCGCCATACCACTGTCCGTCTGTCTCATAATATAAGAAAAACTGAAATGGAAAAACAAAGAAAACATGGCAACCTAGGCTTTGAGATTAAGCGTTTATGGAAGTTATCTAAAATAACAATATAGGCCTACCCCATTGTTATATCAACCGTGGGAATAATGACAACTCACCTCACAGATGTCAGGGTGGGATTTCAGATTAGCTAGGGTATGATATTATCGTCCCGTATCCCCAACCTGAACAGAGTAACGCAAGAACATAAAGGTAATAGCATGTAAAATACACACATTGAATAAAAGTTATTCAACTGAACCTTTAGTCAATACCAACAGTTGTTCAACGTGAATGATATTAATGCTAACGTAAGTTAATGGCCATTAATTACCAACAAGGTTGTACTTTAAACAATTTAATGAATGTATGAGATATGATGACATGAGTGACAACTAAAAGTCAATAGAATGTTCCAAGGTAACACAAAGTATACATATTAGACAACGAAACATAGCAAACCTTCCCTCGAGGCCATAATTCAATCACGACACATCCTACACTCAAGGCCTTAGATACACGGGCCATATCAAACCACACTGTGAATCAAGCTTGACTCCAACAGAGTCCCAAGCCTGCCTCCCTATTAAAGAAAATACATATTCCTTGAGATCGCCGTTCACACGATCATAGGAGCAACGAATTTCGAGCTACACCACGACGACTAAGAAAGTGAATCAATAACTGACCCAATACTGGGGAAAGGAAACCACACCGAGAACTCCATCTCAAGGCAAAAGAAGAGAGCAATGACACCAATATAGCGCATCCTTAAAAACTAAAACTAACAAAACCTTATGGTGCTCAAAAGAAAATACCAAACAAGATGCGCACGACAACGGATACCTTAAATGCCCTTAACATTCCTAGGAAGATTCTCGTTGCCTGTCAGAGGTCGGTTCTGCTACAAACCTGCCGCATCACCAGAAAATTCTCCAGTTGATACTGATAAAGGGACTACACTGGACTACAATGAATTTTGTTTCTCTTTAACGAAAATTGACCCTGGCAGCGACAGAGAATGAATACTCGTTCGTTTCTAACATAATAATAACTTACATTAAGACCCTTGATTGACTTGCCAAGTAAATAAAGTATCCCTTTCTCATCTTACGATCTAAAGGACAGATGATGTATAAGTCATCTGTTTCTATGGCCGACTTTTAACGAGGCCATCATGTGGCCAGCGAATCGACCAATCCCCAACTCCCCAAATAATGTCAGGTATCCATTAGAAATGGATGGACTAAGAGCGTCGTAAAAATACCCAAAGTTTAAAACCACGGTTTTGACCGAGATTCGAACCCGGGATCCCGTCGGTTCGGAAGCCAAGTGCTTTACGACTCCTTTGCCGACCAATCAGCTTGCTTGACTTAGACAGCCAATCAGCTTGCTTGACTTGTCTCAGACGTTCCTTCACAAATGAAGATCATAATTTCCAAAACTCGTTTTTATCCTCCAGGAAAAGGTTCTCTTAAGAGAGGAGAGATTGTCCGGTGATGGCTTTCTGAGAGGTACTAACACACTGACCACACTCTGTAACACACCGAACGACAGAGAGGATGGCATGTTGCCGTACGACTCCAGACGACAGGTAAGTCACGTCTGCTTTTAACAGGGCAGTGTGTGAAATGATTGCTTTAACTAGACTCTTATTATTATTAAATAAACTGTACTAATGTGTTTAGATGTATTAAATGAATAATGATTAATTCCTTGAAGGAATATTTTTTTTAAAATAAGGTATTTGTAATGTCTACTGGCAAGTATCCCCATAAACATTGGTCAAAAATAGCTTGAACAAAAAGAATAGTTCAATTATTTGGGATGCATCATTGCAAACGATATTGCATGGCCTTATACAAATCAAATAAGAACATAAAAGTAATATGTTATTTAACCTTGGTTAGGCCAATAATAGAATATCCTCCGTTTGGGACCCCTCAACTCAAGATAACATTAATAAACTGGAACAGACACAAAATAGAGCAGTGAGATTCATAACAAACGAATATTCACATTTGACTAGAGTAACACCTTTAATGAAATCACTCAATATAAAAACTTTTCAGGACAGAAGACTTAAAAGTAAAGTAGCAATTATACATAAAACTCTGAACCATAATCTTGAAATACAAAATCAAAATCTAATAAAATACTCAGAAAGACACAAAGATAAAGGCACATTCCTCGTCCCATATGCTAGGACAAATTTGTACAAATGCTCCTTCTTCCCTAGCGCTATTAGAGCATGGAATGGATTGCCTGAGCCAGCCAGGAAAACCAGTGACTTGGCAGAATTTAAGACACGGGTTAACATGCACGACTAGATTGACCTGGAACATGCCTCTGCCGTAATCATCTTTTTTTTTATAATGTAATATCTGTATTTTATAAGATAAAATGCGGGAGCAGTCTTCAATAAGGACAATATTTAAAATATCTTATATATAATATATACAGTGCTATTTTGTGACGGTACGCACCGGTACGGCGTACCGGCACCTTTTTCAATGTGGGGAAGAAATTATTACTTTTCTTGTATTTTAACGTTTGTTATTTATTTATTAGCAGTTAAAAGTTTAGTAATCCATCTCTGAGTACCGGCACCTATATTTACGCACAAAAAAAAAAATAAACCACTGTATAAAGAATAATACAATATATAACAGTGATGCCCAACCTAGACCGGCCCGCGGTCACTGATATATAATATTAAGAACAATTTAATCTAAAATGATTTTTTTTGTACATCTAATCTGTACGGGTGTCGTTGGGCGCCAGCCATATCTTTCTGGGGAAATAGTGGGACCACCTTTCTTGTGTCATTCAACCATTTTTCTTGTATTCATTGTATATTTCTTAGCATGGCAATGGCCTGTGGGAGTGTTGCTGTTTTTTCTATTAAAGGTTGTCTGAATTTGTAACTCGTTGATCTTCATTTCACAGACTCCAGAACCGCCGATACTAGATGGTGAAAGAGAGAAATATCCCGACACGTTGTCTCGTAGACTGGTAGGTCAATGTAAATTTGTTACTTCGCCTTTTTAAAATAAATAAATTAGAAATTGAAGTGTTGTCTACATCTAAAAACAAAAAACATCCACAAACATATTAAAAATAAAAACATACATCTATTTGCATACACCACAAAAAACATGTATAAACAATCATAAACAAACAAACATCTACAAACAAAAATTCAGAAGCATATTTTAAAACCAACATACTTTTACAAGCATGCACCTAAAGCAAATACATATATATTTATATATAGCATATATATATATATATATATATATAATATATATATATATAATATATATATATAATATATATATAAAAAAACGTCCACATACATCTACAAACAACTACAATCAAGTGTGCATCTTCAAGCATAGATTTACAAACAAATATATACAAAGCAAACATCCCAAAAATACATCAACTAACATATATAAACAAACATCTAAAAGCATACATCTACTAACATATATAAACAAACATCTAAAAGCATACATCTACTGACATATATAAACACGCATCTAAAAGCATACATCTACTAACATACATAAAGAAGCATACATCTACTAATATCTACGCAAATATACAAAATATGTATACAAAACATTCGTAAACAATTACAAAGATGCTTCTATAAACATATACAAACATACATACACACTTCTACAGACATAAGACTGACAATACATAAAGTGGGGTAAACCAGAACGAGCTCCTCAGATTTCGGGTCATTTGAAAAGTCAATGTCATTGGTCAATCAATTCCGAGTCACCGCTGACTCTACTCTTGATGTGCTTTGTTCATTTCATGCATAGGAAGCAGTAGAAATTGTCCTATCGGGCTCAGGACAACAAAAACGAAGTCCTGAAGACTCCCGACATAGCAGTTGTCCTGACTGAACCACGGCGGCCTTAGATAATTGGAGGCTCTAGTCGAATTGAACTTGGAGGCTCTAAAAGAAATAGTATAACAAAAAATGAATGCTAATAAAATGACAAAATTTATTTCAAAATTTATTGTACTACAACAACAAAATTGAGCACAAATTTTGCTTTTTTTTCTGTAGTGAATTTTTTTTTGGGGGGGGGGGGGCTGTATGAGGCCCCTACCCATGGGAGGCCCTAAGCGGCTGCCTAGTTTGCCTATGCCTAAGACAGGCACTGACTGAATGTTTTACTTCAATAACTTCACGGGAGACAAACGTTTCTAAAGCACCTTTGTACGATCGTTGTTTTTAAATCATTTGAGTCATCGTTAAAATGTGGCCGAGGCCGACATTAATCTACTATGTATTCGAAGGATTGTGCACAACTAGCATTATTTTTTTTTTTTTTGATCCCCGAAAATCCGTGTGTTACATTAAAAACAGAATTGTACAAACTGTCTACTTATAAAATTAATTCATGTATTTTAACGGGGCAATACATACTGTGATATTAAAAAAAGCCATAACAGTTAAACAAAAACAAACACAATTTTACCCAGTAGAGTACTTTCACACTGTCACATCAGTCACATGCTTATTAATGTTAATATCGTTATATATATAATATATTTTTTATGAGTCCAATACTAACATGTTAAAATGTTTTTAAAAGCCTATGTATTCGCCATTTTAGAATTCTCTTTCTATATTAGATCATTAACAACAGCAGTAATAAGATTTACATTTATAAATTTTACTCATTTGATAAATATACCACAAGTATATTTAAAAGCAAGAAATATACGATTGTATATGTACACGTATGTAAAGATTAGAATTAATTAAATTCTTACATTCAAAATATATTTCCCCTACCAAGAACCCGTTTGGGATATAATTGGTCGTGGGTCGGTCCCAATGAACACCCTCGTACCATGGTTGTTATACCATTTCTGAGATAAAACAAGCAAACTATAAAAAAAATTTAAACAAAAGGTTATTTATGGGGATAGAACTGTACATTTATAGTCATGTTTAAAACCCCACATATCATGCCATATCAGTTATGCTTATACTGAAGGATTAATTTCCTTAGTTGGTATCAAATACAATAAGATTTATTTCACTTAATCAATATCGAACTAAAATAATTAATTTCACTAATTGGTTATTTTTTTACTTTTATTTTGTTTTGTTAGGTACTATACAAAAATTGTGCATAGTTTCAGCTTGATCTGAGAAAGGGTGTAGAAGAAATAGCGTGTACAATGATCTACGGGGACAAAACCTCATATATCATGCCATATCAGTTAATACTGAAGGAATAATTAAGTAATAATTTATGTGGGAAGCGTGGTCGAGAGGCCAGTGCGCTTGAACTTGGGTTGGCTTGGCTACCTAGAAGGGGGCTCGAGGTTCGACACCCGACTCGGGCAGAGTTGTGTTTACTGAGCGCCTAAAGACAGCAACTCCAAGATACCCCCACCCCACCACCAGTCCACAAATGAGATTGGACCAAAAGCGCTCTGAGCATGCTATAAGCATGAAAGTAGCGCTATGTAAAAGCTATAATAATAATAATTTTCCTTGTTAATTATCAAACAAAATAATTAATTACCACTAATTATTACTAACTATTTTTTTTAATTGAATGGTGCATACAATAAATGATTGCTTAAAGTTTCAACTTGATCTGAGAATGGGTGTGGGAGAAAAAAAAATGTGAGTGAGTGAGTTGTAAAAATACTCTTTTTCTAACAAAGCTTTGTAAGGGAAAGAACCTCACACTTTCTGCCATATATATCAATGCTGCAATATTTATCAACCTTTTACTAAATAAAACAAAATTAATTAATTACACAATTTAACTAACTAACTAACTAACTAATTGGTTAATTTTTTTGCTTCATTAATGTGTTGTCATCAACAATGACTAACTGTGCAGAAGTTTCTATTTGAGCCGAGGATGGTAAGCGGGAGAAATGACGTGTACAAGATTTGTACCAGACAGACGGAATGAGTTGATATTGCAAAATAATAATTATGAGACGAGAGTACTCTTATTTTTGATGTTCAATTACTAGATCTAGATCTAAAAATTAAATTTTATGTTACATAGGTTAGGCTTAAAAAAACAAAAACTTTATTTCTTTTAACTACTTTACAAAACAACGCCTTGTTTTCAACTTTCTAAAAAAAAATTCACATTTTTTGTTGTGTTAAGAAGTCTCCATGTCCAGTCTAGAGTAGTATATATAAGTCTATGGAATAACTTCAATTATTTTTTCACCGTGATGCATTCGATACACAAAAAGCTAGATATTTACTTTTTTATACTTATGCAATCTTTCCATACAATGTTGTTTTTTTAATTAACTGACATTATTTTTATTTTCGTTTTATTTACGTTATTGTTAGTCCTGTTCATTTTGATTTATCCGTCTTCTCGGATTCCTTTTAATATTTGCTATTGTCCTTTGCAGAACTCTGACCCACCAGACTATATAGGCTTCGAAAAGTTTCAAGTGGACATTCAGGCACCTTACAGCGACAAGAGTGACATATTTTGACACAAGACTGGCGGCTAAATTTCTGTTATTATTTAAAAACTAGCAATTGGTGATCGCCTGCTGTACATTTGAGGAAGTTCAATGTTGCGCATGCTCATGCTTATGTCTCTTGCATGAATGCTTTCCAGTGGCAATTAAAAAAAAAATAAACAAAACAATTACTGCTTTAGGATAATTCATTTGCTCAAAATCAGTTGTAATATTCATAAAAGAATTTGTAATTTTGTTTCTGTCATATTCTAAATATGTATCAAGTCAAGTGCAAACACACTTATAACCATTTACCCAGAAGCAACCTAAAGTGTCAAATTTGTAAACTGGAGAATGTTCTTTTGTTTCATGAGATGAAAGCTAGGATCAGTTGAAGATGTCTAAAGTTACAAGAGTGTTTGAGAAAAAAAAAGATTCAGATATTTTTGTAAGAATTCTCCAAGTGACGTAAATTTTTTTTCGATATTTATGGTTTTTTTTTATTATTATTACTGCCAGATTCTTGTCCATATACGTAGCAGACGTGGGTGAGTATCTTCCGGTTTATCCATTTCAATGATAATCCATATCAGTGTGTTTAAAAATATACTGATTGGTGCCAATGTGTGTGCAATTTCAATTTGATCGATACGAATTATCGAATCTGACTCTTTATAACCATGTGATAACTTTTTTTTTATTATTGCAACTTTCATGTACATAATTATAATGTTTCATAATTTCATGTCTTCTCATGTTATTTTATATTTTATTTTAAGCATTGTAGATCTACACAGTTGGTACGAAGAAAAAGGACAGAGAATGAATGGACGGTTGTACGTTTCTACTGTAATAAATTAAGGGCAAGCAGTGGCGTAGCAAGGTGCCCGTTGGCCCGGATTCAATAATATGCTCTTCTCCTCCCCCTCCAGCCCATAGGAAAAATTTAGTGTGTGACAAAGAAATCGAGTAGTCTGTATGCATCGGTACGTTTACCAAAAGACATTCCAATGAAATTAGTGTACCTTTTTTTTTGTAAGTAATAAACTCATTACGCTTGATTCAGTTATTACTCCTTGTAAATAATAGTGTAATAATTTTAAAGATAAATTGTAATTTCTTCTTACTTGGACGTCAGCCAATATTTCTTACTTTTGGTTCTCCCATATATGATTTGAGTCATGGCCTTCGACACTAAAATCAGACTGATGCACTCCTAGGTCACAGTTACATTCTTATACGCTTGCGACTGTTGGATGCTAACTGCAGAACTAGAGAGGAGGATCCTAACATGTAAGGCGCGTATTTGATTTTTTAAGTATTTTTGCTAAAACTGCATTACCCAACAAGCCTATTATCTAGTTTTGAAATTGTGGGGCGAAGTAAGAAGTTTCTGTGTTTGTTTTCTTCAACACTAGATCATACTCTTGGAAATCAAACCAAAGTGCACATTTGTATTCACTTTTGTGTCAACCCCATTGGTTCATGTAAGCCCTGTCGGTCGGTCAAGAATCATGGTTTCCCAATCATTGTCCCAATCGCAATGAACACCCCTTGAGCTATGGCTCTACGACACAGGCTGTGGGCCTCTAATGGTCTTGGGCCCGGGTTCATTGAACTCCTTCGCGCCATGGATGCTACGCCACTGCGAGACTGAATAACGGTGCAAAAGTTTAATGACTTACTAACAAATACTGGTATAAAGAGGCGATTCACCCACCGACTACCAAAGTTCTCTATACTTCATTAGACTCCAGCAGAGATTCACCATGTCTCTTGTTTCTCTTTAGATCTGTTCATGCCTTTTGTTGAACAGCGCGCTGGTACGCAACATATGCACCAGCGTAGGAGATATATATATCCAATATTTTACCATGAGCAATTATATCCAATGTATATCGTTATTAGCTGAGTTTCTATTCAAGACATTTATTTTAGCTGTAATCGAATAATGAGCAGTTCATTTTCTGTCTCTTTTATCTAGTTTATCAGTGACAGGGCGGAGACCTGCGACGTGGCAACCAGCTATTAGCTTGAAGATCTCTAACGAGACCAATCGCGTTATACAGTGGGGCCTCGAGATACGAGTTTAATTCGTTCCAGACCCCAGCTGTAAGTCGAATTACTCAAACGAATTTTTCCCATATAAAATAAAGTAAACCCGATGAATTGGTTCTAACCCTATATAAAGTTCCAAAATTACCTAAATGATGAAAAGCGTATGCATAAACAATAAAATAAATAATGAAATGAGGAACGCAGAAAAGATATCAATCAAATGTATGTAAAGCAATGGTCAATGTACATTTTCTGAGTGGCTGACGACTGCGGCTAACCGAGTGCGGGTGAGGAGGAGGGAGCGAGGGGTAAGTAGGACGAGTTGACTGCACAGAACATACACAAAACAACACTGATTCGTTTCGATGGATATCAACCTCTTCTTCGTATCATTGGACTTTGCGATTGGGCTACGTTAGTTTTCTTGGGACCCATGATGCACAAGAATAATTCCGATTAAAATCACTAAACTCGCTAGCTACAACACTCACACTACCGAGACGAGCTTTTGTTAAGTGCTGTGATACGTGCGATTGGTCGAGATCATGGTGTTCACACACTGTGCTCTTTTTGTCCAAGTAACAGCTGAGGCAGCTTCTCCCCATTTTCCCGCGCTGGCAATTATGGTTCCTATTCCAAGTGAGAACGGAAAGATCCGATTTCGCACGATCATCGTCGATAGGTTTTAACTATAAACCTCGACTCGTAACTCGAATTGTCGCTCGTAAAACAAACAGAAATTTCGCTCTTGATGCTGCTCGTATCTCGAATCACTCGTAAATTGAACAGCTCGTGTCTCGAGGTTCCACTGAAGTAGGCCTAAACACTGACCTTCCACGTCGCAAAATGTTTTCAGTTTTATCCAATAGCTAGTTTCCAGATCACAGATCAGACCTCACGACCTGTGACGTGGCAACGAGCTGCCCACAGGTTGCAACGTCGCATGTCAGTGATCATAGGCCTACTATTACGATTGGTCTTGGTTAATACTATTTTGTACCTGTAGATCTGTTCCTCAGTCTGATGACACAACTCCAAACATGTTGGTGGGGAAAAATCCTCTTTAAAGAATTAAATATTTGAATTAATCTCAATTGAAATTATAGAATGAATAAATACCCACATTATTCGTAGTGAGATCCCACAATACAGTGATTTCAATATTAAATCCACAGATATATTGCCAATATAAAGTTTGCCGCTATTCTTCTTACCTCTAATTTATACTGCCTCAAATTAATTTAAACATCAGCTATGACAATAATTTGATTAAAAGTTATTGTGTAGTTTGATTTTATTTTACATTTTTCATAAGACTTTTTTAGATACTGTATAAAACAGATTCGCGACAACTTTTGACGTTTAGATAATCTTGGCAGGCTTTAATACATGACACCCGCCATTTCTAATAAAGCCCACTTTAAGATGATGCCTACGATATAGTTCTGATAGCTAGTACCAGATTTAGACTCGATAAGAGGTAAGCTATTCAAGATATGTGGACCCCTGTAATCAACATTAGGGAATATTTCTTTTGCTGTTTCTTAAAAATCATTGAAAATAACTGGGGAACCCTTTTCGAGGCTGACTCGTGTTGTCTTTAGGACCGTAAATGCAGCACTGTTATTGCTCCTTCTTACTAGCTTTATATCTGATCTTCGATACTACAACGTTCATATTGTATTTGCTATGCAGATTATTGCTAGAGACTTCTATATGATTCGACTATTGGCCTGACTTCAAAATATTTTAAGCGTTTCATTTCCATGTCAAGTTTAGATTAGCCCGTGGCTTCTTATTTTGATAGTACAATGTTAAATAATTGAAATTATTATTTCGACGTTTACTTTTATAGGAGACATGGACTTAGCATGTTTTGGTATTTTATTTAAGTAGAATTTTACCTTCTTTTAGGTTCAAATGTTATTTCAATTATGATGATTTCTGACTTTGTACATGTTTTGTCATAGATGTGTTATGTACATATTTATAGTTTTGTACACAAATAAATAATTCATCTAAATAAACTTTTATGAGATTTCACCTTTTTTTTCTTTTCTATAATAATGGTATTGGCAATTTAATTGTCTTATTTCTTAGGTAAACACGTAACCCAACCTGGCGACATACATTTTAGGTTTACAGTAGGACACTTTACACATTTTGCTACCAGGTGGGATCTAAACTTTAAAAATGTGGATTGATATTTTTTGGTGAGGAGCAGGGCTGTCATTCTTCCCCCCTACTCCCCCCTTCCTAATGAAACATATTTGTTTTAAAGTATGTCTCTCAGACGTGAACATCTTTGCACTTAAACAAATAAATGTGTTTAAAAAGTAATAAAATATAATAACAAGGAGTGTAAGAGTAGATTAATTGGAAGGGTCCCATTGATCATACCCCATGTATTTTTTAATGTTTCAATTAAATGTAACATAAAAATATAGTTGTTGTTGTTTTTTTTTTGGGGGGGAGGGGGAGGCTATATTAGGATTTACCTCAAAATCTCATTTCTAGGGTCTATACAACCCTCTCCAAGACCCCTCTAACTAGAAGACAACTACCAGTTATAGAATAATAGTCGCAAATTAGAAATTTTAGCTGGATCCGAGATTGGATGTCGGAGAAACGACGTGTACAAACTTTTTACCAGACAGACGGACAGAATGAGTTGATATAAGCTTCGTAACAAAAGACTTAAAATCTAAAAAAAAACAAAAAAAACTGCAAGTTAAAATTGATAAAATGTTTCGATGTATAAAAAAAAAGGGCAAACAATGAAAGGAAAAAAAAACTTAAGCAAGAGAGAGACAAGGGAAAAGAAATGTGACTAAGATGTTAAAAAGTTTAAATACCATTTAATGTTCAATGTTCATTATTTGATTGTTAAATCATTTATTGTTATCATTACTAGTTAATTAGTCTTTGGTAACTTAAAATATATATATATATATATATATATATAAAGAAATACAGCCCAAAAAAAAGACAAGAAAGAAAAGAGACAAGAAAGAGAATAGGCAGAAACCCAATGATCCCAAGGATGTAAGCAGCTTGACAACTGGTGTCACAAGTGAAAACAGGAATCTTAAATTGTCCACCAACCAGCTTCCTCCAGGCGTCTCGCTTCTGGGCGAGTCTCTCCAACTGTCCCCTTGTCTTGCCCATCTGCTTGGAATCTGCTTCCAACTTACAGCCCCTTTCATTGTTTGCCCTTTTCAGCCGTCCCCACTTCCTCCTTCCTTGGGGCTTCCGGGGGATGACTTGGCCTGTAATGTTGGATACAGGTTTGGGAAGGTGGTGACCTATCCATCTCCATCTCTGAAGGATATCTACTTCAATGGGCTTCTGGTTTGTTCTTTGCCACAGTGCTTCATTCGAGATCTTGTCTGGCCAGTGGTTTATAATGATCATTACATTTTTTGAAATAAGCCTAATTATTTTGTAAATCTGTTCTCTTTTAGCCGATAAATAGGAACCGTTGTAAGAAAACTTTGCAAGCTGCAAAATAACATGAAATCGGATTTCAATATCCTTAGTAATTTAAGTTCTAAACATGGACGGATGCACAAACTAGACAAAGCAAATAGCGGCTTTTCCCCTTTCTTATTTACTTACTTAGACCCTCCCGCGCCGTTTGGCGCCATTGGGCGGAAAGCTATCTCCACAAAGATCTGTCACTGGCAATGTCTGAAGCCTCCTCCCACCTGGTGTCCACTGTTCTAAGGTCTTCAATGAAAGTGTGGCGCCAAATTATACGAGGACGTCCCTGTTTGCGCTTTCCTCGTATTGGCCTCCAATTCATCACAACTCTTGGTATGAGTAGTTCATTTTGTCGGCAAACATGTCCCGCAAACCTCATGCGACGCTCTGTCACAACCTCACAAAGTGCTCAACTCCCATTTCGGGATAGGATTTCCTTGTTTGAGATCCGATCTATACAAGTCACTCTCAAATTCGTCTCTACCATTTTTGTTGAGCCACATTTAGTCTTATCTCAATTTCGGTAGATGACTTCCATGTCTCACATGCATACGTTGCAGTTGGGATGACGATTGTGTTAAGAAGGTGGATTTTTGTCTGAGTCCAATGGCTTGACTTGTTCAATTAGGCTGCAGCCTTGTGAAAATCCTCCCTGCCTTTCCTATTCGGCACGCTACGTCATGGTAAGCATCCCAATCGTTTGTTTTGATGCTGCCAAGCAGGGCCGGCCTTAGGCCACTGCCACCAATGCGGCCGCAGTGGGCCCCGCACTTTCATGGGCCCCGCGCTAATTCTAGAGGTAAATTATTAAATTAAACCATTATACCTTATTACATTTTCCAGGAGCTCCTGGAAATCTCCTGAAATTGAAAAATATACGAAAAAGTCCAGGAGATTTCCTGAAATTATTAAAATCTCCTGAAAACTCATAAAAAGTAGACAAAATAGTCATTCTGGGGTGAAACGCCGATCCAACGTGAGATTAAAAAAGAAGGAATTGTTAATTTTCATTGAATAATAGTGAAATGAAAGACACATGTATTTATTGTCAAATATAAAATCTTAATTTTCACTTATTATCTTTATCCCTAACCAGACTGGGCCCCGCGCAATCTGTTTCGCATAGGGTCCCGCAATAGTTAGTGCCGGCCCTGCTGCCAAGGTATGTGAACTTCTCCTTTCCAGGCCTCTGAAAATCAAACTTTATACAAAGAACATATTACTGTGATAAACGTTAAGTGTTAGTGTCTAAAAGAACTATCAGTTAATTTTGAATGGTCTCTCTCTCTCTCTCTCACTTTCTTTCTTTTCTGTTTTTATTGTAGCAATAGCAATAGAAGTGAAAAAGGAATTCAGAAATATGTCAACGCTATAGAAACAGTTATTCTCTCCGCTACTAAGAGGACACATTAGGTCTGGTCAGAAATATGTCAACGCTATATAGACAGTTATTCTCTCCGCTACTAAGAGGACACATTAGGTCTAGTCGGAAGGACATTCCAAAAAAATCATCATTTATTTAACTTTAAAAAAAAATAAAAAAATAGGAACAAAATATCACAACTATTCTGTGAACAATTCAGTTGGGAAGTTCCGGTAAGTGAGAAGTACAAATCACGATATAAACTGCTGCACTCACACAGACTTATAGGCCTACATTGTCTGAGTGCCTCTTGAGTATTTTAAATTATCTTATCTTATATAATACAGACGTTACTTCAAAAAAGAAGATGATTACGTCCTACGCGTCATGCATTTAGTCATGCATATTAACCAATAAAATAACATTTTAGTTTTATGTTTTTATTTGATTTATAGAAATTTCTTTTAATAAATCCTAATGCTTTGTTGGATTTTTTTATAGTTTCATCAATATGTGGATTCCATGACAGTTTTTCATTTATTATAACACCTAGGTATTTTGCGTTGTTAGTCTGTGTTACTGGTTTGCCATGAATAAGATAAGTGGAATTAATTTGTTTTAGTTTTTTTGTTACTCTTAACAACTGACATTTTTCTGGGTGGAAAGACATGCTCCAATTTGATTCCCATTTCTGTAATTCATCTAATTCTCTTTGTAAAGTATCTGTGTCTTGTGTTGTTTATATTGTTCTATATATTATGCAATCGTCTGCAAATATTCTGACTTTTGTTCCTGAGGTAATGCAATTTGGTAAATCATTTATGTAAATTAAAAATAGCAGTGGACCCAAGACTGTTCCTTGAGGTACACCTGAGTTTACTGTTATTGGTGTTGATTTAGAGCCATTTATTATTACAGTTTGTTCTCTCCCTATCAGAAAATCTTTAATCCAATGATGCAATGGACCATTAATGCCGAAACATTTTAATTTTTTAAGCAGACTATGGTGGTGAACTTTGTCAAAAGCCTTGGGAAAATCTAGTAAGATAGCATCTATTTGTTCACTATTATCTAAACCTTTTGAAAAATCATCAATTAGTCCTATTAGTTGTGTTTTACATGATCTATATTTCCTAAAGCCATGTTGGTATGGGGTGAGGACATTATGTTTGTCTAAGTGGTTTATGATGTTGCTACATTTTATGTGTTCTAGTATTTTACATGTGATGCTGGTAAGTGATACTAGTCTGTAGTTTCCTGGATCAGATTTTTCTCCTTTTTTAAATGGGGGGTGACATTAGCTTCTTTCCAGTCCTTTGGTACTCTGCCCTGGTTAAGCGATGCCTGAAAGAGTATTTTGAACATTGGGGCTAGCTCATTGCTTAGTTCTTTGAGTAATCTAGCTGGAATACCATCAGGTCCAGACGCTTTATTTGGTTTGGTGTTGGCTAATAGTTTTGAATTCCATTTTCTTGTACTACTAAATCTTCTATGTTGTCTACTTGGTTCAAATTAAGAAATATGTCTTTGTCTCCTGGGGCTGAGAATGCTGATGCAAAGTATTTGTTTAGGATGTTTGCTTTAGTTTCATTATCATTATGTATTATGTTATGTTCATCTTTTAATGGCGCTATGCTTGTTGTTTCCATTTTCTTAGACTTAATGTATGACCATAGGTTTTTGTTGTTATCTTTAGATATTACATTGTTTATGTATTCACTCTGCAGCTGTCTGCTTACTTTTTGGGTTAGGTGTTTAATTTTTATATACTTTTTGTAAACTCTTTCTGCCTTGGTTTCTTTAAATTTTCTATATAGTTTTTCCTTCTGTTTACAAACCTTCTTTAGTCTATTATTAAACCAGCATTTATTTATTTTGTTTGATGTATATTTAGTTGGTATATGATTTTCTATAATGCTTTTAAGATGGTTTTTAATGAAATTCCAGAGGTCATCGACTGGTTGGTTAATGTCTTTTTCTAATAAGAATGTTTGTTGAAAGTTTAATGCAGCTTGGTGTAGTTGTGTTAGGTTACATTTATTCCAGAGTAAGATTTTTCTTTTGGGTTTTGGTTGGACTACCTATCAATCGCTTACATTTAGTGTCATTTTTTGTAAACTTAGCCTAATGATAGCTGGAAATGTAATGCCGTGACCTGATCATTCAGTAGTTGAGATTCAGAAAGAACTCTTGTCAGATATTCAACTCTGTGATAGTGTAGAGACTTGCTGTAGAATGCAACCAATAATTATTTGTGTTACTTTCTGAATCACTCAATTACTCAAATTTACTTATACGACTACTTTGCACTTATCTTAGAAACTAAGTGGGAGAATCAGAAGCAGTAATAACCTCAGCTAGCAAAATACGAACCCACTTAACTTTCAGAGAGGAAGTGAATAAGACATTATAAAGTGTTTCTCCCTTCATTCTAAACAAAAACAACTTTGTTCGACGCACATTTTTTCAACCTTTGTTTACATTACTGGGACCAAAAAAAAAAAAAAGATAGTTTAACGTTACTACTGATATCAGAAATATGTCAAAGGTCAAATTCATTAATCTTTCATTGGGTATTTTTCATCTTAAATAACTGAAAACAGCTAATGAACTTATAGGTAATGATGGGAACTAAACTAAATTTTAAAAATTAAATTAAAATTTAGTTTCAACTAAAATAGAGTAGTTAGGCCTAAACTAAAAGTTTATAACCGATTTCAAAAGATAAGTTAAACTAAATTTCAAAATATTATTTTCAACTTAAACAAATTTTCATAACTTTTTTATGGGGGTGGGGGAGGTGATCTAGACCTAGTAAATCACCTGACTATATACGGTTCGATCAAATTCTTTTAGCCTAACATTGTAGAAATATTTCTCCATAATGATATCTGTAATATATATATAGGTCAATGGGAAAAAATTCTTACATAAACGTTATTGCATAATAAAATTTGAAAAAAAATGTCTAAATAATTATTTTGTTTGTATTTTTACCTTGAATTAAAATTTTATATTAACTTATTATATAACGAAAAATCTTACTTATAAGGTAAGGTTTAAAATCTCATAAAATCTATAAAAAAAACAATAAAAAAAACATATAGATCCAGAATACCACATTTAGATCTAATAACAAAAAAAAAAAAAAAAAAAAAAAAAAAAAAGAAACTTTGCTGAAGTTTGATTAAACGTTAGGGTTTTGTAACTATTTTAGAGTAAAGTAGGCCTACATGCTTGTTTAACCATGCCAATTGTTCTTGTCTGACCACTCAATATACAACAAATATTATTGCATAACGCGCAAGAGAAAAAAACGAAGGGGCGAGGGTTGTTGACATCATGGACTACACTCTACAATACACTAGAACATGTGTGCATCTATCTGACCAGGTTGTTAAATTCAGTCGGACACATAGTCTATTTACTGTTTGGGCAGGAAGGGTTTGTAACTATTTAAGTGTAAAGATAGATCTATGTACAAGCTTGACAAACTATGCCATTGTGTTATTTACTTGTCTGACCACTCAACAAACACTATTTCATAATGCGCAATGAAATCAACATTACTCTGACCAGGTTGTTAAAATCAATCAGACTAGTCTATTTACTTTTTAGGCAGGGAGGATGTGGATTAAAATGTTTTTTTCTAGAGTTGGTTATCCTAATGCTATTAATTCTATACAAGTGGACCCGCGGCGTAGCATACCCCGCTATTTAGTGAACACTTCCTGAAAGACAGTTATCCAAATGGGGTGAGTTTGGGCAAACGACTGCTCGCCACCATAAACGCCGGAAGTATTATGTAAGCAGCGTATTGTCGAGCAGAGTGTACGGCTGTGCTTCCGTAAGTAAGAACAACGGACAGAGCGTCGCAATAGTTATCCCAATGTTTGCAAACAAAGCTTACAGCCATCTTGCGAAATTCGAAAGCAACTGTTTCGTCGATGACATTTTTCCAGAATATGTGACAGAAATAAACAGTTACCTGTTGCAGGCATTTCGCCTATATTGAAAGACCTGTTGACTCCACGAAATATATGTGAAGCGGTGGTCATGGTTAGGAAACGAAGGGCAATACGAAGAGGAAAAATCAAAACAAAGCTACTGAAAAGAAAAAAACATACAAGTATTTTAATGACACATGATATTGACGAAAGTTACGTGGGGTAACTCTAGTCCGACTTACACAAATAAAAGAGTTATCTTTCCATGACATTTGCATGGTGTCCCGCATGGTTGGGCGATGTAGAGAATTATATATATAGATAATATATGCGTAACTGAAGATTTAGACCTAGATCTTTATAAAGGTCTAGATACTAGAATATCCTTCAGCTTTTTCCTGAGGTTTTAGCTATAAAAAAGGGTGTAATTGATGTTCCTGCAGTTGTAAATTATCGTTAGTCGCCAATCAATAAAACCAATAAATATTGATCTAATACGATTATCTAATGCCCACAATAAGCTCACAGAAATTAAACACCACCACGTAACCCAGAAAAAATTCGGAACAACCCCATTCATAATATCGCATAGAAGCATTTGGTAATTTTTTTTTAACATTTGTACTGTGATTCTTTCAAGTGCAGATAATGACTTCCATAACTTCTACCAGCATCTTACTTTACCCTCTTCAAATACAGACTTGATTAAATAGTAGTTAATCGCATAATTTTTTGATAATCAAAGTTGTTGATATCACATGATCAGAAAAAAAGATATGTGCGTTTCAACCGCTACCTGCTGCAACCACATGTTGAAAAGTTGTACAAATTTTATTTGAACTTTTTAGTTTGTAACTAAAAAAAATTAACTAAACTAAAATTTTAACTAAAGTTAACTAGTTAAACTAAAAATTTCAAATTTTTTAGACAACCTACACTCAACATTATTGATAAGCACTTCAATAGCAGAGTGGTTAGTATATCGACATGAGAAGGCTCGAGCTGTGAGTTCGAATTAATGTCGTAGGTCTACCTTCTTTTTTTATAAATGCTTTTAATAACCGATTCCCAAAAAGTAAAAATTACTGGCCAACACCCCAAGTCAAATAATTTGAAAATCCTTCAATGGAATGCAGAAGGCATCCAAAATCTACTACTGGCGGACAATGGATATGCCTGCGCTGGATGTGGCAACATGTGTAGGTTACAGCTAGGGCTGCGTAGTCACGGGAAATATTGCATTCCTCATTAATCTTTGGACTCGAAGACAAGCCTTATTATTATTCACAGCTAACTCTTATATCGAAGAGTTTTTCTTCTATCCTGGGGACGGATGGTAACTTCACCAAGTCAGGGAAAACAATGACTTAGCAGAGTTTAAGTCTCTTATTAAGGCCAACATGCATGGATTGCCTGTCTAGAGTAACACATGGATAAGGGTAGGACGAACCCCTAATTATCTTCTACTTTAAAGGAACTTATCTTATTAGGAAGAGATTTGCAGCGCAATCAAGCCATTGAAGAATGGCAAATCTGCAGGACCTGACAACATCCCAGTTGCGGCGCTAAAGGCAGACATTGATACCAGTTTGAAATTACTCTACCCTCTCTTCTGCAAGACATGGGAAAAAAGAATTGTCACCAGAGTGGAAGGAGGGCTATCTCATCAAACTCCCAAAGAAAGGTGATCTTAGTTCCTACTCCAACTATCGAGGTATAACACTACTGTCCATTCCAGGAAAAGTGTTTAACCGCTTTCTGCTGAACAGAATGAAAGATGCTGTAGATCCACATCTCCGTGACCAACAAGCCGGATTTCAAAAGGAGAGATCATGCACAGATCAGATAGCGACACTACGCATAATTTTGAAACAGTCCATGAAGTGGAACTCCCTTCTCTACGTCAGTTTTATTATTATAGACTATGAAAAGGCGTTTGACAGCGTGGACAGATTGACCATCTATAGACTTCTGAGACTCTATGGAGTACGTGCCTGAAAAAAATACAAATATCATCAGGAAGTCTGAGATGACTTGCAGAATAGTGCATTGCAGACAACTGACAGACACATTTGCTAGCAATAGATTGGGTCTTGAAGACAGCGACAGACCAGAAGCGGAACGGTATACAGTGGACACTATGGAAACATATGGCCTAACTATATGGCCTCGACTTTGCAGATGACGTGGCTCTTCTTTCTCAAACACAACAACAGATGCAGGAAAAGATAAGCGTCGTCGCTGACAAGTCAGCTAGAATGGGTCTTACCATAAACAGAGGGAAGAGCAAGGTGTTCAAGATAAAGGCATCCATCATCCACTGGCGGATCCAGAATGTATAGGATTCACACAATTTGTATACGAATTTATTACTTATGTTAAAAATACATAGTAATTATTTATATTTCAACCTATTTTTAGATTATTTCGCCCCCCCCCCTTCTAGTATGTTGGCTGATTTGGTGGGGTCGGGAGGGGGCGATTGTATCAATACCGCCCCCCCCCTACACTTTCGAGTGGGGGGGCGGTCAAATTTATTTGTAGAAATCACAGCTTGCTAATAAAATCAATTAAATATCTATATCATCGAAACTTGTTATTGATATTTTAACCGATCTTTTTATTATGTCGTTCCTTGTTTGCCGATTGGTGGGGGGGGGGGGGGGGGGCGAATACGTCTACTGCCCTTCCCATCTAAACCCTTTGAGTGGGAGGAGGGGGCGGTCCGTTTTTATGGAGAAATCATAGTTTGTGAACAAAATTATTTGAATTAATATATAAATTTTATATTATGTCGCTCCCTTTCTGGTATTTTGGCCGATTCGGTGGGGTGGGGGTGGGGCGATTGCATGTACTGCCCTCCCCACTCTAGCCCTCTGAGTGCTGAGGGGGGCGGTCCTATTTTTGTGGAGAATAATATTTTGTGAATAAAATTAGTTGAATATCTATATAATATAAACTACGTATTGATATGTGACCCATTGTATATTATGTCGTACCACAATCTAATCTCAAATTGTATCATTAGTAAATTTAAATGAAAAAGGGTTGTACCAGGTGGGAGGGTCGATATATGGAATCGCATTTCCCCCATCGGACAAATCAATACTTTTTCTTTTTGTATTATAGTTAAGAAATTACAAAATCAAAAACATGTCACTAATATAATTTATATATACTATAAATTAAATTCTTATATCGAGTCGCCCCACCCCTATTTTTTAATGCCAAATGCAATCTTTAGCAGAAATTATTAAAGGAGCGAGTATTAATCGTTTTCACTCTACCGCCATTCCCATTTCCAGACAGAGTTTTTGTAATTTCACATGAATTTATCATAATTATTTTAACAAAGACTTTGCATTGGAAAAGTTAGAATTCAAACGAAATTTTTCAGTATGAGTCATGATTGAGATGAGTTCTAAACTCAAATAATATTTTCATAGTCGCCTTTTCCAACCTTTACTCAATCTGATATTTTTCTAGCTAATTAAATTTGGGATTATAACTCACAATTTATACTAGAGTTTTCTTGAATACTATTTATCGAATAAGTTTTTTTTTCGGCGGTGATCCTCAAAGCAAAAATCTAAATATGTTGGGTATCTTATCTTTTCAAGGAACAAATCGGTTTTATTTGCAATGTATTATGGGCCTATAAATTCATATTAGAATATTTTTCAAGTACTACATCATTCGAAAGGTCCTTTTTTATTAGTATGAATAATGAGCTTTAGGTCAGGATAATGCGTTTCTGCAGTGAAGAATGCAAGAAAACGATTTTGGCGTTGGGGCTTCGCCCCGAACTCCATTGATGAATAATGAGCTGTACTTGTCAGGAGAATGCGTTTCTGCAATGAAGAATGCAACAAAATGCTTTAGGCGACGGGGCTTCGCCCCGAACTCCACAAGAGAACCTTGTAGCGCTGCCCCAGTTGTTTTGTTTTTCGCCGAACGTTTAGAAATGCTGCTTTTTTTATTCTTATATATATATATATATATATGTATGTATGTATGTGTGTGTGTGCGTGCGTGAGTATGCTGTACGCACGTTTATGCGTAGGGTTAGGGTTTACTGGGCGTTAGGGTTAGGGTTTGGAAAAAAATCGCCCCCCCCCCCCCCACTCCAAAGTTCTGGATCCACTAGTGCCATCAACACACCCATTACAGTCCAAGGCGAGGCGCTGGACGAGGAAAGCTTCACCAATCTCAACAGTATCCTAGACAATCACGGAGGAACAGATGCAGATGTCAGAACACGCATTGGTAAAGCTCGAGCAGTCTTCCATCAGCTGAACAACAACTGGGGATCTAGGAAATGAGCGCTATCACCAAGATCAGGCTGTTTAACACCATTGTTAAGCCAATACTACTTTATGGAGCAGAGACCTGGAAAACCACCATCACGAATATGAAAAAAAAATCCAGGTATCCATCAATACCTGCCTGAGGAAGATTCTCATGATCCGCTGGCCAGACACGATCTCAAATGAGGAACTGTGGCAAAGAACAAAGCAGCAGCCCATTGAAGTAGATATCCTTCAGAGACGCTGGAGATGGGGAGGTCACACCCTTCGCAAGCCTGCATCCAACATAAGAAAGGCAAGGCAAGCCCTAACCTGGAATCCCCAAGGAAGGGGGAAGAGGGGACGACCCAGGAATACATGGCGCCTCGATTTGGAAGCAGATGCCAAGCAGATGGGCAAGACATGGGGACAGTTGGAGAGACTCGCCCAGAACCGAGACACCTGGAGAAAGCTGGTTGGTTACATATGCCCCAGAAGGGACCACAGGCAGAGATGAGAGATCTTATAAATTACAGACGCTACGTAGCCTAAATAATTAATAAGATACGCTAAATATTGTGCACTACTAACAATGTGCCCTTGTGGAGTATATCTCCAGCAATTTTCTTTTTCATTAGGCCTCTCTATATCTATGTCCTTCAAAGAGAGGACCGAACAAGACACTGGCCCAAAACAAGAAACATTATATGGAAGGCTGCCTGATCTGGAAACTACATCGCACTTCGTCTCAGATGGTGGAGTAGCAGTCTTTTGAACTCTCCAAGAAAAAAAAAATGAAAGCGTTGAAGATTAGTATATAGCCTATATAACACTATAGGTTAATGATTGTTTGACCCAGAGACCTCTGAGGGTTAGAGTAAACAATGTAATATCAAATGCTTATAGTTAACACAAGGGAGCCCCACGGGGCTGTGACATCGCCATTGTGGTTCATTTTGTACACTAATGATTTTTAATCCGATAGTCTGTTTTCTCCTTCACTAAATTCACCGATGATTCGGCTTTTCACTAAAAAATATAATTTTTAACATTAATTGTAAAAAAAAAAAAGTTAATGAATTTTCGTAGAGAAAAGAAGGAAAACGATAGGCCTATTATTTCTTTAGCTGGAGAGACTGTTGAAATAGTGCAAACTTTTAAATACCTTGGTACTTTCTTAGACAATAAATTAAATTTTAATGCAAATACTGATTATATCAGCAAATTAGGGCAGCAAAAATTACGATTACTTAGAAAAAATATCCTCATTTAATGTTAGCGAAAAGGGCGATGTTTTATCACGCTCACATCATTATTAGGCTATCAATGCCTGGTATGGTGGCAATCTGAAAATAAAATAAAAGTCAAAGAATCCAAATTACTGCTGGTAAAATCATTGGCAAAAACAACCCAATTTGGACAGCTGTTTGAAAAAAAACTCTAGATCTAGAAAAAAAATCATCCTTTGGGTCTGCTAGGACTTTATGGTTTTACCATCACAAAAACTCTTAGTCTTAGTAAATTTTGAGTGAGTCTGGAGTGTGGTGTGAATGCATATTTTTATTTTCTATTGATCTAGATATTAGATTCTATATTTTGTTTGCTGTAATGCATAAATTGTAAGACAAATTTCCTTATAGATAATAATGATTATTATTATTAAAGCAGAAGATGAATTGGGTGTGTTAATTATGATCTAGGACTTCTAGGTTCAAAGTCAGCAATAAACAAACAACAACCATTAGTGTCATGGCGGAGAATGATACTTTATTGTATCTTTATTTTCTATTGATCTAGATATTAGATTCTATATTTTGTTTGCTGTAATGCATAAATTGTAAGACAAATTTCCTTATGGATAATGATTATTATTATTAAAGCAGAAGAAGAATTGGGTGTGTTAATTATGATCTAGGACTTCTAGGTTCACAGTCTGCAATAAACAAACAACAACCATTAGTGTCATGGCGGAGAATGATACTTTATTATATTGAACGCTTGCACCTTTGCGCACCATATCAACAGGGTGGTCGCTAGCGGGTCAACTAGTCCAGATTTAAATCTATCTAGATATTCTAGATCTAAGTCTAGCTAGCCTGTCTACTTAAATGAGGCTCCAAAAACATTGACTTCCGTTTTCAAATGGTGGATTAAAACAGAAACAGGAAATAGGAAACAAGAAAGTTGTTCAAGTTTCACAACAGTCACGGCGTATTCTTAGACTTAGACTCGTTTACAATTTAAAACGTTAAAGGAAAACATTATATGGTGAGAAGTCTACAAATATCATTCTAGATTACATCTTCATCTTACTTTTAAAATAGATCTAGAACTTATACTTTAACTAGATCTATAATACATTCTCACAATCACATGAAATGTTTTAATGAATGATTCTGAGTACGTAACAATAACATTACAAAATAATTACATACTATACATAGAGATGAGTCTATACTTACTTTTTAGATACTACAGTGAGTAGATCTAGTATCACCTAGAAAGTATCTAGTAGGAGTAGTACTCCTAACTACTAGATTTACTAGATCTAGTACTGGTAGGCAGAACTTCCAGAAGGGTGACAACTAATGAACTATTCACTGTTATTCAGTTAATTCAGTCCATTGAACTAGACTAGAGTAGACTTAACTAGAGTCTGAGATTCTAATCTAGATAATATTAAAATAAATTTTATTTATTAATATTATAATTATAAGATCTGATTACATTTAAAAATTATTTAAATAACAGATATTAATTTAGATTAGATCTAGATCGTAATAGACTATAGATGCTAACTTATTAGATTATTCCAAGGGGAAAAGGCTTCCATTGCTTCAGTGGATTAGACTAAAGAAGCTTTGTAAACAGAAGGAAAACCTATATAGAAAATTTAAAGAAACTAAGGCAGAAAGAGTATACAAAAAGTATATAAAAATTAAACACCTAACCCAAAAAGTAAGCAGACAGCTGCAGAGTGAATACATAAACAATGTAATATCTAAAGATAACAACAAAGACCTATGGTCATACATTAAGTCTAAGAAAATGGAAACAACAGGCATAGCGCCATTAAAAGATGAACATAACATAATACATATTGATAATGAAACTAAAGCAAACATCCTAAACAAATACTTTGCATCAGCATTCTCAGCCCCAGGAGACAAAGACATATTACTTAATTTGAACCAAGTAGACAACATAGAAGATATAGTACAAGAAAATGGAATCCAAAAACTATTAGCCAACACCAAACCAAATAAAGCGTCTGGACCTGATGGTATTCCAGCTAGATTACTCAAAGAACTAAGCAATGAGCTAGCCCCAGTGTTCAAAATACTCTTTCAGGCATCGCTTAACCAGGGCAGAGTACCAAAGGACTAGAAAGAAACTAATGTCACCCCCCTATTTAAAAAAGGAGAAAAATCTGACCCAGGAAACTACAGACCAGTATCACTTACCAGCATCACATGTAAAATCCTAGAACACATAATATGTAGCAACATTATAAACCACTAAGAGAAACATAATGTCCTCACCCCATACCAACATGGCTTTAGGAAATATAGATCATGTGAAACACAACTAATAGGACTAATTGATGACTTTTCAAAAGGTTTAGATAATATAGAACAAATAGATGCTATCTTAATAGATTTTTCCAAGGCTTTTGACAAAGTTCACCACCATAGTCTGCTTAAAAAATTAAAATGTTTCGGCATTAATGGTCCATTGCATCATTGGATTAAAGATTTTCTGATAGGGAGAGAACAAACTGTAATAATAAGTGGCTCTAAATCAACACTGATAACAGTAAACTCAGGTGTACCTCAAGGAACTGTCTTAGGTCCACTACTTTTCTTAATTTACATAAATGATTTACCAAATTGCATTACCTCAGGAACAAAAGTCAGAATATTTGCAGACGATTGCATAATATATAGAACAATATAAACAACACAAGACACAGATATTTTACAAAGAGAATTAGATGAATTACAGAAATGGGAATCAAATTGGAGCATGTCTTTCCACCCAGAAAAATGTCAGTTGTTAAGAGTAACAAAAAAACTAAAACAAATTAATTCCACTTATCTTATTCATGGTAAACCAGTAACACAGACTAAAAACGCAAAATACCTAGGTGTTATAATAAATGAAAAACTGTCATGGAATCCACATATTGATGAAACTATTAAAAAAATCAAACAAAGCATTAGGGTTTATTAAAAGAAATTTCTATAAATCAAATAAGTACATAAAACTAAAATGCTATTTAACTTTGGTTAGGCCAATAATAGAATATGCATCCTTCGTTTGGGACCCCTCAACTCAAGATAACATTAAGAAACTGGAACAGACACAAAATAGAGCAGTGAGATTCATAACAAACAAATATTCACACTTTACTAGAGTAACACCTTTAGTAAAATCTCTAAATTTAGAAAGCCTTCAGGACAGAAGACTCAAAAGTAAAGTAGCAATCATACATAAAACACTGAACCATAATCTTCAAATACAAAAACAAAATTTAATAAAATACTCTGTACAAATACTCCTTCTTCCCTAGTGCTATTAGAGCATGGAATGGGTTGCCTGAGCTAGCCAGGAAAACCAGTGACTTAGCAGAATTTAAGTCATTGGTTATTAAGCATGACTAAATGCATGACGCGTAGGACGTAATCACCTTCTTTTTTGAAGTAACGTCTGTATTATATAAGATAGGATAAGGATTCAGGATTGTACTGACACTGACAGGGAGAGAACAAACTGTATGCACTGTGTCACTGTACACTGTCACTGTATGTAATAAAACTTAGGTGTACCTCAAATCAATGAACAGTCACTAAATCACTAACAGTAACAATGAGAGTTCACTACTACTGCACTGACTAGATCTATTTTTAAATAAATGATTTAACAAATTGCATTAGTCTTAGATCTAGTTCAGAAACATAAGTAAGATTTTTGTTGGTGATTGTATAATATGTAATATAATTATATAGAACAATTAAAACAAGATACAGAAATTTTACAAAGAAAATAAAGAGATGAATTACAGAGATGGGAATCAAATTGGAACAGGTCTTTCCACCTAGAAAAATGTCAGTTATTAAGAGTAACAAAAGAAAAAACTAAATAAATAAGCTCTACTTATATCTTATTCATATTTATAAATCAATTTTATAACAGACTAAATGCAAAATACCTAGCAGAGGTGTTATAATAAATGAAAAACTGTCATGGAATCTCCATATTGACCATATTAATGAAACTATTAAAAAATCAAACAAAGCAATAAAGGGTTTGTTAAAAAAAAAAAATACAAATTAAAAAAGAACATAAAACTAAAATGTTATTTAACCTTGATTAGGCCAATAGTAGAATGCATTCTCTGTTTGGGACCCCTCAACTCAAGTAAACATTAAGAAACTGGAACAGACACAAAATAGAGCAGCAAGATTCATAACAAATGAATATTCACATTTGACTAGAGTAACATCTTTAGTAAAATCACTAAATTTAGAAAGCCTTCAGGATAGAAGACTTAAAAGTAAAGTAGCAATCATACATTAAACACTGAACCAAAATCTTCAAATACAAAAACAAATTCTATTAAAATACTCAGAAAGACACAAAGATAAAGGCACATTCCTCGTTCCATAATTGCATATATACTTGTATGAATTTGCACAAATGCTCCTTCTTCCCTTGTGCTATTAGAGCATTGAATGGGCTGCCTGAGCCAGCCAGGAAAAAAAATGTTTATCCAATGACTTGGCAGAATTTAAGTCATTAATTAACATGCATGACTAGATGCATGTTGCATATGACGTAATCATCTTTTTTGAAGTAGTATCTGTCTGTATTTTATAAGATACAAAGATAGATCTATATTCTATAACTAGTACATTATTTTTTTTTTAATTTTGAAATTTAAAAATAAAAACTAACCGGCTTCAAAAAAGCTTTCAGGATCTAGATCTAGACCTGATCTTGGAAAAATTTTATGATCCATATTGAAAAAAAAAATATTTTTTTTATCATACTTATCCACATTGTCACAGCTCTGGGTCTATATTAGATTTATGAAATTTGTTATGATCAAAAGTAGAATCAATAACTATTTACAATATTTATTCATATTTCTACATAACTTTATATGAAAACCATTTAAAAACACATAAAATGAATGTTCTGAGCTCATTATCCCCCAATTACTATCATCCAGAATAGAAATCTAAAAAAAAAATAGAACCGTTTTAAGACCTCACTTTTTCAAAAAATCTTTCATTGTAAAAACACATTGAAAGAATGTTCTGCAGTTACATATGTGCACTTGTAATGTCAATATAGAATAATAATTTCCATTTCTTGATCTTTTCACTTTGCAATGTCTCTTGTGACTCAAGAGGCCAAGCTGCGGTCACGGGTTTGGTACCTGTAATCACCAGGCGCTGTTGCATTTTCAACCTTCTTTCTACGTCTGGTGTGTATGGCATTGCTGCAATCCAGGACACTGCCTTTATGCTTGCTCTCCGTGTGAATCTAACCAGTGCCTCTTTTTCCTAACCTAGCTATTAATTTAAAACTGTGAATATTGACTGATAACTACTCACCAATAACCCTTGATATCTTGCCTTGTTTTTCCTTTTATAATCTCTCAGATAGACTTTTCTAGATGATTGTTTACCCTTCCTTTGAACTTTCTTTTTCTAAACCATTCATTGGTTAACAAAAATGAATTCAATGTCTTTCCAGATGATTCATTGACCCACATCTACTCTACACCTGCACTTCATTTTACCTGGTCCATGGCATCTGCTAGCCATTGTATGTAGTCTGGCAAGATAATGTGGAAATAGAAATGCATTTTCATACTGTACTGAGATTGTAAATTTTATTTGAAAACTCTACATTGTTATTTTTTCAAATAGTATTAACAGTTTTTAAACAAATTACCTATTTTTTTTATACAATTGCTTCTTTTGTTAAGCTTTGCTCTGATTTATTGTTTTGTGTTATGAGAAATCGTCACATAATATGATCTCAGTCTGGCATTTGTGAATTGCTTAAAAATGAAATTACTTCTGAATATGTAAGCTGAATTAATAAATGAACGTTTTTTAATGACCAGTGCATAAATGTCTATAAATGTAAATATGATAGAAGCCAGGCATGTCATTTAAAGTTTTTAAAATTAAATTTAAACATAGCAAAGACATTTAATAACAAATCATTTTACCTCCATCCTTCCCTTTCTCCTATTTTTCTTATAATTGTAAATGTCATTCACTCCTGCTAGCAGACTCGTGGCAGTAAGCCATTAGGGTAGCATTTAATTGCTGTTCTTGGTGCATAATTATCCCCCCTGATAATTACTGCTATTTGAGCAGCAGTTGTGTTCCAGGCTTCACACCAGAACATTTGAGGGGTTTTTTTCAGTGGCCTGTTCTTTGTTCATCACAAGGTTGGATGTGCTGTTACTTCTACTTTATTTCAAGATTAGTTTTACAGATAATTTTTTTGGTGACTAACTTTATCTTATCATAACTTATAAAATATATTACTTCAAAAAAGAAGATGATAACGTCCTATTCATGTTCCTAGGTCAATCTAGTGATGCATGTTAACCAATGACTTTTACTGTGAAAATGATCAAATAATCATTTTGTAAAGTGTTTTTGAGTTTGTCTTTAATCCTTGCATTTTGATTTATTATACAATGAAACCTGAGTTAATGCTAATAGTATTCTCTGGTGTTCATTAAAGGCAAATTGTTCATTGTATTTACTCTAACCATTGATTTTGCTTTACAGTGTGTCAGATCTACTGCAATATGTAACATCTATGTCTAATAACAACAATCTTCTAAAGCAGCAGTTTTCAATCTTTTTAGCTCGGCGACCCCTTTTACTATTTCCAAATATGTGGCGACCCCAACAATATAAAAAATTTTCATTCAAAAGCCTAAGTAATTGTGCTTTTGCTAATGTTAAATCTATATATTTCCAAAGTTTATATTTAATCACAAAACAATATGTACCGTATTTTTTGCCGTATAAGACGCTCCGGCATATAAGACGCACCCAATTTTAAAGGAGGAAAATCTAGAAAAAAAGATTCTGAACCAAATACTGTACTAGTTGGTCCGCCTGATCACTTTCTCACATACACCATACACGTTGTCTGTCATCTACCCAGACGGCACATTATGACGTTGGGAGGGCGGTGTGTACCGGCAGTAAGCTCAGCATGATGCCCGTGCAGCACATGGTTAGACTGTCGGGAGGGGGGCATGGCGCGCTATAGGAGGGAGAGGGAAGCCCGAACACACACAGCCTGGCCGTGCAGGGAGGGTCACAGAAGTCACCACAGCCCGCAGTAGGTGCCCCAAATCCAGCCCGCAGCACACACTGCATAAGGAAAGGACTGCGAGTAAGCGCCACACAAAGTTGGGGGCAGTTTTAATGCATGTAAAATGTGTATTTGCCGCATAAGACGCACCAACTTTTCCCCCCCAGTTTTGGAGAAGAAAAAGTGCGTCTTATACGGCGAAAAATACGGTAATTGAAATATTTCTCCATATAATTAAATTCCAAATAAATGACATTTTATCTTTATGACGTAGGCCTACATTTATCATGTTTTTTATTTGGCATCCACCATATTTATGTATTATACTTATGTGACCATTTGAAAAGCATGACGGAGCATGGATAGTAATCTACATTGCTTCAATTGGTGCGACAGTCTGACAATGTTTCTGTTTCACCAGATGTAGAATTTTTAGGACAGTCTTTGCAAGGAATGTTATCTTCTGCATCTAGTCTTTTTCTGTATTTAGCTATACTTGATAACTAACAGACTGGAAAACCATGTTTCGCAAAAGATATTATCGAAAATGAAAGAAGAAAGTGCAACACATACAAATCATGTTAGGACTGCAAACATACATCTCTATATTAATGAGTTCAATAAACTCTTTCTTTCTCCGTAACATCTTCATCTTTGACTGTGAATGGACTTCTTTGGCAGGTACAAGCAGCAAGCAGTATGTCAGATTGGAAAAGTAGGAAGGATCGGATTTTTTCCGGACAATACGAGGCATGTTGCATTTGGTCCATTAATGAAGAAGCAGTGTCTTTGTTACTTCTTCTTCTTCTTTGTTCTCATTTTTATGTTGGAGCATTCAAATGACGAGACCAATATATAAGATGAACTGCGCAGTGGTTTCCAAATCAGGGAGCTCTCCATATAGTTTTCTTTCTATTGGGGTGTTTTGGGGGGTAAAGAAAGCAGTTTTGGAGGACATGGTCAGCATTCTCTGGTGACACTCCACATGGGCAGATTTTACTGGTTCCAATTTTAGCTTACGGTATATATGTTTCTTCATACTAATTTTTCTCAATTAATCATACAGTGAGGTCCAATGACTTTTTGTGACTCATTCTGTACCAAATGTTGAAATCCAGACTGACACACTAGCAAACTTGGAGCACCTTCTGTGCAAACACTAGTAATAATTTTCAATGAGATTTTCTTTTTTAAAAATTAGCAAACATTTCTTATCTTATCCTATACATTACAAACGTTACTTTAAAAAAAAGGAGATAATTACGTCTTATGCATTTTTCTGATATAAATCTCATGTTGCAGTCGTTTCAAGTGGTTTGCTTAAGAGAAACTCCTATTTATAATCGTCCTGTGCCATTCTGTCCAATACTCTTCTTCCTCTTTTTTAATATTAGTGTTTAAATTTAACTTTTATATCTATAATTGTTTTGTATTTTTGTGTCAGCTTTTTAATTTCAATATACCATGTTAGTTAACCAAAATATCTCAAATGCTTATTTTTGAAAGACTGGCTGTAGCAGATACAATAGTTGTGTGAAGCTCATTTCATGCATATTTAGGACTCAAGTTAAATTTTATTATTTAGCCAATTGATAACATTTCACTTTACATTACTAAATACATTTTATTATCTTTTGTAAACAGAAAATGTATTCTCATTGGAGCTCTGTTTGTTGTCAAGACTAAAGAAAACCTCATGAACAACTTCAGCATTAAAACCTATACATTTATTAAGAAAGTTCTCTTTTATTGTATGTGATGGAGGGAAACAGTTTACTTTTGATGAGTTTGATGTTGATGTGCCTTTTGTTGCTAACTGATTCTGCCAGTCTCATGTTCCAGAATTTAACATTGGATAACAATGACACTTTATTGTATACCATTTACTACAATTCAAATGAAGGCACTGTTTATGTTGGGGGAAGAAATGTCCTTTTGAAGCTCAACTCCAACTTACATCTTCTTGAAAAAGTGGACATAGGTCCTGTGAGAGATCACCCATCCTGTGGGCCTGATAGTGATTGTCCTGATGGTGTGGAGGTGCCCAATGATATTAAGATTCTGGAGTTCAGTGAGCGCAAGAATTTGCTTCTTGTGTGTGGCACTGCCAAAAAGGGGGCCTGCACCTTGCATTCATTAAAGAATATAAGTGATTTCAGAAGTTTGGTGCAAGGTAATCCTGATAGTGTTAATGGACATCTAGTAGGCAGTGGAAGCTCTGCCTTAGTTCAAATGTCTTCTGCTGCAGATTCCTCATCTGAAGAAATTCTTTACGTTTTCCATGAATATGATGGAAGAGATACACATTTTAGTCCTCCTGTAGTTTCTATAAGGAAACTTGAGCAACAAGTAAATCCTGTATTGGATTATTTGTACAATGAAGAGAAATTGCTGCGTCAGTTCTCTTGGCTTAAGATTGCTGAAAATTTTCAACAGACATATTTCTTGTCATTTGTATACAGTTTTCGCAACGGTGAACATGTGTACTTTTTGATGAATCAGCAGAAAAGCCTTTTAGATAGCAACTCTGTCAGGATAAGGTTGGGGCGTCTTTGTTATGGTAATAGAGACGTAATATTACAATCTTACATAGAGATGGAACTTTTCTGCCAGTTTGGGGATGTTCTATTCAATAAGGCTGTGTCTGCCACATTTGTAAACAATATTCTGTATCTAGCTGCTGTACAGACCAAGCAATCGGAAAGAACAACTGATGAAAGTAAAGGATCAGCTTTGTGCCGGTTCAGCATATCAACTTTGGACAATCACTTTACTGAAGGAAATAATTTGTGCTACAATTCAGCAGTAGGTAAAAGGTTGGAATGGAACAGAGGTCCACTAAATTGTTTGAAAGTGAGGGTTAGTATATTTATTTATTTTGTTAAAATAACCTATATATGGTTTTAATTCACTACAACCATACATTTGTATTATTGTGTGATCCACAACCAGTAAATGTTAAAACCAATGTGTGATTTTAACTCCACTCCCAGTAGATGTTGGAGACATGTGGCTGAATGGTAAAGCGCTTTGCTTCCTAACAAGGGGTCCCAGGCTTGAATCCTCGTGAAGACTGAGATTTTTAATTTTGGGATCTTAGGGCGCCTCTGAGTGCACCCAGCTCTCATGGTTACCTGGCATTAGTTATGGAAAGTAAAGGTTGTTGGTTGTTGTGCTGACCACATGGTACTCTCGTTAACCATGGGTCACAGAAACAGTCTATGACATTTACATCATCTGCCCTATAGATCAAAAGGTCTGAAAGGGTAGCTTAACTTACTTACCACTAGATGTTACAAACAGTATGTTATTTTACCATTTCTCCCACTAGATGTTACAACCAGTGTGTTATTTTAACACTACTCCTATCAGATGTTACAACCGGCACATTATTAACTTTCACACTCACTAAATGTTACAACTAGAATTATTTTACTACTATGTCTACCGTATGTTTCTAGTGTGTGATTTACTGCTACTCCCACTCTACATTACAACCAGTTTGCTACTCACACATTTTACAAATTTCATATGCTAAAAAGCTTGTTTAAAAAACATTGTGTCTAGGAGTCTTAATCTTAAATATTAATTACATTTCTTCTTTTAAATGAGAAGTTAAATAGGTACTGCTTATATTTTAGTCCTTATAATCCAAACCAAGTAATTTGTACCCTAGTTATGTTGCATTCAGTCGCATTATTTTTTTTTTAATTAAAATTTTCTATTAATATGCTCGGAATATTTTAACATCTTAGATAATGGGGTTCTGTAACTACCTAATTCTCACTGGCGTAGTTTAAAAATACCACAATTCTTATTTGGAATTGTTTTCTTTTGGTCAGGACTTTATTTTATTGTACCATTGATATCATATTTGGTAAGTCAGTTTTAAAATAATGCTGTTTATATATATATATATATATATATATATATATATATATATATTATATGTTAAAGCTTATTTTTTCAAAATGTATTATCAACACAGGACTATCTTGCAGCAGCATTAAATCAATCATTCTGTGGGCATCATGACAATGCAGGCATACGTACAGAGTTTGAAGGTAAACCTAAAGGGGATCTACTGATGCTTGACAACCTTATAATAACTGTTATCAAGCCCCTTGCCACTGGACTCATTGTGGGATATAATGATGGTAACATTAAGAAGGTTATAAACACATTTTTAAATAATTTTTTTTTTAATCAAATTCTTAAGAAAATTACTATTAGATCTAGTCATTTAATGTACAACTGAAAGCTACTAGCCCAAAAGCAAAACATTCCCAGTCTAATCCATTGTATGTCTAAAACTTATTTGCTAATTGTAGTTTCCAATATTTGTATTACTTATAACTTATCTCTTTTGCATAAAATGGGTAACTGACTGGTGGCATAATTTGCAGCTCAAACACATAATTTGATGATTATGATGTTTTACTCATTTTAACATTCTTTAAAATTAGTTATTCTGTTATTCATTATTTTGTTCTGTACTGAGACACTATACAAATACTTCTACTCTTAATGAGAATGACACAAAAGGCTTAGGGTTTTTGAATAGTTATCCAAACTTTAAGATAAAAAAATATTTACTCTGTTTGAATGACTTAAAAAAATGATCCTGTTTTTATTGTTTTTCATATATTTAATCAGATCCGATTTGAAAACTCAGTTGGAGTGGCGTACGCAACCATCAAGTTAAGTTCCAAGCCCATTACAACTATGACACCAGCTAATGGCACAATGAACTACACTATTCTATCAGGCAATCAGGTCTGGTCTTTTTTTAAAAATGTTTTTTTAGGGCAAATACTAGTTTTCTTGGATGAACAATGTAAAATTTTTGTTAATGTGCGAATTTGATTTGTTGTTTTAGTCAATGAAATAGGCATATTTATTTTTTACTTGTTTAGTTTGGGCTAAGTTTACCATATTTTTGTGCATGTGTATAACCAGCAACATGTGAACACCCAGCACAGTTTACAAAAAAAAGTAAAAACAAAATCATACAACCCTCACCCTTATATACCCTGCATTTGCAAAGTGTAGCTTGCCATAAACTTGTCACAATTTATTACTGGTGTATTAAAGATTTTCTCTGCATCTGTGCTATTTGTTATCTTGTGGTTTATTTGTAAAGCTTTCCAATGTACATTTCACAACCACACAGCGAACCATATAAGATATAAAGACCCACAGGTATACCCATAGTTTCCACTCTGCTATGTTTTTGAGTAAAGTATATTTTGTACCATCCTGCACAGCTGCTATTTGTTTGTAAAAACTTGTATAACTCGCGGGTTACATGCACGAAAATACTCCAGTACTTTTGGGTGCGGGGCTTTAGTGTTTTGAGCTCAAATTTTGTGATTGGATTAATACTAGAGTTTGAGCCAAATATTAGTTTTTGTTTTACATGGCCTAAAAACTTCCATGCAAGGACAGTTTTTCAAAAACAGCTCTAGCATTATTCATATTAATTTGACAGTTAATATATATCTTTGGGAAAAAAAATTGCTAGTTTTTTTGGCCACACAGGAAAAATGGTAGTTTAACAGTTATTTTTTTCAAAGAAAAAAAATTAATTTGGTTAGAGACTATCTTCATCTTAAACAAAGTCTTCTGGATATTTTTTCATGTAGTCCCGACTTCAGTAAATTAGATTTTTTTCTCATGGGTAATAGGGTGGGGTAAAAAAATGTTCTTTTTTTTTAAAAAATCTAACATTTAATATTTATTAAGAGCAAAATATACACTTTATAATCTGTGTAAAGGAGGATTGTCATTTTAAAAGTGTTTTTTTTTTATTTTTCACGTTTAGTTCATAGTTTTATATTTTGCAAGTATGAATAGAATTTTTATGATTAAGGATATTCTTTCATTTTATAGTAATATATCTATCTATCTATCTATCTATCTATATATATATATTAAGGGTGTACCGGATAGTACTTTTTGATATTAGGCTGGATCCGAATATTGCAGAATAGTAAATATTGATATTGGGCCAGAGCCGAATACCTAAGTGTCTTGTATATAGCTTGTGTTGCTGAACATTTTACGAAACTGTTAAATAACACCTATATTGGTTGGTATTATTTGTTTTCCTTTTATATACCTTATTGTTTTAAACTCTGTTACTGATTGATTTATTCAAGCTAATAGTATTTATAAACAGATAGGCCTATCACAAATTAATCTGTGTAGCATGAGCGTGTCTGTGTGTATGTACGAGGCAACCAACTATAAAGGCTGTGTGTGGGAGGGGCAATGTAAAATATGTTAGTATATATTTAACTAGTTACTAATGTAAATCTCTCATAAGTAAAGTGCAATTTGGCTTGTATAGTGGTTGGATGTATGTGTTCAAGAATTTCAGACCAACAACATGTCATCAGACTTGTAATTTAAAGTCTAAAGACCGCTTCTGGTTCTGGCTTCAAGGGCTTAATACTGATAGTAGCTGTTTGTTAATGGTTGGAATCTGAAGCATAGTAGGTCATATATTTATTAATCCATTTGTGGCAAACGATATTTCAGCGGAAACATCAATTATACCTATTTATAGCTTGAACCTTAGATGTTGTCAAGATCTACTGTTATATAAATCTAAGAGCATTAGGAAAACCAACTATAGAAGAAAAAAGCTCATCCGCAACCTCCCTACCAAAAAAAACCCAACATAAATAGACTTTGTGTTCCACTGATTGCAACAACCTGGTCAGATAGACGTAGTGAGCCTACACATGTAGTCCTAGTGTAGTGTGTATAGTTGATGGTGTTGACCATCACGCCTTTTTTTCCTTGGGCATACGCAATAGTGTTGAGTGGTCATGCAAAACAGATAACACATTGGCATGGTCAGTCAAGCACATAGATAAATTATATCCATACACTAGTTACAGAGGTCAAGTGTTTTTTAACATTCCAGCATATTTTTTCTTTGTTTGCTAGATCTAATTGTGGTGCTTTAGATCAATTTATTTTCTGCGATTTTAAACTTTACCGTAAGGTTTTCCTTTATATATTAAGTCAATAGAATTAAACAATGAAACTAGCTTTCTTTCTAAAGGTTTTAATACAAGGCAAAAAAATACATACACGCACACATGCACATCTTTGTTTTATTTTATTGTGCAACGAACGTGTGTTAAGCGCCGTAATTGACTTTTCTCTCCAAGTAAACAAACTTAATGTCATCATCTAGTGACCTCTAGACAGTGTCAATATGTCTTACCAATTTATATATATATATATATATATATACTACTAAGCATACCAGTCCTTTGCTACTTAACCCGAATGTGGACCAACGACAGCCTTCCCTGCTTCGCTCCAGGTCCCTACTACAACCTTCAGGCAGCACAAAAGTTGGTCTCTTAGTTTCCCAAACATTCAGACTCTTCACAATCCCTGATGCACTGTTCTTTTCTCCATTCTTGTGTCTTGTTGTTTACGTTCACTAGTGCGCACCTCAAGCACTGGTGCAAGGCAGGGTTACAACACTACCCTCACCATAGTCTTTTCGTCCCGAAAAGAAACATGTTCACTGTTGGTCAGTGCAGGTGGAGGTCAGTCAGTGGGAGTCACAGATTGAATGGAGCGTGCTCCCCACAAAGCCATCCACACAGCTCTCTGCAGGTGCCGCTTCCTCCTTCTCCAGTTGATCTGCCTTCGGTTAAGGGGCGTCGTTTTCGTTGTCTGGCCTTTCTCTCAGTCAGCACCGACAGCAGCTTCATGGCAGGAAGAGAGGCAGTAGATGTCATGGCGGTGGTCATCAAGACCATTGGTCTTACACGTTGCTCCAGCACGCTTTCTCGATGCACCGTAGGCCACCAGGAAGCCAGGTTGTCAAGTTGCATAATTTTCAAGCGTGTCCGAAAGACACGTCTGTTGGGCACGTGGGCAACGTCCTATGTGCACAAGTCCATCTGCAGTACCACCATCAGTGCTTCTCTTGCTGCTACTGGTATCAGGACAAACGTCGGTTTGGTCAAGACTTTGTTGGAAGTTCTTCCGGTGATCACACTCTCCCCTCAAGGCGGCCCCGTCAGCACAGTTCTTATTGAACTTCTGGGTGCAGGCAGGAATCACGATGACATGATCAGATCTATGCTCAGCGCTGTCACAACAAATGTCAGGATTCTTGTCTTAGGAGCCAAGCTTGCACGGCTCGATATTACAGTCATAGACAACACTACCATCAACGGCGTCTTCGTTGAGTAGTGGATTGTTTATACCTGTTGACATGGTAGCTATCTGGTCAACGATCTTGTTCATCACGGTATCAAACGATTCATCAGTCTTGTTCAGCGAGGTAATGGTATCTATCCGTTGAATCATGGTACAGATCTGCTCGTTGATCTCTTTCAACACGGCACATGACCTCTCTGATATCTGGTTCTACCTCAAACAGGTAGGTCTCGGGATCCTCCCCTTCATCAATTCTCGATTTGGCTTCCATTATATCGCAACTCTTGGTGTGCGTAATTCATCTTTTCGCAGAACATGTCCCGCAAATCTCATGCGATGCTCTTTCACAACCTCACTAAGTGTTCGACTCCCAGTTAGGCATAGGACTTCCTTGTTTGAGACCCGATCTGTGTAACTGACTCCCAAAATCCGTCTCAGCCATTTTTGTTGAGCCACATTTAGTCTTATCTCAATTTTGACAGATGACTTCCATGTCTCACATGCATATGTAGCAGTTGGAATGACGATTGTGTTGAGAAGGTGTATTTTTGTCTCGAGTCCAATGGCTTGGCTGGTCCAAATAGGCTGCAGCCTTTGGAAAACGCTCCCTGCCTTTCCTATTCGGCAGGCGTACATCATGGTAGGCATCTCCATCATTTTTTATGATGCTGCCAAGGTACGTGAACTTGTCCAGCTCTTCAAGTTTGACGGGGGCACTCTTTGCCTTATATCCAACTCAGTCTTATCCAAGTTTATGCGGAGGCCAATTTTAGGTGCCTCAATGTCTAAGCTATTCATCATTTCTTGAATGCATTTATTTGTAGCCCCAAGTAGTGCAACATCATCAGCAAAGTCCAAGTTCGTCAATCGGAGTTGTTCACGCCATGGAATACCAAAGGCAGTCTGGTTCATTGCTCTCCTCATTATGTAGTCGATGGCTAGAAGGAAAAGGAAGGGAGATAAGATGCACCCCTGTCTTACACCTGTCTTGATGGTAAAAAACTCTGTTGTTCCCTTTTCTGTTTTAATGCATCAACTAGAATGACTGTAAAGATGTCGTAGGATCTGGACGAATTTTTCTGGGATGCTGTATTCTCTAACTATTTTCCATAGTGATTCTCGATGGACACTATCAAACACTTTTTTGAAGTCCACGAAACTGATCGTTAGCCGTTGTTAATACTCAAGACTTTGTTCTATGATATTTTGTAGAACAAAAATCTGCTCTGTACATGATCTGCCTCTTCGGAAACCTGCTTGTTCTTCTCTGAGCCTTTCATCTACAGACTGTTGAAGCCATCTCAACAAAACAGTGCTGAAAACTTTGCCCGGGACAGAGGGAGAGTAGATGTAGACTATGTTTAACCAGGATTTTTTCAAAGGGGAGAGGGGATCAGAGCGGGGTAAAAAAAATTTTATTAAAATCTTTCCTTCACATCATTCATTATTTATCAAGAGCCAAGTCAATGCTTTTACAAAGAGTTATCAGCCTCATAAACAAGGAATTGTATTTAAAGAAAAAATCTTTTTAAAAATATTACTTGTTTCATTGACATCCCATAGTTTAAAAAAATGTATTAGAGCTTGGGATTAATGGCTTAAGAAAGATTTAAGATAAAATAACTTATAAAAATTTAAGTCATTTACATAGACAAGACATGAATAAAAAAATAAAAAAACAATTAGACCATTTTGCAATACTGGAATCTAATACTTCAGCATTCACATATAAGGCTAAATTTGTTGGGTTTAGTCCTCTTAAATAATTGTTTATGCTATTTCTCCCATCGTGCATTCTCCTATTAAGTTGATACTTCAAACAATTATTTATTGTACCTAACAAAACATGAATGAATAAATACTAAATTAGGCAATTAATTATTGGTAATTAATTATTTTGTTTGATATCGACTAGTACATTTTTGATATAGTTTTAAGGACGGAGCTCTTCCCCTTGATAAGATTTTTTTTTTTTTTTGCTTGTTTCTTTTATTATATTTAAATTATATTTTTTATTAATTTGGATAATTATATATTTTTTTTAGAGCTTGAGCTATTTAATTTGACCAGTCAGTCAGTTTTCATTTTTTTAAATGATAGTGACCTGAATAAAAAGCTTTACTTTTTCATTTTGTATGTTTTAAATAACTGATATATAAAGTTTTGTGGATAAATATACAAAGAATATTTGTTTTAGCAACTCCCGAAAGGGGAAAAGAAGCTATTAGTTTTGTGTGAAAAGTCTGTCCCGTAAACTAGAAAAGATAGTGAAAATCCGACATCATAATATTTAAGACCGTTCAAAGGTCTGATGCAACGGCTACTTTTTTCTTTTCTTACTTTTTAAATCACCTATTCAAGCAGTTTTTTCACAAAAATACACCACTTTTACAACTATTCACTATTAATAGTAACAAACACTGAAGGCTTTTTAGTAGGGGAGATGACCATTTACCATGTTTTTAACACATTTATGCAAATGGTTTTAGATTTTTTTGTAAAAAAAAATTTTTTTCACATTTGTATTGCTAAGTTGAGTAAGTTCTGTCATATTAACTACTACATTTACACAAAAAAAGCATTTACTTTTTTTAATAGAAAAAATCTATATAGTATGCATATAAGTTGGACATAATTTAAAACAACAATTAATAAGTAGTTTTTCATATTATGGCTTGTACTGCAGCGTTAGGAGACTAAACTAAAGGATTTTTATTTTTTTATTTTTACGGAAATGTTTTTTTCTTGAGGATTTGAATATGAGATTGAACCTATACAAAACAATTATATCAATTAGATAATTATTATAAGACATCAGTTAGGCCAGGTTAACATCTAACTTCACATTCACTTTCACCTATCCTTTGGTCTGCTGGACCGCTGGGGCACCACACAAACTCTGTCAACCTTCTTTCTTCATTCTTCTCTGTCATCTATCTTTGATAGAATTTCATTCTGATGTTCTTTCTGAAAATATTGATACCTGCCTTTTTACCTGCCTGGGTGGACCACTTCAGGGGCCAAATTTTGAGTTTGTGTGGCAACACAAACTGTCTTTGTAACCTTGTTATTTTCAATTTGGGAAAAAGAAATAATAAGACTAAAAGTAGAATGCTCAAGCAGTTACTGAGGCTGAACACAGAAGTAACCTTATTTTGATCCTAATTTATGTCTTGCTATAAGTTATCTTTCCTTTTACCTTGTAGTCTTACTCTTAGGATATCCACTAATGACTCTTTATAAGCTTCACACCTTTTGTTAAAAACTGGGGAGCTCTTTTTCATTCTGTCTTTCTCTCTGTACATGTTAAAATCACCAGTATATGTTTTTATTCATTACATTCATGCACTTCAGATAATCAAGTTTCCAGCTGGCTCATGTCACATCCATCTTGATTGTGACATATGTTTGACCAGCGGGGACCCTCTGAACTGTGGCTGGTGTAGTGGGAAGCTGAACACCTGCACAAAAAATGATCAATGCTCAAGTGAGGATTGGAACAAAGGTGGAAATGCAAGGTGTCCTCCCACAATAATCAAGGTGAGTTGTAATATGTGAAGGATCCATAGCAGTGGTATTTGGAAATCATATTATCATCCGTTCTTCAACTAATGGCATCTATGTATTGAAACTTGAAGGAGTTTTATTATATCAATTCAATCACTTTACAGAGCAGTAATAGTAGTTTAAATCTTTTGGATTGGATTTCGGCACATCGGCACAATTCAGGCCATGTTGTGACCATAATCCCTCAAGGGTTACTTCCTTTAGGTATTAAAAAAAAAGTCCACTCACAACTCAAATAGTAAAAATTTTAGTAATCTGCTAAAAATCTGTTGTAAATATTTGTATTATTTTAAATTTTGTATGACTCTGAATGAAAGTTGTAGTTATATAATTTTTCAGAATCGTTTCCTTCTGTCATGCCCATAATCCGTCATAGGCTACTTCCCCTAAGTATTAAAAATAAAGTCCACTCACAACTCAAATAGCACAAATTTAAGTAATCTGCTAAAAATCTGTTGTAAATATTTATATTATTTTAGATTTTGGATTTGATAATTTTTTTATGACTGAACGAATGTTTTAATTATATGATTTTTCATAATCATTCCCTTCTGTTCAAAGCTCTATGTTTGCCACTCTTGTTTTTTCATAACTATATCAACATAATTTGTAATATAAATGAACATTTTCTGTGCTTACTCTTTTATGTCTGGATAGATAAATCCCTTGTCTGGACCAACTACTGGTGGAACTAAACTGACTTTGGAAGGAAAAAACTTGGGAACTAATAAAGGGGATGTCAAAGTTAAAGTTGGTAATGCAGACTGTAAGGTGACTGAGTTTAACCCAACTAGGTAAGTTCCTGTTTCTTTTCTGTCTCATATTCTTAATTCATAAAACTGGTTACCTCTGGCTACATTCTTTCATAATATCATTCTGAGCTCTATATCTTTTATATTTCATGATTCAACCAATATTTACAGACCTACTTTGTTTAATATTTCAATCCTATTATTATCTGGTTGTGTGGTATGTGCTCTTGACTGTTGTTCAATGGTCACATAGATCCTGAGTTCAAACCCTGCCCACTATCATCCCCTACTGTCATGTGAGACATGGTGTAATTATCTTCAAATCTGAAGGGACATCCAAAACATTTTAAACATTAAATAAACATAAATCTTGTTAAAACTTTGAAGACTTCATCTCTCCTCCTAGTTATGAAGGAATCCCCAACCTTTATATTGAACCTTATTTTTATTTTAAACAGAGCACCCACTTGTGAAGAATAAATTTAATTGATAAAAATAGTCCACCTTTTATTTTGTATTTCATTTTTTAACCATTGAGATGTTATTAGTTACTCCTTTTTAGTGGTGCCAAATTTCTATGACGTATGACTGTCCATTTAGGTTAATAGAATGAAATAAAGGTTTGTTGAAAACTTAAATGTCTTTAAGGCAAGTGATACAAAGCAACTCTATTTCTAAGATTTACAATGGATGCATCTGACCACCCAATATAAGTCACATTTGTATTAGAACTGATAGAGGTAAACTATATCCTAAAATATTGGAATAAAAATCTTATATGCTGCAGGCATCAAAAATTGAAGAAGAGACCTGTTCATGAGCAGACATAGTCTGTGGTGATAAGGCCACCACATCTTCACATACTAAAAAATAGCTTACCCAAATGTAGATACTTTGAAAGGCTTGCTGTCTCAGAACTATTATGAAAATATTTCAACACTATAAATGTATTGCTTTCAGATTAGTTTGTGATAATATTTCAACACTGTAAATGTATTGCTTTCAGATTAGTTTGTGAAAATATTTCAACTCTGTAAATGTATTGCTTTCGAATTAGTTTGTCAAAATATTTCAACACTGTAAATGTATTGCTTTCGGATTAGTTTGTCAAAATATTTCAACACTGTAAATGTATTGCTTTCGGATTAGTTTGTCAAAATATTTCAACACTGTAAATGTATTGCTTTCGGATTAGTTTGTGAAAATATTTCAACACTGTAAATGTATTGCTTTCGGATTAGTTTGTCAAAATATTTCAGCACTGTAAATGTATTGCTTTCAGATTAGTTTGTGAAACTAGTCCTGCAACCCAAGCTATGGCCAAAGTAGAAATTGATGTGAGCGACTTTACAATGCCAGCCGACAGACCATTTAATATTTATGGCAAAGTAGAGTTTGAGCAAAGCTTTTCATTTAAGGTGATACCCTAAGCAAGCCTGGAAGCTTCATTGAACTCTTGAGCATAGTTTTCTCATCTAGGAATGTATCCTATAAAATTTTCAAGGGTTTTTAATGACCTTGAAAACCTGGGGGGGGGGGGGGGGGGGGGGGGGAACATTGCAAAACATTACTGAAATAGGCTATGAAATCTTGTCCACTAAGTTTAGATTTTTTTCTTTGTTGATACTTAATTATTATTTTTAAGATATGTTTGCAATTTTTCTTTATTATTGGTGAATATTTAGGTGTTACCAAAAATGACAGAACATTGAAAAGTAGAACAATAATTATAATAATTGATACATTAAAAACTAAACCATAAATTGACTAATACAGATGATTAAATGATTTAGATTATAGTTAGTAGTAGATAAATACATTTAGAGAACAAATACAAAGTAGCCAAGGTAGAAAGATCAATGAATTTTTATTTTAATTACAGTCTCCCTCTGCTAAAAGCTTCTCTCCTCGTCGTGGGCCTACTGCAGGGGGCACTATACTAACCATAATAGGTAACAACCTGGATGTTGGCTCTTCATTGGAAGTCAAAGTCTCTGATACAGTTGCATGTACTGTAGAAAGGTGAGAGAAAGTAGATTTAGATTAATAAACAAAAGTAGTTATACCATATGGAGTTAGCACACTTCTGGCGACACTGTGACAATGTAGAATTTTTTTGCCTTGCAATAAATGTGGTCAACCAGATGTTGTGTCTACCATTTTTTTGTCCTTTTTCTGGATACACTTGGAATCCTGGTTTCCTGAGTCTGATTTTTGCCTCCCCTGGGTTTGCTCACTACAATAAAAAAAAAACAAGGTTACAAAAAACATTTTGTGTGGAGACACAAACTCATAGACAATTTACAGAGAAGAATGGAGAAAGAAGGTTGATGGATCTTGTGTGGTGCCCCAGCAGTCCACAGACCAAATGATGAATGAAAGTGAATGTGAAGTTTGATGTGAACCTGGCCTAACTAATATCTTATAATGAATGTATAATTGCTCTAATTGTTTTATGAAGGGACAATCTCTTATTCCTCAAGAATAAACATTTGGGTAAAAAAAAAAAAATAATTTCCTTTAGTTCAGAGTTCGGTCGCCATACAGCAGCTAGGCAGTTCACCCAATAATATGGAAAGCTACTTTTTAATTGTTGTTTTAAATTATGTCCAACTTATATGCATACTAAATAGATTTCTTTCTCTTAAAAGAAAAGTAAACATTTTTATGTGTAAATGTAGTAGTTAGTATAACAGAACTTAACTTAGCAATACAAATGTAAAAAAAAAATATTTTTTTGACAAAAAATCTAAAACCGTTTGCCTAAATGTGTTAAAAATATGGTAAATAGTCATCTCCCCTACTAAGGAGCCTCCCTGTTTGTTACTATTAATAGTGAATAGTTGTTAAAGTGGTGTATTTGTATGAAAAAACTGCTTGCAGAAGTGAGTTAAAAAATGAGATTTCTTGCTTTCAGAAAAGAAAAAAGTAGCCTTTGCATCAGAACTTTGAATGGTCTAAAATATTATGATGTTGGATTTTTATTATCATTTCTAGTTTCCGAGATCTAAACGGGACAGACATTCCACACAAAACTAATAGCGTCTTTTCCCCTTTCGAGGGCCGCTAAAAATTATAACTTTTTGTCGATTTAGAATCTAAATGTAGACTAGATTTTGCTGTAAATTTTATTTGCATCTTCCCCATTTATCTTTATTTGCTAGCTATTATCTCACTATTATATGATATTAAATTATCAAGTCCTTAAAACTTACATTATACTCTTGTGTATCCACTAGTGCAACATTAAATTCTTTTTTTTTTTATTTCTCTGTTTTACAATATTATAACTCAAAAAATACATATCTAATTAATACAAATCTTGTAATGTAACCCTGCCAAAAACAATATTAGTTTATATTCAAATCATTTCTTGATAAATTTAAACAGTTATTTTCATGTTGAACTTAAAATAGATTGTAACAGCATCACTAATGCCAAAGTCAGCTAAATTTGCAAAGTCTCTTGTTGCTTTGCATGTCTATTTGTTTCAAATAATAATAATAATTTCTGTATAAAGTGCTGTTAACAAACAAAATGTAGGCTCAAGACGCTGTAATAACATTACAAACACAAACACGAGAGCTAAAATGACAAAATAAACTGAAATATTGTTCCAACACTCACAGCCCTATGCCAAGAAGATTGTTCTTGGAAGCAATATTTCTCAGGAAAGGAGAAATGATAGTTTAATTTAAAAACCAAAATACAGTTACAATGCCATGTGATATGCTTTTGTTATATAAGCTTCACAATAGATACATGTACAGATGTTCATAGAATACTATTTTTTATAAAGCTAATATCAACTCACTCTGTCTATCTGTATGGTAAAAATGTTTGTACACATTATTTCTCACACATCCAATCTCGGATTAAGCTGAAATTCTGCACAATTATTTCTTTTATCTGACAAGACAAGAATCAATTTAACAAAATTAATCTATTAGTTAACTAACTAACTATTGGTAATTAATTGTTTTGTTTGTTATCTTGAACAAGGGAAAGAAATCATACTTGACAGATGTGGTGATATAACTAGGTCAATACCAAAGTTGACCTGAATACTTGACACACACAGAACTAAGTCAATACCAATCAAGACTTTACTTTTTATTAAAAACATTCAAAAAAAAAAAAGTAAAGGGACTAGAGAGGACAATTAATAATCAGGAACTGACTGTCTTGAATCTTTTTTCCTAACCATTTGTTTACTACGTTTTTTTAGCAAGACGTCCACACAGCTGTTGTGTAAAATTGGAAACCTCGCTGGCCCAAAAGTTGATACTAAAACTGTGACATTGAGTCTAGTTATTGATAATGAGAATGTGAAAATCCCTGATCCAACCTTCATGTTTGTTTCTAATCCTGTCATCAAGAATATTTTCCCTCCAAGATCAATTTTGAGGTTTGTTTGTGGCATATTCTTGTTCTTTGAGTCACATTTTAATTTGTTTTTCTTTAAATAAAGTTTGTGTCAAGTTTCATCCTAGACAGTATGGTAGACATTTCAAATTGTCTTAGAGCATGTTATTTACATTAATTGATTTTGGAGTTTTTGTCCATCTTTGAGATACTTTTCTATCAAGCATGTTTTGTTATATTAAATTATTTTATTAAGTATATTTTAAAATAGATGATGGTTGTTGTTTTTTTATGTGACTCCACATAGTCATATTAAAAAATACAACAGAAGTAAACAAAAATGTTTTTGTGAAAAGAAAGAATACATTTTATGATGCCATTTAAAAATGTTTTGAAAATACTATGAATTTTAAGACTTTTATAGTTTAACAAAAAATGACATGGCTTGAGAAATAGAAAAAAAAAATTAAACCCAACATCAAAGCAAGTTTCTGAAGTGTTTTAGCATGCATCAAAATAATTCTAATCTAGTATGATTGTAAATTGATTTAGACATCTCTATACTATTTGCTTTATTTAACTAAAACTAAGCAACAAATTTTCTGTGTTTAGATAAACTTGACTTTACTACATCTTAGGTATTCCTAATTTCAAATTTCTACTCAACAAACATTTATTGTAATCTTAGAGTAATTATGAAATATTATTCTTTTGAATCCTCAATTCAATTTTGTAATTATATTTTTAACATCACTATTAATGATATTATTATCTTTGTATTACTTTCATAGGGGTGGTATTCCAATTACTGTGAAAGGAGATTACCTATATGCTTCTGAGAGGCCGTTGATGACAGGAGTATATAACAATAAAAATCTTATCGCCCAGTCTGTAAGGGTTTTTTTCTTTGTTTTTTTTTTATGTAAACATTTTTTTGAAAGAAATCTCCATAATGAGAAAATAAATTTAAATTAAATTATCAGTAACTGTGAAAATCTGTATTGCCACAAACATTAACAAATATTATTAAAATCAGCTAAAATTTGAGAAGCTAGCAGTTTCATTCCTAAAGTTGTGAACATTTCTAATCTACAGTGGAACCTCAAGATACGAGCTGCTCAACATACGAGTAATTTGAGATACAAGCAGCGTCGAGAGCGAAATTGCTGTTCGTTTTAAGAGCGACAATTCAAGCTACGAGTTGAGCTTAATAGCTAAAACTTATCGACGATGATCGTGCAAAAGCAAATCTTTCCGTTCTCATTCGGAATTGGAACCATAATTGCCAGTGCTTGAAAATGGGGAGAAGTTGCCTCAGCTGTTACTTGGACAAAATCAGCAGAGTGTGTACACCATGATCTCGACCACTAGCACGTATCACATCGCTTAACAAAGCCTCGTCTCGGTAGTGTGAGTGTTCAAGCTAGCGAGATTTGTGATTTTAATCGGAATTATTCTTGTGCATTATGGGTCCCAAGAAAAGTGCAAAGTCCAATGATACGAAGAAGAGGATGATATCCATCGAAATGAAGCAGTGTTGTTTTGTCTATGCTGTTAATGAAGCGTTTCCATAGCCTTAGTTCTGTGCAGTCAACTCGTCTTCCCTACCCCTCAGTCCCTCCTCCTCACCTGCTCTCGATTAGTGCAGTTGTCAGCCAGCCAGATAATATTCTGTACATTGACCATTGCTTTACATACATTTGATTGATATTTTTTCTGCATTCCTCATTTCATTATCTATTTTATTGTTAATGTATACGTGTTTCATGTACATTTATTAATTTATTTATAACATGTCTTTTTCAGCATTTAGGTAACTTTGGGACTTTAGAACCAATTAATTGGGTTTACTTTACTTAATTTTATATGGGGAAAATTTGTTTTAGCTACAAGTAGATCGACTTACAAGCTCGTGTCTGGAACGAATTAAACTCGTATCTCGAAGTTCCACTGTATTGCCAGTCAAGATAACTTTGTTTTTTAAATTTTATATCACAACTAGCTGTTGGTAAAAAAAATGTTGGGTTTTATTTTATTTATTTATGGAAAAAAAAAAAAAACATTAATCAAGAAATTAACCAATTAGTCAATTAATTAAATACATCTACAAAGGGGAATAACGTCTACATTATTGTATGTGTGAAGTTCTTTCCCCTAAGATACACTTTTTTTATTATTAATATATTTTTTTTAATCAAATCTTAAACACAACTTTTTTTGTTGGTCAGGTTTGTACCCTCCTTGATGGGAGTCCAACTGAAATGATTTGTCCATCTATGGATGTGTCCAAGGAGATCAAAGATGCAGACAGTCAAATAGACCTCAGCATACTGTATGATGGCAGCAGTATTTTTATTCCTCCTGGTGAGTCTTCTAACTCTGCTTATCATCATTGTGGCTGCCCTTTCCTTTACAGCACCGTGGTCTCTTTGCACAAGTTTTTTGCTCCTCCACATGTTCAGCAACTTAATCCTTTCTTGGTTATTAGATGCTTGAAGGTGGAAAGTTTAAACTCATTCAATATATATCGCCGCACAGTGCCTCAACACGATTTTGCTAGACTACGTATCGCCACAGGCTGCGCCAAGCATATATTGTTTCTTTTAATGAGTATTTCTACTTTTTAAAGTACTTTTATATGAAATACTTTTCATTACTTCTATTCAGAAGAGGTTCAAATTCCTTTATGTTGTTTTGGTATGATTGTAGCGCAGTTTTTTATTTTTTTATAGACATTTTACCAGCCATTACAGTTTTTGACACAAAAATTTGTGACAACAAAAAACTGCTGATTCAATGGCTTCTTCCACTGATAGCTCTCGACGTAAGGATAATCAATACAGATGTATAACAGCTGAAGTAGCCAGCCAGATGATTCTATTTGATTCTGAATCGGATGATGATAGATCTAGTGATATAGTAATAGTGATAATCTAAATCTAGAACTTGACAGTCTTCGAGACTGTGTCTCTCTAAGTCTAGCAAAAAAAAGGAAGGAACCTGCTTTAGATTTAGATCAGAATCCAGGGAAAAGCATGAAAGCAGTAGTAATTCTACTAGACCTAGGCCTAGACCTATTTATGATGAAGATTTTGATATGCACCCACAACTTCTATTTGATGACACTGACAGTGATGAAGATTATGAGACACCAACCAGACCTCGCCCTCTGCCAACACTTGTGGAAAAAAAATGCTTCATGTTCATCAACTAAAGGGAAATGTACTAGATCTACTAGTCTTCAGTCTGTTGATATCAGCACTACAACTAGGTCTTGTACATCTAATTCTTATGTAACTCTGCAGATCCTGAATGGGACCATGTTACATCTGGAACTATTGAAAATAATTTCAGATTTCACCCTCTGAAAATACCTGGAGTTTGCCCTGATCTACTTTTAACTGATCAATCTTCTCCACTTGATTTTTTCATGCAATCTTTGATGACCAAATAAAAGATAATTTGGTAAATTCTATTAATTCATTTCAAGGAAAAAATGTCAACTCAACAACCCACCACGAAAGCGATTTGTGTTCGGACGATGGACAGATGTTACTAAAAGTGAGTTGGACAAGTTTATGGCAGTGCTGATAAAAATTAGCATTGAAAAAAGACTAGCTAATTCGGACTACTGGACAACTGCTGCAGAATTTTATGCTCCTTGGATTCATTATGTGTTTAACAGAGAACGCTTCCAAGACATTTATCACACCATGCTTCACTGTGGCGATGAAGCATCAGAAGGCAAAGAAAAAATAGAGCCATTCATTAATTTATTGATAGACAAATTTGGAAAGTGTTTCTATCCCTTCCAGGAGCTCAGCATTGATGAGATGATTATTGGGTTTAGAGGTAGGTGGCAATACAAGATGTTTGGCCTGTGTGATTCTGCAACCAGCTATGTTGTCGATATTTTGACATATTTTGAGGCAAATACCTCTTACAGTCTTGATGCCGATAAGGATGGACAAGCTGTGCAGGTTTTCGACATCCTCCTTCAACATGTGGGAACAGGGCATAAAATCGGTTTTATACCACCCGGAAACTCATCAACAATTTGCTACAAAAAAAAAAAAAACAGTTCTACACAACGCTCAACGTCAACAGACTCGGATTTCCAAAAGCAGTCAAAAAGTTTGGTTTTGCAACACAGAGAAATGAAATGGTTCTTCCACCAAGAAAAAACAATGCTCTGTGTTCTTTCAAAGACAAAAAAGCAAAAAAAAATGTCATTATGATTTCCACAGATGCCAAAATGGGCACCGCAAAAGTGAACGACGTCTAAGAGTCAGCATATAATGGACTACAGCAAACGGGACAGAGACTGTGTTCTTTGTTTGACGAGCACAAAACAGGCCAGAACCCTTTTTTTTTGCTCTGGGTGTGAAGCAAAGCCTCATTTACATCCTAAAGGATGCTTCAAATCCTTTCATGAAGCGCAATAACTTTGTTGGCTGTTGGACAATGTTTTTTCTTTCATTTTGTTTATATAGTGTAAAAAGTTCAGTTTTCCATAGAAAATGTGTACAATAAAAAAATTTCAGATGTGTGGACAAAAGAATGCATAACTTTTTTGTATCTTGTGCTATTTCAATGAAAATTTCCTTCTTTCTTACAAACATATTTTGGTATAAATTGTGTAAAAAGCAGCTTCTTTGGATTAATATTTATGGACTTCCATAACCGTAAGCTGAGTTTAAATTTATTTTTTTAAATATTTTTTTCCACAGTGTTGTACTTAAAGTTTATTAACTTTTTTATTTTGTAATTTTCTTATTAATGTTTACAGTATAACATTCCTCATCCAATGACAAAAACATTGATATGCTACTTGCCATAGAAACCAAAAAAATGATTGTATATAAGAACATACAATAATATCACTAGAAAATTGTTTTAGCCATTTTTTTTTTTCAACCATTGCATCAACAAAAACTCATGTATGGAATGGGTTAAGATATTCAGTCATGATGTTTGATGCTGTTATTTCATTTTTTTTCAACATCCATGCTATTAAATAAGACAGGCACAGAGCAGGTGATTTTCAGTGCTGGCTTTTTCAGTGCACAGACCAAAGGTTTAGAACTCACTCCCCATTGAACTCAGACAGACAACGTTACACTACTTTTATGAAGAATAATAACACCTATTTGTTTCAACTTTTTTAGATTAGTTTGTCATGTTTATTATGTTGTCACAGTGCCTTGAGCCTACAATTTTTTTGTTAACAGCTCTATATAAATAAAATTATTATTATTTCCTCCTGGAGTCTTTCTTTTTTTTCTCCTTATTCTCAGTATCAATTTAATTTATTAATTTAGGACTAACAGCAAGATTTTCTGATGAGTCTGAACAAGATTATAAATGCTGATAGTTAAAATGTTTAAAATGCTAAATAGAAATAGTAGTGGGGTCACTTACCTTAAAATAATTTTGATGATGACTAATCGTCCCCATGATCCACAGACTTAAAGTCATTCCAGTACAAAGCAGATCCTGGATTTTCAAAGTTCCAAGGAGTTATGCAATTTGTTGTTAATGAACAAATGATTGTCTTTTCGGTAAGTGATTTTACAGTTTGGTTTCCTTGCACTGTGATGGCAGCCTTCTCTCTAAAATGTGATGCCTATTTATGTTTCAGTGATTAAATGCTTATTTGTGTCAAATCTTTTCCATATTTTTATTTCATGATAACACCACTCTCCTTTTAATTCTTAAGACAAAACAGCAATCACAAAGCTAAAGAACTTGACAACTTGGGTTCAAATAATGTAACAAATAGACGATTGAATAATGAACAACTGGCAACTAAAACTGTCACACTACTTTAGTGTACTGGACTGAACTCAATACTGTCTCAACTGCCTTCAGTTCCACTGGACTCTCCTTACATAGGTCCTCAAGTGCTTCTGTAAAATGATTGAAATGCCACTGGCCTGTCACAAGAGCTTTCTAGACCTTTTATCTCATGGGTACTTTCCTGAAAGGTTGTCCCTTGTCATTGTTGACCACTTCAGTATGTTGTGTGCTACCTCTACCTCCTGGCCTGTTCATTTCTAACAATAACTTCTTAGTTTTGGATTTCATTCATCTTTATGCCACCTCTTTTATTTTGTTCCTTGGAAATAGCATGCTGCTGTCTCCTGATTCACACCATGGGAATCTATCTTGGTTATACTTGTTTGTTGGGTGAATTCCTTCTTTTAAAAGTGGTTTAAAAAAAAAAAAGTCCTGTTCTTAAAGATTTCATGTCATTAATGTCTACTTACTTCTGGAGCTTTGCAAGTCATTAACACCTTCTTAATTTTAGGTACGGTACTCCATATCAATGTCCACTCAGTTTTAGAGTTTCTATATCATAACAACTTTTTTTTTAGGGATACAATATCCTGAATGCCCTTGGGCAGCACTACTCTGTCACCATTGGAAACAAATCTTGTAACCACATTGAGGTTGACGAAAATCACTTGAAATGTCAGCCCACCTTGGAAGGGGTCAATGTTGGTGATGGCAAGCGTTATGATGTTGTGGTAGGAAATTTTTTCTAAAGTATTTCTAATTTTGTTTTCTTGTAATCATCTTTAACACTTAATTGGGTCAAGCAGCTATTAGTTAATAATAATAATAATAATTATCTTTATTATCCATAAGGAAATGTCTTACAATTTGTGCATTACACCAAACAAAACAGTATAACTTAAGAAAATCAAAATATACGTTCACACCATATTGAAAATCTGATTTCATCATTTTTGCAGCTTGCTTTGTTCATGGGCAACATTTATTTTCTATCTTCCAATAAGTGAACCACTTTGTTTTTAACTCAAATAAGCCATTTAGTCATAAAATATGTTAGGGTTAAAACTATTTGACACAAACTGTATGTAACAGGGTAGGAAGGAAATGGAGATTATTGGGTCATTTTAGAACATTTATGCATGCAGTTGTATTATTTCTCAAAATAAAGTTCAATATTATATATATATATATATTATATTTTGTGTTTAATAATAATATTTTCATCAATGTACAGAATATGTGTAATATTGTTTCAAAAAAAAGAATGCATTTTGTATGCACATAGTTATAAAAAATTTTAAAACAAGATTTAAAGGACAGTGTTTATTGTTAATTATTACTAGACTTCTACTGTTATCATAGGCCTTTTAGACACTTGACTAAAGGGAAGGACATATATGAGATATTGGTCATTCACCAAACCCATTGTCCATAGGTTAACCATCGATTAGATGATCATTTAGGTCAGGCTCACTCTGAATATCTTCATAACAATCAGTTAACAATGTAATAATAATAATAATAACTGTGCCATCGAGTCAAACAATATACCATTTGCCCACAAACGTCTATTTTGGAAAGATGTAGCTAGGATTGGGGGTGTTTAGTGTTTGTACTTATTAGCTTGTAAAAAGTTTTTATTTGTGAAATGTTTGACATGTTTCAGATGTTTCTTCAGAGTTAAAGATAATTTACTTCCTAGTCCAAACGTCCCGTATGACGACTGGGGATGGGAGCGGGCAGGGTTTGAACCCGGGATTATCAATATGTCCAAACAACAGTCCAGCATGCAAACCGCATGACCAGGCAGCTATCTAGCTTGTGATATTCATGCTCAAATATTATAACTTTTCAACTTTCACGGCTTATCAAACAGATGACCTATGGTGTGGACCCTTTGGGGTTGTTAATACTCAGTTGTTGGATTGTTGCTCCACACAGCTTTTACAACTAACCAATATAGGCGTATTAAATTTTTAATGAAATAAACTTCAAATAATGTCGAACAGACTTCTTTCAAAACAAAACAAACTTTAATTTATAAACAAATACAAAATCAACGTGAAAGTAGATATATATATGTTAGGGTTATAAATGAAATGATAATTTTAACAAAATCAAACTAACCAAAAATGCACGCGTCTTTTCTGTCTCTCATCTCTTGCTAATCTCCCCTCAACTTTCTCACCATAGCTTTTAATTTGCTTGAATTACAGCAGACAAACTCGTGGTTTTATTAGAAACCAACATAATCAAAACTTCTTTCCTACTTTTCTCATGGTTACATTAGCAACACGCACATACACGTAATAGAGTTTAGCTGGGTTGGTGGTGCAAACACAAACTCTCTTTTAACATTATTCTAAATTGTTTTTCTTTTTTTTTTTTTTCATTTATATCAGATAAAAGTTGGTAATCTTGTTTTTAAAGACCTAGGCTATGTGGAATATGTAGAGTTTGCAGATGCTGGTATATCTCTTGGTGTCATCATTCTTATCATTATTGTTGGATTAGTGGTTCTGGCAATCATTCTTCTTCTTGTTGTGATGAGGCGACAGCGGTGTGGATTTTTCAAGTGAGTTTGAATTTTTATTCTAATGTTATTCTGGCATCATCATCATAGTTTTTGGTCTAACCTTCTTAGTATCAATATGTTATGATGCTTAGTGAGATAAGTTATCCCAATATAATTATAGTAATAATCTTTATTATCCTTGAGGAAATTTGTCTTATAATTTGTGCATACCATAAAAAGATACAGTACAACTATAGAAGCAAAATATACATTCACACTAGTTTCGCTTAAATGTAACATACGAAATATTTACATCAGATAGGTCAAAGCTATTAAATGATTTTTTTGTCAGGGGAAAGAAAGGAGATTAGCTTCTCTTACAATTTTGAAGGCTGTTTGTTGTTATGTGTACAAAATGTTGTTTAAATTGTGTCTACAAACATCTGGACTTACCGAACACTTATGTAAGATTGTTCTTTATAGATTTCTCATCAGCTTTTAATACCATTCAACTTCATTTACTTATTGAAAAAATGACAGCGTTGAAGATTAGTCGATATATAATACTATGGGCTAATGAATTTTTGACCCAGAGACCTCAGAGGGTTAGGGTAAACAATGTTATATCAAATGCAAGCATACTTAACACAGGTGCTCCAGGGGGCTGTGATATCACCATTGTGGTTTATTTTGCACACCAATGATTTTCAATCTGAGAGTCCATTTTGTTCCTTCACACAATTTGCTGATGATGTGGCTCTTCTTGCCCTGCTCTCATGTCAAAAAAAACAACAAAGAAATGACCATCAATTTTCATAGAGAAAAGCAGGAACATGATATTGTTTCTGTAGCTAGAGAGACTATTGAAATTGTGCAAACTTTTAAATACCTTGGTACTATCTTAGACAATAAACTAAATTTTACTGCAAATGCTGATTAATTCAGAAAAAAAAGGGCATTACGATTTCTGAGAAAACTGTCCTCGTTTAATGTTAGCGAAAAGGCCTTTGCTATGTTTTATTACACTAACATCTGCAATATTTTAAGTTATAATATCACTGCCTGGTATGGCAATCTGAGCATTAAAAATAAAAATATACTTCATAGAATCCAAAATACTGCTGGTAAAGTCATTGGCAAAAAACAAAACACATTTGGGCAGTTGTTTGAGACAAACATCCATAAAAAAAAATGTAAAAGATTCTAGAAATAAAAAAATCACCCTTTGGGTCAGGATTTTGTGATTTTACCATCACAAAAGAGATACAAGACACTGATAGCAAAGTCAAACAGACACAAATACTCTTTTGTTCCCCTGGCAATCAAATCATTATATAGGAACAATCTGATATAAACTTTGTCACATGTAAATTATGAGTGAGTCTGGTGTGAATGTACACTTTGGTTTCTTATAGTTATAATGTTTTGTTTGGTGTAATGCACAAATTATTAGACAAATTTCCTTACGGACAAGAAAGATAATTATTATAATTATTATTATTATTAATTACAATATAAGCTGCTTGTCCTAAAGGTTTTTTCTTGCATCAAATCTTTAGTGTTTATTTCATTGAACAAAACAAGGAAAACAAATAATTCTTCAGCAATATAGTTACACCCCTATCATTTACTAATGAAAATCTACAAAATTTATAATTGTTGTAAGAGCTGAGACTAGGTTGCTTGAAATTTGATCAGTAAAAAATAAAGTTCCCCTTTCAGACCTTGCGATCAATAGGGCAGATGATTTAAAGGTCATCATTTCTTTAGCCCAGGGTTAACAAGGGTGTCATGTGGCCAGCACAATGACCAACCGCCTTTACTTTTCCCTAACTAACATTAGTACCCATTAGAGCTGGGTGGACTCAGAGGTGCCCTAAAGATCCAGAAATTAAAAATCATAGTCTTTACCAGGGTTGAAACCTGAGACTCCAGTTTGGAAGCCAAGCCACCGCACCTCCAGGAGATATCCAAGATGTAAATTTGTTTCCCAAGACACTCTAGCTAGAGGTGAGTCAGAAGTCCAAACACACTGAAGTAACCCCCCCCCCCCCCCCCCCCCCATTTCCTGTCTCTATACCACACCAGCTGTGCTGGAAAGTGTTACCTGGGAGAACAGTGCATTTGCTGCCAAAAAATATTAGTTTTAAAAAAATCCTTTTTTTTTCAGAGTAAAATCCAGTTTGAATTCAAATGTCCATTACTCAGGGGAAGAAAGTCAACCTTTTGCTGGACCACC